>CM055437.1:1998522-2489650 GCA_029228465.1 Salix viminalis
TTGTCATCCACTGTTAGACATTCATTTTCAGTCATATATTGGGCAAAATCATGCACTATATCATGCGTCTTGAATATGATATCTTCTTGGTAATTCTTTTTTATATCTTGGAAGAAAGAGCGCGCTGCTAAGACTTGAAAGTACTGCTCTCCAACAACCTCCATATCTCTCCTTCCAGTCCCCTTCACGTAACCTTGAGCCATCCACATCTTCACCAATTCATCTTTCTTCATCTCGTAGTCTTTTGGAAACATGGCACAATACAAGAAACATCGTCTTACCACAGAAGGTAAATCATAGTAACTCAGAAGCAAAGGTAGAAATAATTTTTTTTCAACCTGAACTTTATCAACCTCATCTAGCCCCCATAGTTCGTTGGATAAAACATCTTCCCACTCTTCTCTTGTTTTTTTAGACTGCATTAGACCTCCTAATACCTTGGCAGCTAGAGGCAAGCCCCTGCACTTGTTTGCAATTTTATTTCCGATATCTGTCAGTCTTTCACGTTCTTCTTTGCTTCTTTTGTAGAATGCCACATGATTGAATATTGACCGGCATTCAGCATCACACAATGTTTCAATGTCGATCTGGTGGTCGGTTCCCATCATCGCTGCCACAGCACCCTTACGAGTGGTCACTAGAATTCTGCTTCCTCGTGCACAGCCTGCGAGAGATGGTTTCAGTTGTTCCCAATGTCTATGATCTTCGGTCCAGACATCATCAAGGACAAGAAGGATTCTTATTCTGTTGATGGATTGAGAAACTTTTGGCAAAAGGGATTGCAAATCATCCAAATTCGATGTGCTCACTTTAAGCTGCTCAAGGATAACTTTGGCTATTCTAACCCCATCAAATGGTTCTGAAACACACACCCACATCTTTTTCTCAAAATGAGCCGTAACCTTAGCATCATTAAAAGCTAGTTGGGCGAGAGTTGTTTTTCCAATCCCGCCCAACCCTACAAGAGAGATGACATCCATATCCCGTGCTTCTTGGCTACTTTCAGCCAGCAACATGGTTATAATAATTTTCTTTTCATCATGTCGGCCACACACGCTCGATTCATCAACAAGGGAGGTACTTGTTAGTCGCTGCAGTTCATGATCACCGGCTTTGTACAATTCAAAGCCATACATACCTTTCTCTTTGGCAATCTCATCCAATTTTTCACTAACTGCTTTGATCTTGAGGGCAATGTCGCGACGTCGAACCCCTTGATTGAGACAAAAGCAAGGAGATCTCATGAAGGAACATCGCATCTTCTTCAGGGAACGAGTATTTTTCTTCATCCATTTCCCATGTTAGAATTGCAGTGCTCCATTCATCTAGCACGTCATCCATATCATAGCATACATCTTTTAGCTTGTCTAGCCACACTCTTACTGCTTTATCCTTCACTTGTTTTCTTTCTGCATCTTCAAGGACAAATTGGATATCAGTGAGATTGCTTTTCAGTTTGTCAACTTGTTTCTTCACACCCACTACTAGGCTCACCTCTTCTTGTACCTATTAGAGTAGGAAACCAAAAAAAAGGATGTTAAGCATAGAAAACATTTCTATGAATAGTTTTTAGCAATTAATAGATTAAATAATTTGTACTAATCTTTTTCACAGTAGTTGACATAATCTTGCGCTATTGAATTTTTTTTATCATCATTTTGACAATAAATCTCTGCACTGCTATTATACAAGAAGGTATAAAATCATTTATACTAATCTATAAAATGAATTAAGTGAATAAAAGGTGCTTGTAAATATTTGTGAAGTCCATTTGGAAACTCTAAAAATATTTCTAAAGGTGCTTATAAAATCATTTTATACTAATCTGTGCACTGCTCTAGTATAGTGTTTTATGCATTTTAAACTCTAAAAATGCTTAAAACCAAGCTAATAAGGTTAAAATCTGAAAATAATAAATCACGTCAAAATTCATTAAATTGAATCTTTAATCTCGTTTATAGGGGGTTTGGTGCCGCTAATTAAATTAGCTTATGACTTTGAATATTGTGACCCTTTGGCATTTAGCAACATTAAAGTTATTTGTATGAGAAGCCATCAGTGGTGACATCATTTTATTTTTAACTAATTTATTTGAGGATATAAAAATGAGTGAATTACTAATTTAATTTACCTTATGACAAACTCACAATTATTCTATAAGATAAAGAAACCAATGTGTACAAAATTACAGATGTATTGCAAAAAAGAGAAAAAAAATCATTGCTTTGCAGTTACAATAGATGTGCATATTTGAAAGTAATAGTATCTTATTGACATTTTTTTATTTTGACCATAAAAACTATAAAAATGCTTTAAAACCAGCTAATAAAAGCCAATAATGCTAAAATTTGAAAGTATAAATGTCATCAAAAGTCATCAAATTATTTAATTGAGTCCTTAATTTTTAATCCATCAATTTATTAAATTGAATCTTTAATTTCTGTTAGAGGGTGTCTTTGTATAGTTTTATATTACTTTTTTGTTCCTTTGGATCAGAAGGACTTGTAACATTTATATTATTATATTTAATAAACTTTGCTAACATTCTTAAATAAACTATATGATTAAATGTGTTCCTAATTTTTTTAGTATTAGATTTTGTTATATTACATTAATTTAAATCCTTCTTGAATGAAAGTTATCATTTCTTTATATAGACTCTGCTAATATTTAAAACAAGATCAATATTAATTACAAAAGGAGTTCATATATATATATATATATATATATGTACACTAGCCAATGCCCCCGCGCCTCGTTGCGGGCGGTACCATATTTTTTTCAACTAAAAAAAATATTAATTGTGTGTGTTTTTTTGTTATAATATAAATTTAGTCAAAATAATATTTTTTTGCAGAATTCCTATGAAATGCAAGTTTTCTATAAAATATATGAATTTTAAATCAATATAAATTTATCTGTTTTGTAGTTTCAACGAAATAACCAAAATAAAATTATTATCATCATTAAAAAAACAAGAAGATTTGGATATTTGAATTATTGAATTCATTGTATTAAGATTAGTTCATTTTATAAATGAATTTAAATCATATTTAAGAACAAGATATAAATTGTGAAAAGACCTGTAATAATCAAATAACAAAAATAAGTAGTTAATTTTCTATCCATAAAAGGACAAAAATATAAATTGAATATTCATCTCTACGTTACAGTCATTTTCATTACTATAACAGTTAAAATTATTATTAACATTACTGCCCGAATAATTAAAATCATTAAATTGCCCCAAAAAATAAAAAAAAATCAAAACATTTAAAAAAAAAAGAATAAAAAATAATCACTAAAATTATCATTATTATTGCGCAAACAATAAAATCATAAAATTATCTAATCCAAAAAAAAGATAAAATAACAAAAAACACAAAAAAAAGGAAGGAAAAAAAAGAGCAATATTAATTTTAAAATTATCACCAAAATAAATTAAAATTTTATAATGGAACCTAAAAAAAATAAAGCCCCCAAAAAAAATGAACTGAAAAAACAAATAATCTAAAAGCATAAATGAATAAATACAGACAGAAAATAAACACTATCTAAACATTGTATTTTTTTTAATATTTTTAGATCATTTTTATGTGCTGATGTTAAAAAAATATTTTAAAAAAAATTATCATTTTAATATATTTCTAAACAAAAAATATGTTTTTAAAAAAATTAATCACATTTTTAAGTAAAATAGAAATCAGTCAAGAGTGGGACTTGAACCCCCAACCTCTCGGACCAAAATTTTGTCTCCCGCCTCTTAGACCACCTCGGCCAACTCAACATTTGTTCACCTTTCTCGACAATATTTATTAAATATACTTTGAATTTTGGATTCTCTAAATAGAAATGTGTCGAGAGTGGGATTCGAACCCATGCCCTCTAGGAGGGAACCTTAATCTGGCGCGCTTTAGACCATCTCGGCTACCTTAACATCCTTTCATCTTTCACGAAATTATATACTAATTGTATATTTAATGTAGATTAGCAAAGTTAAACTAGGACGCGTTTTATATTTTAGTTAATATATATATATTGTTAATTAGATTCAAATAACATATAACAAAATAAAACGACTCGTAAATAATGCAATGCTAATGCCACTATGATTGTACTGTAATGTACTAGATGCGTGAATTAAAATATATATTAAATGAAATCATTATAAAGGTATTCGTATAAAAAGACATGAATGATGACCATATATTATTTTCTTACTAATTTATTTAATTACATGCAATGTGATAATTTATAAATCAAGCTACCGATTTAGCTTCTGACAAATTCACAGGTACTGTATAAGATAATGAAATCAATGTATAAGATATTGTAAATGTTAGGGTAATTAGATTATTTGTAGAAATTAAAGTAGGTACCTGTTGAGCAGTGATCTTGATTAACAGCTCCAAAATTGGGGATACAAGTGCGTCAGCCATTGTTGTTCTTACTACCGAATGTGTCAAGAAAAAGCAGAGACAAAGTAATGGGGGGTTATTAATCGATGAAATAAGAAGATGATGAAGATAGTGATATGTTGTGTAGCGCAAGAGAAAATTAATTTGAGCATGAAATATATATATATAGGCAACAGCACAAAGATCATTTGCTTAAGACTGGGGTTAGAGTATGATTCTGAACTTCAGTATAAAGCAACAAATTTCCTAAGAGGTTGATGCAAGCAAAGAATGTCTTTGAACAACGAGAAAGTATGTGTAAAAATTAATGAAAAGGAAAAGGCAATGTCTAGAATTGCTTCACGCTAGGTTTAAGTATAATGTATGCCTCAGTCTTGGGTTTAAGGATAATGCATGGCTCAGTCATGGTATGTTTTGCTCCTTGGATAATGGTAATCTTTAGTGTTTGGGGTTTAAGAATTTGGTTGTAAATTGCAGACAATTTTACTTCAGACAATAAATCTACATGACGCAGCAGAAAATCGCAAGGGAATACGACCAACGTCAATATTCCATAAATCAAAGTAACGAGAGGAACTCTCAATCAAAACTCAATATTTATTCAATAAAAATGATGACTAAGTCGGCCGGAGGCTTTACAATAATACTTAAAGTAAAAACCCTAGCCTAACTCATGACAGAAAAGGAAACGACACTTAAGCAATAAATTTACCATTAATGGCAAATTTGAGATAAATACAGAATATGAAAGGCCTATAAACCCTGAGCAATGAGCAATTGACGAAAATCAATTCGGACTCACGAATCAAGAGTTATGGCTAAAACGAGACTTTCCTAAAATAGCAAAAATGACGATTTTGGGGCCTAAACGATGGAATTTGGCCAAAAAACGGTGGACAAAAGGGGTTATACCCCTAATATCTTCCGCAAACGGCGAAACACATTGACTGGGTGAGTTTCGCGCCATTCCGACTTCGACGACCCGGTTGCCGAAATTCAGTTGCCTTTGAATTTCGGGTGATCCCTTTTGAGCATATAGGCTTCCGCTACCTGTTCTACATCACTACACGTTACCATTCGTCATTCTTCTGAACTGAGGAAAGAGCCTTCCCCAGAGACATCAGGAGCATCTGAACTCAGCTTCTGCATCTGAACTAAGCAATAAAAGACTTGCAGTATCGATAAAAGACTTGTGGAGGTAAATTGTAATAATATCAAAAATAAGTTCTTAAAAAATATATTTTCTAAGCGAAAAATACTAAAAAGAAGAGAATCTTCACCACTCCATTAGTATCCTCTCTCCCGATAACGAGTCGTCGATGACCTTGCCGAGGGATACAGAGCGATGATGGTGTTGATAACGATGACTAATATATTTTACGATTCGTGTGCCAGATGTATTTGCCATGTTTATTATACAAGAAACTATGTTTTGTGATTTATTTTATTGTAGACTATTTTCTTTTTACTTCATGTGACTCAGAATAATTTATCGACAAGTGTAATCTTCTTTTTTTCCAATAAAGCTACCAAACTTTTTATTTTAAACTTTGAAAAAAATTGCTTCCTGATTTTTTGTTACCTGCTAAATACTGTATAAGTGTAGAAATTACAGAGAGAGGAGAGAGGATTCTGTTTGAGAGAGAGAAGAGAATTTGGAATTGAATTTATGCCTTCTGTTATTCTGTTTTTCACACACAATGCATGTTCTGTTTTAAGCTATTTATACACACTTCTATGTCATGTATGTATGCATGCATTGCAATGTATATATGTCATAAACTATCAAATACTGAGACAAATTTATAAAATATTGAGATTCTTAATTAATTCGAGTTTTTGCTAAATTTGTTAGTTAATTATAAATTTTATTGGATTATGATTGTTAAAGGTTATATTTTTCTTATATAAATATAAAAGCAAATGCAATTATAATTTTAGTAAGAGTTTGATACTTGGAAGTTCAAATACTAGTGTGTTTAATTTTCAATATTTGGTATAGAATCTTAGGTTTGCCAATAAATTTGAACCCTAAATATTAAAACACCATAATAACTTTAAAATATTGTTACGTGTTATAAAAACAATGTTTAAAGTTCATATTGTTAACAATAATTAGTGATTATAATGGTAGTGTCGAATATGTTTATTTAAAACTATAAAACCATGACAATCAAAACTACCAAAAAATCCAGAAAATAACCCTTGATTCATGAAATTTAATCTTTAATTGGTTATTAATTTTTAATTTTTTTCAATTTTACCCCTGATTTAACCAATTATATCCCTAGGGCTCAATGTCTTTTAAAAAATAGTGATTGACTATGAATTTCTTTAATTTAGATCTTAATTGACCCCCAAACTTTCAATTTCTTGTAATTTATTCATGATTTCAATCAATTGACTTGGTAAAAATTAAATATGATCATGTCTATCTATAACCTAACTTATCTAATCAAGTTTCCAGGTTATACATGCATTTATATTATTCTCTAACGCACTCTCCTCAAGTGAAAGCACTTTGAGCTTGAAACTTGTACTGCACCCACACTACCTTGTACTTGGTTTTTCATCAAATAGAATGAGGGTGTTGAGATTCGAACTCGTGACCGCTGAGTCAATAATACTCTAATACCATGTTAAGGAACCATCTCACCTTCTTGCGAGCAGGACTAACGTTACGGAATCAGAAGTTTCAAATGCTCATGTTGATTTCGAGTTGCCCAGATCCGAAATTGACGCGAAACTGGGATGTTTGAAGGTGTTTGCAAGAAGTGTGGTGGAGAGAAAGGCAAGAGAATCTGCAGCTACAAAGAGAGTTTTGATGCCCATGAAGCATAGGTGAAGTTCTCTCTTAATTGCTGCTCCGTTTCTCCTTCTTTCAATTCTTTTTCCTATTCATTTTTCTGTTCATTAAAGCTTTGGAACGTATGCCAGGTTCTCACAGGTTTTCAATCTTGATAAAAACTCAACGCCAAGGGTTTGGAATCCAGAACAAAACATTGATGAAATTGGAAGGAACGCGCTCTCTGCGGTAATATGCCTACATTTTGCAATGACTGGTTGCTATTATTATGTATAATTGTTTGTACTTTTTCTGCAGTACATGGAGAGCAAAAACACAAACAAAATAACTGATGAAACAAAAATCATTAACCATAGAGATATATACTCATCCTGGAGAATCAATATAAGAGACAGAACTCAATTTATTCTATTCAATCATGAAACCTTTCCATAATTTATTTTAAACCAAACAGAAGAGAAAGCCTCATATAAAATAGCAAAATGTTATGAATTTTATTTTAATCTAGAATAATCATATGATATTAAAACTTGTAAAAACAAATAGCAGTCTTCATCGTCCCCCTTCATTCTCCACCAACTTCTTAGTATAATAGCTGAATGTTTCCCGGGTATTCTGTTGCAGTCTTTGAAAATTCTAGCAGTCATGGCAGCCATACGCTTAGATAACACAGAGGATCAGATTGAGATTGTACTCTCTTCGTCTCTCATGGGTGCTGTTCCTGCTGAAGCAGATGCTCCTGATCCTCTGGCCTTTAACACATGGGAAGAGGTAATAGTTGGTGTACGCACGTCGCTATATATATATATATATTCACCCATTCAAAACACACACATGCATCTATTAAAGTGATTTCTGATAGGAATGGAATATGAGGCATGCAGATTTCCCCAAACGCTACGCTGCTTACACCAGTGCAGTGCAAGTTACTGTGGATGCAGTTCAAAGCAGACATAGCCTATATAGTGAACCAGGCTACATTGTTGAAATCTGAGGTTGATTCCAGACCTGCCAAAGAAGCTGACAGGTTGCAGGTGCGCAGGAGAATTGAAGATTGAAGAATCAATTGTTATGATTGAATTCACATTGTAATAAGGATGTTTAAGAGTTCTGAGTCAATGTTTTAGTAAATTTCAGTTTATAGTCAAAACTTTGATAAATAGGAAATTGTAACTGATTTTTGAAAGAAACTAGCCGTTGTAATTTTTGATTCTTATATAAATAAAATTGATGGGATGGCAGTAACCATACGAAACTATTCTGCCCATGTGTGTATGTTCACTCTGCTCAAAACAATGAAATTCTCAAAGTTCTTATTTTCTGGAAAATTCCCTTCCCAGTTCTTGATCTCTACAGTGACTGTTCTTCAGGATTTTTGGGCATTCACCCGTACAAATCTGAACAGTGTTTGTTTTTACAATTTTCCCAGAATTCTTCGTCAAATTCCAACATACATCCGATCAGGTGCCTTATCATGGTTTCTTTGTTTTCGAAAGTAACCTTGTCTGTCAAACATCTTCAGTTTATGCTCATAAGCTGCTATGCTTTCTGAACTTTGAACAGAAACTAATATCTATACGGGATGCACCAGCACTGTCTTCAGAATTGCATACCATGTTTTATTTTCCAACTGAAGTTTCTCATGCTGGAATCTAACTAGCACTCTAACATGTATCCTTGGTATGTTCCTCAGGAAGCTCGTAGGCAAGCTAAAAAGGTGATTAAAAAGATTATAGGGTTAGTGGCATTAGCGCTGATGACATTGTTGTCGGGATACTGGGCCATGGGGACAGCTGCAAACCCGGAGGTGGCAGCAGTACTGATGACGAATTTAAGGCAAGCGATGGCAGATTTGATGAAAGATATAGGGCCGGAGGTGTTGGCGATCCTGAACGAAGAATTGCCAAAGGCGTTGAGTTTTTTAGGACCGCAAGTGGTGGCAGCGATAATGGCGCTGCTTACAAATAGGACGGCAAGGTGGCAGCGATAATGGCGCTGTTTACAAATATGACGGCAAGGTGGCGATAGGAATTGGTGTGCAGTTCAAGATGTTGATGTTTGTATCAGTAAACTGTTTGGGTATTTGGAACAAATAAAGAGTAAGATCATTTGATTAAAAGGCGGGAAAACAACTTTTAAGGTTTTTATTTGTACCATATAAAGATTAAAAGGGGTATTTGTCACTGTGTTTTAAAAGTACTTTTGAAAAAAAATTAAAAATTTTATTTTTTATTTTAAATTAATTTTTTGGTGTTTTAAATAATTTTATATGCTGATATCAAAAATAATTTTTAAAAAATTAAAAAATATTATTTTGAGATGTATTTCTAAACAAAAATTATTTTTAAAAACAACCACAATCATACTTTCTAACAATGACCAACTTTTATAACATGGGATGGCTACACCAATTTTAACTTTTTTTTTTTAAAAAAAAAAGAATAAATAAATAAACTAAAAGCACTATAAAACTTACATAATGTTAAAAAACAAAACCCATAAAACCACACATAAGATTTTTTTTCATTTTTTTTTTCTATTAGATTAGATTAAAGAAAAAAGAATAAAAAATATGTTTTTTTTTTTAAGTCCAATCTTTTGTTAGTTATTTAGTAGTGAAGACCAAATTGAATGTTTTGAAAACAATAGGGGTGATATTAAGAAGATTTAAACTATAGGTGCAAAATTGAAAATTGATAAATCTACAAGGGTAAAAATATAGTTTACCCGAAAATCAATCTTTTTGACCATCAGAACATCATTAACTTAATTAGCGCTAAATCCACGTTTTCTCTAATCACCGTAAAATAAATAAATTCAAAACATTTGTTTTTTTTTTAAATAAAAAAAACCCTTCAAAGTTCTATATATAAAAAGCCGCCAATCAGTTGTCAATCTTCTGCTGCTGCTGCTGCTACTGTGTATAAAAAGAGAACCGGCACCGGTTGTTTCAGCTTCTGCATTCGCCGCCACTTCCTAAAGATGCATACTTGTGCTCCTCCTCATCACTTTGCCTCTCTAAAGTTCCCTGAACTTCATGGCTCCTCAAAGCTTAATAATTTGCAGGTTTTGCGGTCTTTTGGTTTAAGTAAGAGAAACTTTAAGGTATTTGCAGTGGCTGCTTCATCGTCATCAACCATGAGTGAGGCCTCTAATTATATACCTGCTGCTCCTATTTTTCTTCCTGAAGGACCATGGCAGCAAGTAAGTTTGGCCCATTATTTTTTTTATTGATTTCTTTGTTTGGCTAACATTTTCAAGATGAAATTTTTTATTAGTATTTGTTTGTTATTCTGCATTTTCTAGTCTCAAGATGGTGTTAGCACTGATGGGTTCTTTCTGGTTTTGTTCTTGAGATGACCGAAACTGTTAGTGCATGAAAATTATACTTCGTTTTTTTACTAAATACCTGAACGATTAGTGTTAGAATCAAGATGGGATTTTCTCTAATATTTTCTTTTTTTGGTTATTATTCTTGAAAAGCTTTTAGTTAAAATGGCATCTTTATTCGATTTTCATAAAATGGTTACCAAGTTTGCAACTTTTGTGAGAAAAGATTCCTGGGGGAGTTACTGCTGCAAAGGGGTTCAAAGCGGCAGGAATATTTGGTGGATTGCGTGCCAAAGGAGAGAAGCCTGATCTTGCTCTTGTTACTTGTGATGTCGATGCTACAGCTGCAGGTAAGGTTTCACATTTTAGTGGATATTATGTGTTTTACATGTTGTTTTAGACTTTTAGGTTTGAGGTTATGGTGATTATTTTTCTCTAGGTAGATAGGTTAAGCCACTTGAATTGCTTTTATTGCGATAGACAAATTATTGGCATCATGAAAGAAATTAAATTATATGATCTGAGAATTGATATTTCGTTTTCTTTTATCTCCAGGGGTATTCACTACCAACATGGTGGCCGCTGCACCAGTATTGTACTGTAAAAATGCATTAGATATCTCAAAAACGGTAAGCCAGAGTTATTTTTGCTTTTCCTGTATTTAATTGCTTCTCCTTTTCTTTTGTTTCTCTCTCTCTCTTTTCTTTTGAAAAAATGACCTACACTGTCTAGTAGATATGATTCAGATGTTATCTTTTTCACATGAAGTAGTAAATATTAACTTTGAATCTGCGAGGTGTTGCTCAACTATTTTGACATCATTTTGATACAACTTTGTAGGCCATCGGTCACATGCTTTCATGGCATTTTGGTTTTTTGGATTTCAAATGCACTTCAATCCAATACTGTTGTTTTATGTGGACAACTAGCTTTTTTAATACATTCTATTATTATTATTTATACTGTGGTTTTTTAGCTTGGTTCAATTCACTAATCATAAGTTGATGGCATGATTTTGCATCAGGCACGAGCAGTCTTAATAAATGCTGGTCAAGCAAATGCAGCGACGGTAAGTTTCACCCATGTAGCTGAATGGTCCACATGCAATATTGTTATTCATATTTCCGTATGTTTGTCCAAGAATGAACTGGTCTTAGTGTGTAAGCATAGAAAACTTAGAAATTCCTTTTGTAATGTCACTTTACTGCTAATATGAGTGTACTGAGTCTTACATTATTAAGATACCTACCGTTCACATCCAGGGTGATGCAGGATACCAAGATGTGCTAGAATCTGCTGGTGCCCTTGCAATGGTACACAGTCTTAGAGTTGATATCTCAATTTCATGAAAATCATGTTTTAACTTAATCCTTATTCACTTCTCATTTTGTTCCTTTTATCCTCAGTTACTTAAATTGAAGCCAGAGGAAGTTTTGATTGAATCCACCGGTGTCATAGGTCAAAGAATAAAGAAGGCATGGATGACTGATTCTGCTGTCAATAAGTTGTTGCTTTCCAGGCCTGCTATGCTACCCTGTTGATATACTCTGTACCGCGCAGCTTATTTTTTGTGATGAACTGTGCAGGAAGCACTTCTAAATTCACTTCCAAAACTGGTTAATTCGTTATCACCATCCATTGAAGGGTACATTTCTACCATCTGTTATTTAGTTTAAAAGTTATGAGTTTCCATATTTGATGAACAACCCATCTGTATTTACTCTCTTATCCTTGTTCAGGTGTCGCTTTTATTATATAGATATGCTCTAGTTCTCAGTAATCTCCTCAACAGGTGCTATTTCCATTAAAAAAAAAAAAAACTGATATTCAATGGATGTGCAGGGCAGGTTCTGCAGCTGTCGCGATCACAACTACTGACCTTGTAAGCAAGAGTGTGGCCATTGAGTCTAAGGTATGTGAAAAGTTGTTCTTAAGGAGCTGGTGTGCTTGCGTCTTGTTGGATGTAAACCACCATAACTTTACTCTGTCTATGTACAGCACTACCATGACTTTCTCATTCTTTTCCTTTGTCAAATTGGTCTATGCTTTAATACTGGACCATCAACTTAAAGAGTATTCTGTTCTAAAAGAAAAAGGGAGAAACCTTAAGAGTATACAAAATCATTGCTTTAATACCAATGCATCTTATGCCAACTTTAAAAAGAAGGGTGGAGCTTTGAAAAGTGTTCGACAATTATATTATCCATTTGTGATCAGTAAGCATTAATTGTACATATTTTATTGGTGTTCAAAAGCTAGTCCACTGCCTTTAAACGTTACTCATTTTCCACTTGGATGACAGCATTTTCTGAACACAGAACTTCGACCTTTTGAGAGATGCTTCCTAATAATTCATGTTTTTTTAATATGAATCCGTAGCAGAAAGGCAGGCTATTACAGTTTGTTAAATGCCTCAGGTTGGAGGGACAGATATAAAAGTTGGGGGAATGGCCAAAGGTTCTGGGATGATCCACCCAAATATGGCCACCATGCTCGGTGTATGTCTCCTCAACTGCTTCTCTCAATTTTTCTGGGAAAGCACACATTATCATTCTATTCTTTGACAATACCATCTTTTGCAGGTTATAACGACTGATGCCCTTGTCAACAGTGATGTTTGGAGAAAGATGGTTCAGATTTCAGTTAATCGAAGTTTTAACCAAATAACCGTATGTTACATTATGGCTATTGTACTGCCTGTGTCTAAAGTTCTTCACTGCTTTCAATAAGTTGCTAGTGTTGAACTGGACCTAGATTTTTTGTGGTCCCTACTCCCTATTGCCTGAAAAACTTAATGCTGAGACTATAATGGCAGGTGTCATTTTTTCCCCCCAGAATTTTCCTGCTGGATTAATTAGAGAAATGTTAAGATGGTTTCCGGACTCTACCAAACTGTAGTTGTAGACATTGATGGCTGACAATAGCATTGTGAACGTACCTTGGTTATGAATTTCTATGTATCCATATAAGACCACATAATTTTAATATTCATTCTAATTTTGTATACTGCTCTTTTATGAGAAAAGTTTCCTATTGTTCTGGTTCTAGTGTGCCTGAATGTCTATCCATTCATGGAGTGTGATCATCATTTCTTTTTTTTCAAGCTCACTCTTATTCATGTTCAGTTTGATTGCAAATGGTAATTTTTATACATGTGATACCTTAGTGTGCACTTGAATTGCATTGCTTCTTGTCTGGCAAGGCTTGTTTTCATTGAAAAGGCAAACAAAGTTTTCTTCACTAAACAATTGGATTGTGATTTTAGTTTATTGGGTTGATTCACACTTGTTTGCTGCAGGTAGATGGGGATACAAGTACAAATGACACAGTCATTGCTTTGGCTAGCGGATTATCTGGATCAACCTCAATATCTAACATAAACTGCCATGAGGCAATGCAACTTCAAGCATGCCTTGATGCTGTAAGTTTGGCTGCCATGCAACTTTTTATTGACCCTCGATGGTTCGGTATTTACTTAATTGCTGAACAACCAAATATAATAGTTTTGTGCATGTTATTTGCTGAACTACGCTTTCTAACTCTAAAATCATTGCAGAGTTTATCAAGCATTCCCTCTTACAGACAATCATTTATTTTATGTCAACTGTACATTATCTATAACATCTCTATCTTTTTCCCTTTTCATATGCATCAGTTGATAACCTATTTCTCTGTTCTGTGGCTTTTTTTTTATATAAATCAAGATAAATATATTAACCATGTTTTGTGGCTATATCTTCCTTACATAAACTCTCCCTAATTTTCTACAACAATCATGCAAACTTGCTAGGATTTGGTGTTGAAAGGGTTATGGTCTAGCCAGTGATTATATAGGGACCTTATAGTTCATATTATATTGTGTATGTAGTCTAAATTTGCAAAATGAATAAATTCTCAGGTAATGCAAGGTCTTGCAAAATCAATAGCTTGGGATGGAGAAGGAGCTACATGTCTAATTGAGGTTCGCTTCTCGTCTTAAAGATTGTACATACTTGATTAGCCAAAATCTTTAATTACAGTATTGACATTAACAGACGTTTTAGAGATTGAAGCTAATTTATGCCCGGCATAACATTTAACTAATGCAACACCTGGTTTGCACAAAATTCTTGACAGAACTGCTGATTCCTATCTCCAGGACATAATCTTCCACAATTAAAATATGGTTGTAGGAATATATATGTATGTATGTGTATGCATGCATGCATGCATGTATGTTGAGTGCTTGACAGCTTTCTCCTGGAACAAACCTCATTTATCTGAAAATCGTTGAAAAATTCAGCTAGTTGTGACTTGGCTGTGTAGGTCACAGTAACCGGGGCAGAAAGTGAGGCGAAGGCAGCAAAAATTGCACGCTCGGTAGCATCATCTTCTCTTGTCAAGGCATGATATCAGAACCCAGCATCATCCTTTTGGTGCATCAATTTCATTATGTCTAACTTGCAGTCAGTGATTATACCAGGCAGCTGTTTATGGCAGAGATCCAAACTGGGGACGCATTGCTGCTGCTGCTGGCTATGCAGGAATTCCTTTCCACCAAAACAATCTTCGTATTATGCTGGGAGATATTTTGCTGATGGATAATGGGCAACCACTTTCTTTTGACAGGTGAGAATTGGGCCTGCTTCTGTAAATGAAAACATCTTTTTTATCTTCAAGGTGGTGACTTCTTGTTTTCCATCTTATTTTAGCGTATCATCAGTCCTTTTCCATTTCATTCCAATTATTGCTGACTGGAGATTTTCAGGTCTGCGGCCAGTAACTATCTTAGGAAAGCTGGTGAGATCCATGGCACGGTTGGAATCTACATATCTGTAGGTAAGCTTCTGAAACATTTGTGGATCATTTACGTACGATGCCTGTATCTTCCTTCTTTTATTGATTCCCCTACCTGTTCAAAGGCAAACTCTTCTCATACAACAAGAAATCTAATGTTTCTGGCCTGCTATATCTACTAATTTTCCATTGCTTTCATTTATCAAACTAGTGCATTTGCACAACACGGAAAGGCTCGTGCAGTTTGCCCTACACATAACTGCCCATGATCTGCTCGTTCCATGAAAACTTTCAATAACCGTTGATCTATGTCAATTAAGAAGCAATGTTTTACTTGCTGCACCCTCTGAGTTTAACATATTTGATGGGCTGTGTATCTGTTTTTTCCACAGGTGATGGTCCAGGAAGTGGGCAAGCCTGGGGCTGTGATTTAAGTTATGATTATGTCAAAATAAATGCTGAATACACAACATAGACAGATTCTCACCTCATCTTTCCTTCGCCAGTTCTCCCCTGTCTGTTTGAGATGGTAGGCTGTATGATGATATCATCAACAAGTGTTCCCTTTACATTCTTGAATAATCTCAATGATGGAACACATTTCTTGTCAGAAATAACAAGTTTAATCCTGTGAGTTTTCGGAGTGTGATAATTTTGAAGTCTTTGGGATTTTGTGGTTATGAAAATGCAATTTCTTCACTAATCTCCATTACAGCCACAGCATGTCAAGTGCACATAATTACAAGAAAAAAGATAGGAACCAGAAACATAACAGCCACATATGAACTGGAGCTTCTGCCAGAGTCACTAAACCTGGCTCGGCACCTGACTTGGTCAAAGTATTAGTTCACGGTTTGAGCAGGTTAAAAACGCTATTTCAAGATATTTTAAAAAATAAAGTTAAATAGATTTTGATTCAGTCATCAGGTCATAGGTTGATGATAGGTTGGCTCATCAAGTCAAATAGTTTGTGAAACATCTGGTTTAAATCTGGTTTCCAACACATAATGTATTTGTTTAGAAATATCTATTCTATGAATTAATTGATATAAACATATATATAGATATAGATATAGATATAGATCATCATACTTATTTATCTATCTAGGTTTTTGGAAATATAGTTTTTTAGATGGTAAAAATTTATCTATCTAGGTTTTTGGAAATATAGTTTTTTAGATGGTAAAAAGAATAAAATATTAATTAATCAATATAAATATACAGTATTAATAATCATTTCTTATGGTGGCTCCAAAATTTGAATATATAAACTCAAAAAAAAAAAAAAAAAAAAAACAGCGTTGATTAATAACATTACGTTTTTAGATCCTCGCACTGAAATCCAAACCTCAAGGAGAAAATCTATCTACCCACCAGTCTCCGAAAAAGTATTTTTAATCCATTTTTTGAGGAAGAGATTAGCATCTTAAATTTGGAGTGTTTTTTTTTTTTTTTCAAAATAGCTTACCTAAAATAAATTTTGAAAAAAAATAGTATATGTTTACAAAATTCTGGATTTTTTAAAAAAATATATACAAGTTAATTTTAAATTTAGATAAAACAAATTTCACAAAGATACATCGAACATGTCAAAAATACGAAATCTTATAAAAATAATCATAATTTTAGATCTCATTGTTAATTATGCTTAGATTTTGCTAGATGGTTTTACAAACTCATTTCTATGTGTGTTTGTTAGCTAAAATTATCAAAATAAACCTAAAAAACATTTCTTTACTATTTTAATTACTTTTTCTAACAAATATTATTAGTTCAAAATACCAGCCTTGCCTCTCTCTTTCCCCCTTGAAATCACATAGAATAACTTTACCATGGTAATGATTATCTAGGCTTTCTTTGTCTCTATTATTGCATCAAAACCTTTCTTTTAAGCATTATTAACTACTAATTATATCAAAATAACATCATTTTATTCCAGCACCTTCTAATCTATAAGTGTGCAAGTCTAACTTTGCCATCTCTATCTCCCTGGTCAAAATCTCTAGGTGAGCTCATCTATCTAATTTCTTTTCTACACAACTCTCTATCTCTACTTCTCATACAAACAATACCATGAAATTCAACCCTAAAAAGTAGATCAAATTTTAGATGTGTTTTTCACTTATTACCAATTTGAGTCCTCTTAAAAATTATTGAAAGCTTAATTGATGGTTAATTTTAGAATCCTATAAAATAGTCAAAACACACGTAAATTGATGCAGACATCATAATTAAAAGAAATATCATAGAATTCAACCCTGAACGATAACTTAGTTAATCAAAATTCGAATATATTCTGCAATTATTACTAGTTTAAATCTTATTAAAATTACTAGAGATTTATTTAATCGTTAACTTTAGTACAGATTAATTTTCCAAAACTTAACAGAAGAAAGAATAAATAAATAAATAAATCCATGAACTTGCGTCTATAAATTGAACACATTAGTTTCCAATCCCAAATGATCCTTGTGGGGTCGAATGAAAATGCCATTAGCATTTAGAATGCATGAAATAGTTGGTGTGTGAAGGGCCTTCCATCCACATTGCAGCGTCTAAACCACTCGATGACGGCTTGATGAGAGGGTTAGACAGCATCTTCACATTAGATTTTTGAGCTGTAGAAGGAACACAGCTATTTTTTTCCTCCTTAAATTCTTTTTCAAGACTCTCCTACTCGAAATTGAATTTCAGAGAAAAACAAAAAAAATACAATAAAATAAGATAAAATATATTTCTCCAGTCTTAATTTATTCATTTGCAACATAACCAACCAAACACGTTACACAAACACAAATCCAGTACAAAAAATGCTCCAAACTCTATCAACCCATCTCACCTCCACCACCACCACCACCACCACCACCACACCTCTCCTCCTCTCAAAACCCTTCCTGTCTCTCTCATCAAAATCCAAGCTTTCTCACTCTAAACCCTTCAACTTCCCTCAAACCTTTAAACCCATCTCTTATTACAAGCCTCCAATGAATATCCTTAACAAACTAGGCTTCGGTACCAGGTCACCTGACCCATCCACAATGGACCCAACAATCCCACAAGGTCCTGATGATGACTTGCCAGCTCCTGGCCAGCAATTTGCTCAGTTTGGTGCTGGTTGTTTTTGGGGTGTTGAATTGGCACTTCAAAGAGTCCCGGGCGTTACCAAAACTGAAGTGGGTTATACTCAAGGCTTATTGCATAATCCAAGTTATGAAGATATTTGTACTGGTACTACAATGCATAGTGAAGTTGTTAGGGTTCAGTATGACCCTAAAGAGGGTAGCTTTGAGGCTTTGCTTGATGCTTTTTGGGCAAGACATGATCCTACTACCTTGAATCGCCAGGTGGGTTTGCTTGAATTGACTTGTTTTCTTAATGGGCTGTTGTTAAAATTTTATATTTTTGAGGTTTTCGTTAAAGTCTGGTGCTTGGTAGGGATTTGAACTGGGTTTTGATCGGATTGTGCTGGATTGGTTTGTAATTGGGTTTTTTGGTAATTTTCTTGGATTTTTGCTTGATTTGTGGTACTGTGAGATATAAATTTTTACGATTGATTGAGATTTTGCGGGTTTTAGTCGATTTGCTTAGTGAATAATTCATTTTTTGTTTGATTGAGTGGTCTGTATTTGTGCTCTTGATGTGTTGATAGTTGTGTTTTATCTTTTTGGTTCAATTTCTATTTTTTTGTCTTTCTTGGGAATGATTTGAGGTGATTCTGGGCCTAATTGCTTGGCTTATCCCTCTTTTGATTAGTTTCCCTTTCTTATCGTTAATATGTTGCTAAGATGTTTTAAAGAAGTCAATAACCTTCCATACCTTTCTTATTGTCAATTCGTTAGTCTGAAATGTATACACAAGCGTCGGTTATTGGGAAACACACATAGTATGATGTAACTGGAAAAGGAAATGGAAAGACCTGCAACCCTAGTGTCTACAATGAAGAACCTTAGTTTTCAAATCTGCTTTGATTTCAGATAGTCTAGTGGAATACCATTTACTGTATCACTTTTGCAGGGAAAGCCATGAAAATTATCGATGATTTTCTTGAGTTTTCCGAGCATATTTATAAAACTTCCTCACCACTTCACCCCTCTAATTGTCACGCATTGTACTTTTGAGTTTTGAGCATCACCTCTTTTTTTATAATGTACTCTTCTCATGGCCTGTTGCATCTTGCTGGGCAGGGGAATGATGTGGGAACACAGTACAGATCTGGAATATATTATTACACCCCTGAGCAGGAGAAGGCAGCAAAGGAGTCCATGGAACAGCAGCAGAAGCTCTCAAACAGGAAGATAGTCACGGAGATTTTACCTGCCAAAAAATTCTACCGAGCAGAAGAATACCACCAGCAGTATCTTGCCAAAGGAGGCCGTTTTGGATTTAAACAATCTACTGAGAAAGGCTGCAATGATCCAATCAGATGCTATGGTTAAGTCCTTTACCATCATTAAGAGGCTAACATCGGTATAGGTTAAATATTTCTTTATCTGATACTATACCTGTTTATATTAAGAAACCTAAGCTTTTGTATGCTTTGCTGTGTTGCGAATGCCATGTGTTTGCTTCCAGGACATCGATATCTAGTTACCTAAATAAGTTTTATGGCTGTGTGCTCTACTGTTTGTGTAAGGTAGTGCAGAATGGTTGGTATATAAGAAATAAAGCTTGTCTACAGTGTCAATGGCTCATTATCTGGGACACCGCAGGTTTTACTTTTTGTTGAAAAGGTGTTGATCCCAAAAAACTGCGCTTAGCATCAGGATTTTCTATTGGTAGCAAGTATTGCATGCAAGTAAACTTTTTCCCCTTTTCCTCTTACAAGTAAAGCCTTTTGGGGGAGCATTTCTAGTTGAACTTATGTGCATGGTCTTGGGTTGCAAGGTTTTTTGATGGAAAACACTTGCCAACTCTAGGTAAATTCTGACCAGTCGGTTTAAAGATTCTCAGAACTATTTCCTGTTTCGATTTACATTCCCCCAAGTTTTTTTCTTCTGATTTTATTACCTAAAATTAGGATCATCACAATTGGTTACAAGACCAGCAGGTGAAAGATTTTGCTACTATTAGTTCATTCTTATAAGTTCATACTACAACATTCTCCATAGTTGTCAGCGCATCTTCTAATGAATTTGATTGAATGAGGTTGAACTGACCAAACCTCCAGTCCTAAAATCTAATCCTCAAACCAGATGTTGGTGGTTTGGACTGACAGTTGATCCCATTCAACCAAAATAGTGCTAGGAAATGCTATCCGTTTTAGTGTCCTCCTGTGGTTCAGTCATTTTTAATTCTTAAGCAGTCAGTATGATTGCTTGATATGAACATGAAATCATGTCCTATCTCAACCTTCTTCGTCTCTTTTTATCCAAAGACAATAACTAAACGTCATCTAAGGTTATATATTTAGGTTTGTCATTTTCATCCAAAACAATAACTATGGTTAGTCTGTCGGGTTGGAAACGGGTAGATTAAAATCCCGAGTATAGCTTGCCTTTCATAAGAACAAGTAGATTACCAGTGAGCCATTCATGGAAGATATTTGATTAAGAAGAAGAAGATTGTGTACATTTGCCATCAAGCCTGACATTGTTTTCTTCTTCTGACCAAGAACTTCCTGATGTAATAATTTCATCCGCATATGTTGGACAGTAGGCTCTCGTTTTTATTGACATGTTGGAGAGACGTAATGTAATTTTTATTTTTTATTTTTTTATCGATTTCTTTATTCGGTTTTTTTGTTATCAAAAATAGAGATAGAAAGCCTATTAATTGTTTTTCCAAAGCTGGCATGTATAAAATTCTTTAAAATAGAGGTACTTTGTAATTTCATTATGTTGGATCAAATTTACCAAAATAGTCTCTGGCATCTTGATGGAGAGATTGATAAGATAATTTTGAGTTTTTTTATTTATCAATTAATTTCTTCAATTTCTACATTTTAGTTTCAAATATTAAAAAAAAAAAAAAAACATGAATTTGGTCCGTAACTGTTAGAATAGATGTTTATATAGTTTTTTTTTAAATATATATAATAATTATGAAATGGAGTTAAACATTAAATTAATGCAACATGCAAATAGCTATTTTGTTTGTCATGTGTTATTTGCAGTAAAAATTATATATATATATATATATATATATAATGTTTTGCTTTTGGTATATACTTGAAAAACAAAAACTTTGAAATATTTGAGAAAACTAATACTCCACTAAAACAAAATTAATTTTTTTTATTAAAACTAAAAATCATTTTTTTACTTTTGGTATATACGACCTATATACTTTTCTAATGCCGAAAAATTTATGGCATTCCTCAGAAAATAATTCTGCAATACACACATGTTGTATAAAAAAACTCAAATACCTTGCTAACGTGTATAGCAGCAGCATGAGACAAGATGAAAAATGATAAAATAAAAATTATCCACATTAAGACCATACATTTATATATAAAATAAATAAATAAATAATCAGCAAAACAATGAAGAAAATATAAAATAAATAAATAAACAGCTGTTTAACTACAATAGGTGTGTCATGATTCTCCGAGGAAATTGGAGGATCATGCTTCATGTAATAATTAAATCGAGTTTTGACAATTAAAAGTAAATAAAGAAATTAAATTAATGTTATTTTTTGAGAATCACGCCGGCGTGCATGGACAAGCAAACCATAAACCGTGGGTCTTGCCAGCATGTTAGGGAGTTTTGAAACGTGGAGTGGATTGACTTTTCCTGGTTTACTTGTGTCAATAATTAATTAGAAATTAGTTTACAAGTGATAATGACTCTATATTTTTTCCTGTTCTTCCATATATGCCCCTTGAAATTTATTTACATGTTAAATTTATCCATATGTTATGGCTAGGTAAATGTAAAATAGCGCTTAATTATTTACCTGAATCAGTGACAATAAAAATAATTTATTTGAGTTTTTATATATTTTTTTAATATATATATTAAAAAAAAATAGATTATGAGGAAGGAAGTAAGAAAAGCTACAAATGATTAGTTTAGTGGTTAACCAATCTAATCCCGACCTAAACCAAAAAAGTTTTATAAACAACGCATGATTATATTTTAAGCCTAGTGGGCGGCAAAGCATTTGATTTATTTTATTTTTTTCCGTGATTTTTTTTGTTTAATATATTTTATTACCGAGTAAGACATTATAAAATTATTGGATTAATCGTTCTATTTTAACCTAAATGAAGTCCCATTAATTTGGGGCTAATTGAGGCTTATGCGATACATTTGGGGCTAATTGAGGCTTATGCAATACATTTTATTAAAAAAACAATTAAAAAATAACAATTTAGTATACTAACAATCACTTTAAAAAAATCAATACACTATCTCCAACACCAACCCGGGTGTTTGGGAACACTCTAAAAATACTTTTAAAAAATATATTGTTTTTTTGTTTAAAATGAAATTTAAATTAGTTTAATATGATAATATCAAAAATAATTTCTTAAAAAAACAAAATATTATTTTAATATATTTTTAAATAAAAAATATTTTAAAACAACTTTAATCAAAGTATCAAACATATTTTGATGCCTGTATCTTCACTTTTATCTTCAAAAAAATGAAAAAAAAATAAAAAAAACCAGGGCTGGCTAGATCAGATCTAGCTAGCAAGTTGTTTGGTGGGACCATTTGTATTTATTTTTAATAGATTAAAACTCAATTTTTCAAAGTACAGTCCAGATCCAAGCTTCGATTTACATGTGATCTTGCTAGAGGAGAGGACAAGAGACCACTTGGGGAGTTGGGGGGCTAGAATTTCATAGTCTACCGCCACCTAAATAAAATAACAAAGAAAAATAAATAAATAATTGCTTTTATTGGCAATCAAGATTCAAAACTACAGCCTGAGTAAATAATTAAATTAAGCAATCATCTTTGTCTAATTAATTACCCTACTTTTCTTTTCAAACTTAAAATTCCAACCCAATTCTTGTACTATATTCTTGTAACTATGAGACACAAAATTTAACCAGTGGGGTCTAAGTTATCGTTTAAAATTATAGTTGATGATGTTTTTTAAAATATTTTTTTATTAAAAAATATATCAATTTTTTTTATTTTTTAAAAATCAATTTTGACATTAACATATAAAAATATCTAAAAACACCCAAAAAATTAATTTAATATAAAAAATAAAAATAATCAATTTTTTTAAAAAATATTTTAAAACACAATTACAAACAAGTCTAAATGCCAAGATATTCCCCTTCTTGCGAACCCCATCCACCAAAAAGTTAAAGTTGTGTTAATTACAAGTTAGGGCTTATTCATTTATCAATTCCCAATTATCCCTAATTACTGAAATTCCAGCCTTTTTTAATCCAATCATAGAGTGGAAGAACGCTTAATATTGGGTTCACTACAATAAAAAAATCATATATATATATATATATATAATTAATTAATTAATTAACTGACTCTCTTGTAATTATGTATTTGTTTTAATAACTTAGGGAGTGATAGAGATGTGTTTTTTACTAAAATAAAAAAACATAATTTAACTAAAACAAATCGATATAATTTATCAAATACATAATAAAATTCAATTATCAATCAATGCAATATTAAATAATAAAATTGAAAAACAAATCAATTAAAAAATAATACAAAACAACTTGAGTCAACTCTTAAAAAATAGTCAAATATCATTTCTTAGTCACGAGATCAAAATAACTTAATAAATAAATCATGAAGTTTAATTTTTAAACAACTCAATATTAAAAAATAAAAATAAAATAAAAACACTCAAGTCAACTAACACAGAGTTGAGAGTGAGAGAATACAATATAATATTAAAAAAGAAAATTTATAAATAAAATAAAAACATTGAATAAAATAACAAGTACTTTGGGTGAGGAGAGGTATACTAAAAAAACTATCATTTTCAGTTTATAATTAATATTTTGATGGGGGAAAACCCGAAAATACTACAAAGCCAGGGAGTTTCCTGTAAATTGAGCTATCTCATTGTATCATTGGCCAGCTTAGCTTAGGTACACTCTCTCGCTGTCTTAAATAGGAAACTTGGAATGGAAAAAACAGTAGACAAAATCGTCTGACACACGCTATACACAAGGCAGGCAGGAGGTGTCTTACAAAACACTGCTACCACGCAGCAAGCCAAACAAGAATGGCAGAATTAGCAGAGACGACAGCGATGCCTAAGGTCATCACTTTCCTCTCTTCTCTTCTTCAAAGAGTTGCAGAGTCTAATGATCTTAGCCAGCAATTATACCCTCAGAAAGTCTCGATCTTTCATGGCCTTTCTAGACCAACTATATCCATTCAAAACTATCTTGAAAGAATCTTCAAGTATGCAAATTGTAGCCCCTCTTGTTTTGTTGTTGCTTTTGTGTATCTTGATCGGTTTGCTCAGAGACAATCCTGTTTTCCTATCAATTCTTTCAATGTGCATAGACTGCTCATCACAAGTGTCCTGATCTCTGTCAAGTTCATGGATGATATGTAAGTTATCTTCAATTTCACTTCCTGGGCTCATCTTTTCAAGCTTGTCGTGATGATTTATTCAGTTTTCTCTGTGAAAATATTTCTTGGATTTGGGATTAACCTTGAGAAGTGGATTCACGTTGTTTGATGATCCAGTTAACGAGTCTGTATTTCTTGATGACATTCAACCCTGCAATGTGCCAGAGATTAGGGGTAGGTTAGGATTCGAGTTCTAGTCTTATCCAAGGTTGGAAAGGAAAAGGAAGTCTTCATTTCTTTGTTTTTAATGAAATTCTATGTGATGGAGATCTTGCATTATACAGCTAATTAATTTTTTTCCCATCATATATTATGGTGGATTTACTCTCCAAATATATCTATGATCTGAAACTTGGAATCCTGTTCTTTTTGATAATTTTATTAGCAAAATAGGATATTTCCATTGCTCGAAATTAGCCCAGCCAAATCATGCCAACATTTTAGAAGAAGGGCAACACATTCCATCTGAGTCAGCCACAGCCAGGAAGAAAGAAGAAGACACCATCTGTAAAACTCCAACTTTCATCCGACAACACCACCTAAGTTTCTGGTGTTATTGTCTGTCTGCTTAAGCTTGCCATCAAATGGTAGCAAATTGCAAGCATGTGTCATTGTCGTCGTAGAGAGGGGTCAGTGACAGCTCAATCAAAGCTCTATGTTTTGGTTAAAGCCACACAGTAGCGTTTCTTTTCTTTCAACTATTCCTCTTTCAGGCCATTCAAATTACCCTACCCTACCTGGGCCTCGGCTGTTTTTATCGACTGCCGATACCCACTTTGCTTTCCTGCAAAAATCATGGTGGTAGACGGGTAGTTTGTCTGTCATTCATTTCACATGGAAACTATACAGAACTGCGCTAATGTAGCTAATAAAGAAAGTCTTTTTATATATAAATATATATATTAATGTGTTCCTGTGTTCTTCTGTCAGA
This sequence comes from Salix viminalis, assembly GCA_029228465.1. Lineage (NCBI taxonomy): Eukaryota > Viridiplantae > Streptophyta > Magnoliopsida > Malpighiales > Salicaceae > Salix > Salix viminalis. The sequence goes on from CM055437.1 coordinate 2,024,305, forward strand.
TATTACAACAATGCCTTCTATGCTAAAGTTGGAGGAATCAGCACAGAAGAGATGAATCTTCTTGAAGTGGATTTTTTATTCGGTTCAGGCTTCCAATTGAACGTGACACCCACCATGTTCCACACTTATTGCTCCTACCTTCAACGAGAGATGTTGACTCGATCTCCTTTACCAGCAGTAGACCCTCCTCTGAATATTGCTAGACTGCAGAAAACCCATTGCTGTTTCAACGAAGATGAATCCACTCATCAGAAACAGCTCGCTGTTTAGTCATCTTGTAGAATTGCTGGGCCTAATGATTTTGTGTTTTAGATGGGGGGGAAAGGGGTAGACTTTTAGTGCCAGTCATGTAGGGTCGCCATGAACATGTGAGATCTTGGATATTTTACCTTAGCATTATGGGTTTGGAATGGAGTCAAGACTCTCATTTGGCTTCCCATGATTTGTGGCGCTGCACACATTTTCAAGCTCTGTTTCCCTGTGTATTTCTCCTTCTCTCTCTGATTGAAATTCTGGACGACTTCTTTTGTTTATTGACATGATCAGAATTTGCAAATCAGTGATATGTGCAGATGAGCTTTTTATCACTGCTGCAGGGCCAAAATGATCTCCATCATCATGATCCATCTCCCCATGTAAAACATGACCAAAACTTATCTATAAGTTATCAGTTTTGTTTTGTTTCAACCAAAATATTTTCTACCGGTAAAAAAATAAAATAAAACAGTATTAATTTTAACTTGATTTAAATTTTAACTTATTCTGGATTTTTCGGTTAAATATTGATCGGTATCAAATATCAGCTATGCCATTTCGGTCTTGAAAAAAAAAATCAAAGAATATTCTGCGTCATCATGGCTCACATATGAGCTGTCTGTTTGACATATATTAGACTCATAACATACATTTTTGAAAAGTGTGATATATTATGGATGTCGTAGTCTAATTTCTTGGAGAGTGTTTAAAAGTGTATTAATAATTATTTTTTAAAATATTTTTTTTTGTTTAGAAATAGATTGAAATAATACATATTTTTAAAAATTATTTTTTGATATTAGTATATCAAAATTATATGAAATCACAAAATAAACTATTTTCAAAGAAAATAATAATATTTTTTTTAAATACTTTTAAAACAACATAACAGATAGAATATATTAATATTTTTCGATTTTGTGTTTGTATTATATAATTTAAAAAAGATAATTTATCTTAAATTTGAATTATATTTGTTAAATTAATTTTTTTCATATATATATAATTAATTAATTATATATAAACAGTACAACCTCAAAACAGCGTGTTAAAATGCTCCGAAACTGAAATATTTTATTCCAATTAAAAAAACAAAACACTAACTGAAACGAAAATAATAAGCTTGGTACAAAAAGCTCAAGTTCTTCAATGGCTTAAGTAATCCAGGAACTGTTATCAATAGAAGCAATCTCCCATTTATTTTTATGTTTTAAAAGTATTGATTTTTTTATTTACTTTTAATGCATTTTCAATAATAATAATAAAAAAAAAACATAAACACTGCTGCTACAACATAACAAACGAACTCTTAAGCTTTGTAAACAGAGCTGTGTTCATTTGCTGCACGAAATACGAAAGACAACGCAAGAAGCCCGGCGCAACCAATCTCGAACCCTGGGCCAGAACTGTTGCCCTTGGATAGTGAGGCCCATTTATAATTAAAAGTAAGAAAATCACAATAATAAAGAATGTCATTTTTTTTTGTTTTTTTTTTAAATAATATCAGTTTTTGTTTAGTAGTTTATTAGATTGATTAAGTAATTAAAATGGAGGAGGAGTTTCAAACTTGATCATACTTCAATGCTCTTATTTTTAAATAAAATGTACAATCAAACACCATAATTATTTTCATTACCTGATTTTAATCCATGTCTATTTTAAGATTTTTATAAAATAAGTGAATAAAAATATTTTTTCAATTTTAATCATTATTCAATTGTGTTTAGTTTTTGTATCAAGAAAATACACACAAAAATGATAAAAACAAATAAGTAAAATAAAATAAAGGAGAAGGTAATGGATATACAGTGGAGAGGAAATTAAGAAAAATAAGTTAGTTTAATAGGAAAATAATTAAATTAAAAACAATCGTAAGTAATATGGGGACAAAATTGAAATAAACAATAAGCAAATGGTTTAAATCGGCCTAAAATCAAAGATTTGGGAAGCCAGTGACTGAAAATGCAAAGGAGAGAGAATTCTATTCCAATTCAATCTGGGGCAAAATCGAAAGAAGATAAGGCAAAAAGACTAAGGGACTGTTTGGGAGGGCGGTTGTGGTTGCTTTTGAAAGTGTTTTTCATTTAAAAATACATCAAAATGATATTTTTTTTTAAAAAAAAAATTATTTTTGACATCAGCACATCAAAATAATTTAAAAACACTAAAAAAATTCATTTAAAATAAAATAAAAATTATTTTTTTTGGAAATGGCGGTTAAAACGCCGTCCCAAATGGGCACTAAGTCTGGCCTAAAATTGAAGATTCTGAGAAACGTAGGACCGAATTCTAAAGATGGAAAAGTCAAAATTTGATTGGTTGAGGGCCTAACTCAAAGAAATCTTAAGACAAGTCCATTTCGGGCTAAATGGGAAGTTTGTAGAATAAAGGACTAAGATTTAACAATCACCAAAACTGAGGAGCTGCAATGATTTTTAGCTTTTTTAAAACGGCGTCGTTGGTCTGAGAAATTAACCCTAATTGGAACACAAAACACGACCTATCGTTAAATTTTAAAATGGAGCGATGTGTCACCCAAAGTTATAAAAGACGTGCCGTTGCATTGCGAACGAAACGACATGTCATTCGTAGGCAATCGCCATATTTCTGGGGACAAAACGTTGAACCTGCCGCGAACTCAACTGATGGCTGTTCTTCAGCCTCAGTTTCTAGCCGTGATCGTCTTTTACACAGATAAAAAATAAAAAACGGGATCCACATACTTGTAATATATCTTCAGTTGCCTGGCCAAGAGAAGTGACTCAATATATCTTGCTTAGCCTGCATCAAAACAGGTATGTTGCGCTTTCATTTCAGTCCTTACACTTTTAATATATCTTTTGTCTATTCTTTGAACAATTGATTCCAATGGCTGATTCAACATATTTATTATTGTCAATGAAATGAAAGTCATGGAGCCATTTAGAGACTGTGTTTGTGGATGTGATAAATGGCTGAACCGCATGCAGATCGACAAAACATACAAGACCTTTCTTGATTGGAGTTACCGCTCTAAAACACTGAATCTCTCTATCTTTCAATTCTGCAGAACCTCATTTTCTGCATGTGAAATATTACAGTCGTACTATGCCTGTCTTGAAGATGGCAGGCAAAAAGTATGATTATTATTTTTATGGATGCGAGAAAACCTCATCCCTGAAAGTCCTGACTCGAACTCGAGACCTAACAATCACCGAGTATGATTGTTTCTTGTTGGATTGAAGGTTTAGTGATTGTGAATTACAGGTGATTAATGGAAATGAAGTGGGATGGACCAATATCAAGCTGGAACGATCTACAATATCTCTTTCTATCTGCAATGGAAGCTAATTTTGGAGTCGGATTACTGATGTGCTCACGCCATTTTCACTTCTGCTGCTCGTCTCTTTTGTTCCTGGTGCTTGCTGACTTCTTTACCTAATTTCTATTTAATTAAATCAAGCTTCACCAAGATAATTTCAGACCTGTTCACGGAGGACAGCTGTTTGATTATTTCCTTGTGGGAATTTGATTTGAATTCATTTCAGATTTGGGGCGGAAAATGTTCAACTTAAACTATGAATTCCGTTTTGGTTTGTATTTTGTTTTTTAAATTGAAATGGTATATTTTGGTTTTGAAACATTTCAAATTGTTATTTCGGAGTTGTATTTTTTATATAATTTCAATTCAAATTTAAAGATAAATTAACTTGAAATTAATTATGTTATTCAAATTTCAAACATAAATAAAAAAAATAGATATGACTCGATCAACTTGATGAGTCCAATGCAATACTGACCCGGACAACTAATAAAAATTTGAAAAAAAAATTAAAACGATAATATATCAAATTACCTTGGATCAACATAAGTTAACATTTCAAAGCCATGGCTCAGGTTATAAGATTACAATAACACCAAATAATTCAAATAAAAAAATTATAAAGTTAAATTCTTGAAACTTGAGAATATTATGAATTTGAATAAAACTATGAAGATATTAGTGATAGTCTTGATAGGGCTTTATAAACTTTATTGCAGTAAAATATTAACCTAGGATATAACAATATGTTAAAGATTTCTCATAAAAGTGCAGTTTAATCCATTAATTAATTGATTTAAAAATACAATTGGTACGGTAAAATTAGATAGAAAAAAACAAAAAACAAAAACCTATTTAACCGACTTTTTGCCGGAATTTGAGGGGAGTTTATAAAAGGTTTAATTTGTTTTTGTGTTTAAAATTGAAACATGACCCACGAATGAATTCGGCTGAAGCATGTCGAGTCAAAATGTTAACCAACCTGTCCTCAGTTTGGACGACCGTGATTATTGGGACAGGTTAGATGCTGACAAATCTAATAAATCGTAGCAAGAAAATTGCAAGAAACCAATATCTATCCTTGTATGCGGTTGATTTTAGTGAAATTATGTTTTAAAAATATTTTTGAAAAAATAAAATCATATTTTTAATGTTTTTAAATTATTTTAATTTGTTGAAATTTTTTAAAAATAAAACAATGTTATTTAAATATATTTTTAAATAAAAAATTATTTTAAAAAACAACCTCAATGATATATTTCTATCTGAAATCTAGTATACTCTTTGGCAACTTTGGGAGTCTTAAAGGTTAGCACAAATTGTCAATAATATTTGACTTGTGGGGTCTTAACTTCTTTTTTTGAAAATAGATAGCTAATTAGTTTAACTAATTAGGTATATTTTATTTGAAAAAATATCCAATTATTTTTTAAAAATTATTTGTTAATATATTAATATTAAAAATATAAAATAAAATACTTTAACATGTTTTTAAATAAAAAAATATTTTTAATTTTAAAATCATAATACATCCCATATGTAAAAATGTGAATTGATCTTGGGCTGGAAACAGGTGGGGAGGGGTATGATTGGGTTCACATGCGGGGATAGGTAGAAGTCGTGACCGTTTGTAATTGTATTTGAGTTTATTTTTGAAAAAAAAAACTATTTAAAAATATATTAAAATAATATTTTCAAACAAATAAATAAGTATTTTTAACATTAAAATATAATCTTAAAAAAAAAACAAATTTTTAATTAAAAAACATTTTGAAACGCATTGTCAAACAGGCGAATCTCACACAATATTTGCTTTTTAAATATTTTTTATTTAAAAATATATTAAAATATTTTTTAATTTTTAATTTTTAATATTAACATATAAAAAAATCAAAAATAATAATAATAAAAAAATATCAAGTCTGAAAACATTTATTGAAATGCATGCGAAACCCCTCTAAGGCTAAAAGAGCTTTTGATTTTTTCTCATACAAAAATGGGTGTACTGAGCTTTGGTGGTTCTTGTTCTATTTAATTTCTTGTAACATGGTTAGTACTTGTATAGTTCATTTAATAATTAGTTTGTTTTTGCATTTCAAAATTTTAAAAGAAACATTTCTTAATAATTTACTTCAAATTAATTATTTTCTTTCTTGCCAATAAATTATTTTAATTTATTTTAAATATAAAACACTTTAAAAAACAACAGCTACTATCATAAAATCTTGAATCCAACTCCTCCTCCTCCTCTCATGGTGTCAAACTTGAAATATAGTATTTCTTTTTTCAATTCTTAAAAAGAAAATGAAAAGATTACAAAATTAGAAAGAAGAAGAAATTAGTTAAATACTCAAATGAATTCTCACTCCTGCTATCTCTACCTCATGTTTCAAAACCAGGATTGCAAGCTCAAGAACAAATCCATATCTCGAGCTTAAAAATCCAAGTTGTGAGCTCAAGAACGAGTCCAAAACCAAATTCGTTTTTTTTTTAAATTAATAATAATAATAACTAGAGGTAAAATGGATCATCGTTGATATTACTTCCTGTTCTTGGAGGCCAAACTGAAGAGGACGAGGGAATATAAAATAACCACAAGAGCTCACTCCCTCAAGTAAGGAAATAGCTGGTTTTTTCATATAAATACTTATATATTTGTTAGGGCAAACATAGCTATATATATATATATATATATATATATATATATATCAATATATGCCACTAATTATAAAATATGCTGCAGACTCACTCAAACTGCATAATCTATGCATATATAGCTCCCACGCCATGCAAACACTTATATATATATATAAGTAGAGTGAAACATGACACGTAGTCTAAGATAACATTTGCACACGTGGACTTCAAGCCAGCTCCCTCCTCACCCATGGTTGGTTTTCTGTCCAGAATCAGAAGGTGAGTGTGTTCCAGAGCCACTCGATCCACCACTTCCTCCACCTCCGCCACCACCAGCGGAACTACCGGACCCACTTCCAGAACCAAACCCACCGCCTTGAGCACCACCACTCCCAGACCCGTAACCGTATCCTGAGCCTGACGCCCCGCTTCCAGAGCCTGATCCATACCCGAAACCCTTACCGAACCCATTCGGGGACCGACCTGAACCAGACCCGTAACCCCATCCACTAGTCGGAGTAGAACCCCACCCCCAATTAAAATCCCAGTTAGATCCATGGCCCGAGCCGGTGGCTCCTGAAGGGGAACCCGTCTGTCCATAAGGCTCTGTAGACGTTTCAGGAGAGGCAAATTTCCTGTCACCTACCGCCACTCTGCTGGACGCGCCACCAATATCACGGGCAAGAGTGCCGCCGGCAATCAAGAAGAGAAGAAACAGAGTGAGATGGGATAAACTGGGCTGCATTGTTTTTCCAATGGCTTTGTGGCTACGATGTTCCGAGTGAAGTATGAAGATGCGACGTGAAATGATCGAAGCTGGGCTGTGATTTATAGTGGGTGTTGATGCAGACAAGGGGTCACCCGTGAACATTTTTTACCTTTTGAAACACGTGTCCTTGTGTGAGAGAATTTCACCAAGCACTGATCGCACCACCGACTTCCGATTAAAATATTTCAACTTACGGAGACCACCGTGTTCTTATCATCAACTCTCCCCATCAAGTGAGTGAGTGGATGATTTGTGACCAGAGAAAAAAAACCGGTGATCACGGGTAAAATCTTGAGGAGACGAAAATTGATGGCTTGGAAATAGTTTTCTTCTCATTATAAGTAGTGCGAGACTTATATTTTAATTTCTAGAATCGCATCATGGTATCCTTAATTAGATACCAAGATTTGAGCTAAATCACTTTAATTTTATTAAATAATAATATATATTATATTCTCCGAACTCGTCTAGTAGTTTAAATTTTTAGACGAAATATATAGTTTCTTGATATAATATCAGAGCCTTATTAATCAAACGGTTATAAATTCAAATCTCATTATTTTTATTATACTTGATAAAAATTAAACGCAATGTAATCTATGTCTGTTAAAATTTCAAGTCTAAGATAATAAAATGTATTAAAAAATAATATAAATTATATTTTAATATCTCACTTACAACTTTTAGATAAGATATTCTTAATGGGTAAGGAAAATATGGTTGGACAATCTTCATGAGCCCCACTAAATCAATCTTCTTGATGCATCTAAGAAACAAGCCATGGACAATGATCATGCAACAATACTTAAATCTATTCTTGCATGCTCCAAGCTCCATGATGGGTGAAGCTTTTCATTGAATCCAAGTAAAACAACATTATTTAGCGCATGATTAATTAAATTTAGGGATAAATCAAACATATGCCATACCCAACACGGAATCCTAACTAGAAAATAAATGGATATCTTTTTGCTAGGTGGTGAAAAGGGAGAGATTTAATAATGGTGTTCTTCCTCCTCGTTGAAGCTGCTTGGTTGTCGTATGGGATAATCAAGAAGCCGTATTTGACGAAGCAAACATTTATTGAAGTGTCAACCTGGTCCGTGATCTCTTAATAGTTTGTAGCTTTAGCTGGCCATAATACCACCCAGCACACTTGGCAATGGAAGGCGTGCACGCCCCAGGTGGCGAGCTCTCACTTTACCTGCCCCATGACAATGGCTTGTATCAGGTCGGTATAAAGTAACATATCATATCATGTCATCTTTAAATATATAATTTATATTATTTTTAAAAATATATTTGTAATTAAAAGTTTTTTGGACTTGAAACTCGTACAAGCTCACTTGACTTTGTGTTTGATTTTTATCAAATAAAATAGGATGGTGAGATTCGAACTGGTGACCGCTAGATCAACAAAACTTTAATACAATGTCAAGAAACTATCTCACTCTACCTTGCATAGGTTCACCCTACCTTGTGCTCATTTTTTATCAAATAGAATAGGGATGGTAAGATTCGAACTTGTAACCGCTGGATCAACAAAGCTCTAATATCATATCAAGAAACCATTTAACCTAAAAATTTAAACTAAAAATAAATAAATAAATAAAGTCTCATAATATAATTTATATTATTTTTTTATAAAATAAAAAATCTTCTTTCGCTAGCTTTGTGATCTAGTGGCCAAATAATAACCTTGAATTGCACATTCGATCCAGTCTTTTTCATGAAGATGACTTGATCATGACACGTGTGCATCCGTCGCATGATCTTTTCCGTAAAGTTGAAGTTGAAGTGATGTAGCTGTGTGCTAATCCAACAGATTTTGCGTTTTACAGAAAATTGAGAAATATCTGAATGTTTCTTTCTAAATTTTAGTATATAAATTCTCTGTTATTATTAAAAATCATGTCGATATCCTGTTCCAGCATCAGAATAAATAAAATAAAAGAAAAGAAAAGGAAGTTGATATCTAGTCATGGGCTTAGCCTCTTATCTACAATGAATGGTTTCTATGAAGTGGAGTGGGTGTAGGCAAGCTGACAAACAGGCCCAGCCTCGGACCTGTCTGTAGTCTAGGAGACTGAAGAGTTACCATGTTACAACGTTCAATAGTCAACATGCACAACTTGTCTTAAAACTTGACCCTACCCCCATATCCGCAGCGGGGACAGTTATTTTAGAGAGCCAAATTTTTAAAATGGTTTTTTGAATAGTATATATATGGTTTTTTTATTGATGTATGTTTCAATGGTAAAAGTCATTTTGAAGAGATATTTATTTTTATATTATTTTAAATATAGTGTAATTATTTTGTATGTAGTTTAATTATGCAATTAATTATACAATTAATAAGAGTAAGTTATATAATTAAATAATTGCTTTTAAAAAACCCTCCAACAATATAATTATTAATTTTATATATAATTTTTTACTCTTGTTGAGGTATTTTTAAATAAAAACAAAAATAAACATTTTTGATATAGTTACATTATTTTCTAATATATATATATATATATATATATATATATATATATATGCTGACGTGGCCATTTTACCTTCTCCGCATGAGGGCATCTCCAGTGGGAGAGCTATCCCAACAGCCAATGCTAAAAAATTTAGCTTTTGGCTATTTTCGTTCCTATTGTTGTAGCCATTCCTACATGTGTTGAGAGAGAAGGCAAAAATAAAAAAAACATTAAAAAACCGATACCTTGGTAACCTTGGTCTAGAGAAGGATCGGTGGGTACTTTCTGTGTGGGGGTGGGAGAAGAGAGTGTTGTGTGTGTGTGTGTGAAGCTTGGGGCATACTTTGGTATCTTGGTTTGGGGGAGGATCGGGAGGTGTGGTGGGAGAAGGGAGTGCTCTGTGTGTATGTGAAGTTCAAGAGACTCCTCATAAAATTTCATCTCAATCTAACGGTCAAATTAAGAGATATGATTGATATTTTAAAAATATTTATTATTTAAAAATATATTATTTGGTCAAAAAGGCAGAGACGAAATGATTCCAGTGCGTTTCGGCCAGTATTTAACCAAATAATCTGAAATAAATTGAAATTTTAACCGAAATAAAAACAGCACTGTTTTATTTATTTTTTAACTGTTACAAAACTTTGGATAAAAGAGAATGAAATTGACAACCTGACAATTATTGCCGTGGTTTTTCACCAGCCAAACCGTGTGGGGTCATTTTCTGAGTTTCAGAAGCCAAATTGCCAGAAACTCGTGTTGGAGATTGAAGCTGATCACCTCTCGGTGTGGACCAGATCTCGCAACTTCAACTGATCACTTGAGCATGTTAGTCCAATTCATGTGTAATAATTTCTCAATAATTTATTTTTTTTCTTCCGGTGTTCATCTCTCATCAGGCAGAACTTGACCCTTTGCCTTACCGACATCATGTGTAAACGCATTATATTTAAGCAAAAGCCATCTTGTTGTCTAAATCAATCTACATTCATGATTGCTAAGATTCAAAACCCTTTTTCCTGTAAGAAAAGGAAAGAAAAAGTCACCTCCATGATCAATCTGTACTCATAATATCTGAGATATATATAGGTACCTTTAGGTGGTTAGTTCACTTTCATGAGGATATTTTACCCAGAATGCAAGGTCATGACTGATGAGGGCTTATTCGTTCATGTGTTTCATGGGAGATGTTTCTAGAGACGGACTGATTTGCACAATAGATCTCGAGTTCGAGTCAGGATGTGTATTCCTTATAAGAATCTGGGATAACCAGAGTTTTACTTGCTTATCTAATCTCATAAAATACATTTTCTAGGGATAAGGTTTTCTCGTATAAAAATAATCCATGGGAGATTGAACTCTCATGATGATCATCTTACCAGAAAATCACTGCAGGTTAGGAGGACAAAAGGAGCTGCCATTCGAGACTAACAACATAGCATGCATCAAATGGAGCTTGAAAGACATTTGGAAAGTGAATCTATGAACCTTCTCCACACATAGTGGGAGCTGTCATCGGTCACTGTCTTTCTCATTGCACTCCTGTCAGCTCTGTTTCTTTCTTTTATTGAGGAAAGTCCACTGTTTTCATGGAGCTATAAATGGGAAATATTAGCCGTTGAACATCATTAGTTAATCTTAAACAAAGTGGCAGACAGGTTTGAAGTAGCAGCAAGATCTGGTATGGAAATTAACTGGTGGATGGAGTCCTAACCTTATCAGAGATTTTAGCATGTTTAACGGCTAAGTATGATCGAAAAAGTATCATGAAACAGTGACAGGAAATAAATTGTTACTTTAAAGAAGATTTCGGCCAACTCAGTATCAAACAGGTCTAATGTAGGTCGGCTAAGGGAATTCTTTCCAAACCATTGTTTTGTTTAGTGCTCAAAATCATTGCATGGGATGACATAGGATGGTTTGATTTGTTGATGATGTCTTGAAAAAATCCAAACAGTTTAGAGATAAGGTTTATATCTTGCATAATTAATTAACATCTTGATTTTGAAAATCTGTTTCTTTCTTGCTAACCAATATAGTTGGTGTTCTAATACTTGAAAAAAATTCTAAGAATAAACAAATAAGGGTGGTGCTATTACACTAAACATATTAAATCGATTCTTTTCTTGAAGAGCTATTGCATGTTTTTATGGAGATGGAGGCGTAAGATCCCTATGGAGATTTGTATTGGTCCTCCAACCATCCTTGATGGTTTATATTTACTAGGATCCTGAAACTTTATCGAGGGTGGTCATTTAAAGCTATCATGGGTTTTTTTTTTTGGTAGAAACCATCCGGTAATCCGGCCACTGCCGACTAATCCGGATTCGAGCCGGGTAGGACCCTTAAGGGCGGCAAAGCTCTCCCAAACGAGTTTTAAAGCAGCTGCATACCCAAGGCTCGAACTCGAGACCTTGGTTAAGCTGGGAGGACCCCCTACCAGTCCACCCACGCCCCCGTTGGTATCATGGGTTTTAATTTAGGGTTTCTTAAGCTCTTAAATTCAGATCAGACTAGGCTCGACCATGTCTATAAATCAAAGGGTACACCTCAAACTATGCACTCTTCAACCAGGATCTATCAGCAGAAATATTATACCTGAGGCCCGATTGAAAAGGACTAATATCACAAATTTCACAAATCAATTCTTGAAAAACTAATATCACAAATTTCTGAAAATTTAAATAAATTAAATAGTTATTAACAAACTAATATTTATAAAACTAAACAAATTGCAGTATTAAAAGATTGATTTTCCAGAAGAAAAAAAAATCAAAACATTGGATTTTCGTCCTTTATTATTATTTCTGAACATTATCCCAGGAATAAAAAATTGCATCCGAATTATAAAGCAGAATAAGAACTCAATACATAGCTTCTTGAGGGCCTCAAAGCCTATTTTGCAGGCAGCAGAGTAATACAAATAAGAGTACACAATCCGGCCCATTTTGCAGGCAGCAAATACGAGACTCTCTGATTTTACATAACGAAGCATCTAACAGAGCGTTACAATATTGTTGAACACATAGCGCCAAATTGTTCTTGAACTTGCTTTGTATGGATGGAAGATGCAATAATATAGATAATAGTTGCAATCCAAGCTACCATAGTTGAAGATGAACCATGAAACTCCCAACAGGAAACGTACCTATAGGCTGTCAAATGAAAATGGAAAAAAGCACAAATTGATGTTTATTACGACATAAGATCATAAAAGGCATGTCAGCTGTAAGTCATTTAAGCAGAAGATTAAACAAAATACTCAGATCGCTCAGTTCAGCGGTAATCGCCATACAAACTTTCAGAAAGAATGCCTGTAATCCGGTCTGTTGAGCTTGAATTTTAATGTGTCATCATTGCGATCCATATTACAAAAAACAAACACACAACATGAGTAAAGAGAAAAACCACTTGAATCTATCACTTTCTCAAGCATCATCAATACCTTCTTCCAAATACTTGAAAAGAATCTTTAGCATAAAATATCACCAGAAAAAACATTTCATTTGCATACCCCCAGGAGGATAATTATATTAAATGAACACATGCTGGATTAAGGAAATCAACCGAACATTCAGTATACGCTGGCTTCTTCAAAATATAGCAGACAGAGCTCAACAAGGCATCTAAAATAGGATTCAAAATCATCATCAGAACGGAAATTTTATTCTCATCCATAGCTAGGAAAGCTATGTAGGAAGGTGTCCTAAGATTTTTCCAATTTCATCAGTTGATGATTCAGAAAAAATCATACAAATATGCACTCTGCAGCAATATTATACACATGATGAATTTCTGTCAGGAATGTTTGTTACATTGATAGGAATAATAATGCTAAGTCAGGATTCAGCAAAAAGACTTGATCATACACTGGACACCTAAATAATAAGAGAATACTAAAAGAATGTGCAAAAAACAGGACTGACCAAATAAACTAAAAATGGTGAGTTGTCGTAATGGCGGGCTCAAATAACACATACGTGAATCAACAAGTCTAATGACACGCAAGGATCTGCAAACATGATCAGTTCATTTCTCTGAGAATCCAAAATTAGGAAGACATGTTATAATTTGAGAGTAAGGGAGTTGTTTCAATTCCTAAAATTAGAAGCCAGAGAGATTTCATTCAGTATACCCGACGCAGATTCAGTGAAAACAAAAGTATTGACTTTACTTTCTAAGGAAAGGCATCAAAGAAAACTATCAAAATGACATTATTTATTGTAACAATCAAGTCAGCTAAAATTAAAACCCAATTAGAAAATCATAAAATAAGAACAAAAATAAGCAATTATAAAAATCACTAGTAGATTCAGAAGCATATATTTTTAAACATCAATCGACAGTAAATGTCTCAGATCAAGTGTTGGATTATAGTATTATTGCTTCATCATTATCATCATTAACATCCAATTACGCATAATCAAAACAAAATCCCAAGAAAATTAAAGGAAAAGGATCGGAAGAAGGAGCTATAAGTCCTCAATCTACCCTAAAAAATTCGCACAAAAAAAAAACATTTAAAAAAAAAAAGCTAAATAAACTTGAAAACTGAAAACAGAGATTACTCAGTGATGGCTTTAAATTTAATTGGTTCGATTCTGCCAGCTAATTTCCTCAACTTTGAATCAGAAGAGGGAGCTGTATATCCTCATTGTAATCTCAAAAGACAACAAAAACAAAAGCAAAGAGAAAGAATCATAAAGAGAAGATCACTCAGTTCAGCGGGAATATCGACACGCAAAGTATTTCTGTATAAGAAAAACCCTGCATTCCGGTCTGTTGAGCTTGAATTTCGTGAGTCATCACAGCGATCTCTCTTCTTTCTATAATTTATATAAGTATAAAAATAAAATAAAAACCTTTGTTCTGAAGATGCAAATATAATCTGAAACTAGGGTTTTAGAGGGAGATAAGTTCCAGAACCGGTGAAGCGATGAGAATTGTGATGGTGGCTAGGGTTTTATAAGAGTTATCAGAGTTAGGGTTTTTGCGGCTGTGCCAAAACCTTTGCGGGCTTTAGTTTTCGTTAAGGCCATGAATATATAATAGAGTATCGTGGGCTTGGCTTAACATTATAATGAGCCGAAGTGTCGAAAAGCAGTGACGTCCACTGTACAGGTCTCCCTCTCCATTTACCCTAATCTATGCAAATAATTTTTAATTGAACTTTGAGTAAATACATTGCTAGTAAATTGAATTATCTTTCAAATTTTAAATTGATTATATATAAATAAATACAAATTTTACATATTATTTTTTAATAAATATTTTTTTAATATTTTGAATAGGTAATTTATTATTAGTGTATTATAAATTTAGTATCATAACTTGTTGTTTTTTTACCAAGTTTTTTAGTTGTTGCTTTTCATCCATGATATATCCTTCTTCTTTTTTTGCTACAACATTTAGTTGCCTTTTATTGCTAATGATAGTTGAGGAAATGTGACCTAGGGTATAAAAGAATTGATATTATTGGCAATTACTAGGTTGAACATGTATTACAATCTCAAACATGCGTAGATATATGTAAATGAAAATGATAATAATTGTCATTTATTTGATCATTTGATAGAAGGTTTTGGCATCAAGCTTATTGATGCTTACAACATTCCAAGATTCTTATTGAGGCAAAACATAAATGAGGTTCAACATTATATAATGATTAGAAATATCAGTAGACATCCATTTCTATCAAAGGGAAAAGAATGTTATTGATAAAACCTTGGTATGTATAAACCTAGTTTGATTGTATTATTTAAGGATAAATTACTTTTTGTTTGTTTTATATGATGTATGGAACAAAGGTATTTTTTTATATGAGGGCAAGCCTAGGTTTTTTATAGTCAATATAAAGATAAGAAATAGTTAGTATTATAGTTTTAAATCTTGAATCAAGGGGTTGACCTAGAGCAAAGTCATAATCATAGATTTGTAGTGTTAATTTAAATCAATGTATAAATGAAATTGATTATTAGCATAGCTTTAAATTCAACTTGAGTGTCGACCTAAAAAAATCCAAGTCACGAGTTGGGGGGTCCATTCAAGTTTATACGAGTCAATATACAAATAAAAATAGTTAGTATTATATTTTTAAAATCTGACTCTGAGATGAACCTATGATAAGCTCAAGTCACGAGTTAAGTTGACTATTTGACACAACTTGATGTAATGATAAAAATATTATTATTATTATTATTATTATTATTATTATTATTATTATAGTTTTAAAATCCAACTTAAAAGTTAACCTTGACAATTCACAAGTTATGAGGGTGAACCCGGGTTCACCCAAGTAAATGCAAGAATAAAAATAATCATTATTATAGTTTCAAAATGTTAATAGGGGGTCGACCAAAAGCAAGACATGAATTAGGGGTTACGAGGGTAAACCTGGGTTGATCTTTGTCAACATATGAATAATAATAGTTATTACTATGTTTTTAAAACATGACTTGGAAGTCTATCCCTAGTAAGGCCTTGATCATGAAATGACGGGGTTAACTCAAGTTGATCCAAAATTCTTTTTAAATAAATCAAAGCCATCATGTTTTGAAAAATTTCAATGAGTTTTTTATAGTGTTTTATCTTAGATTGAATTAAGTTTTTAATAATATTAAGTTAGGTCAATCTTTGATTTTTTTAAAACCCGAATTGGTATAGACCTTAGGTTAGCCGTGTCCCTATTTGACCTACTGAGCTAATTGGAGTTTTATAACTAGGATTATTGTAATATTATTAATTTCTTCCACACTCATTATAAACTAAAGTGAAAAATAAAATCTAATTATTTTTTAAAATATATACATTTTATAATGATACATATTAAAAGTAAAATAAGTTTTTAAATATTTTATATTATACTGCCCACCATAACCAATAAATAAATAAATAAACAATCACGATATATATTATACACTGTCATTGAACACAATACTATTTTTATCTCTCTTTTTTTTTCCTTCTAATCTTCTTTGTTTGCAATATCTCCATATCATCCATCTCATAATAATATCCAAACTCTACCTTTATATCATATCACATGCCTAAAAAGTCCTAACATGAACACGTGTTAGCATCTTAGTGCTGTGAAATTCATGCCATGATATTAATAAGTACTTCAAAAGTTTTTTAAGAACATCCAAATTAGAATTGTTGTGTATTATATATGTGTGTGTTGATTTAAGATTAATTTTTTCCTCAAACAATTTTAAATATAAATATATATCTCTATATTACAATAAAATAACACTAAATCCAAGATTTGAGTTTAAAATATTAAAAAATTAAATAAAAAATCTTTTTAATTATAAAATTATCCGTTGACCAAGTGAATCGACACAATTTGTGAACACAACGATTATCGTGACAAAAGTTTTCAAGAAAATCCACATTAGAATTAGAATTATTGTGGATGAGATAAATGATTTTTAAGGAAAATAGATTAGCAATACAAATTGGATTGTTTTTTTTATTTTTATTTTCCTTCCTTTCGACCAGAAGCACATATTTTTATATAATCCATTATCCACTAATTTGGCTCCACTCAAAATTTCCATTTTCTTACATAAAAACGGAAACAAAAAACACCCGCCAGTGTTCTCCATCCACGTGGCAGATCGATTTCAATATTATGACAGCATCCATTGTCAGTGCTCTCTCTTGTCACTTCCAGCCTTGATGACCTAACTCCATCAACACATCAAAAGTAACCAACATGAAGAACAACAACCCTCAAACAAACTGAAACTGAAACAAGAGTTGATCTTGTTGTTTTTTTCTCGGGGTTTACAAGGATGGCTTGTTGGAGCCGGGTTTTAACGGTTTCTTGCCCGGTAAAACCGTTGTTTGGGTTCGGTTCTTGCACTTCTCAAAATTGGAGTGGTAGATTTGCAGATGCTTCTAATCATAAAATGAATTTGAGATGGAAACGTATGGCTTCTGAATCAGATTCTTCTTCTTTCGCTGCTTCAGTTGACTCTGATTCTCCTGATAGAAACGCTGCCGCGTAAAAAGACTTCCACTTTTTAACACCCCAACTCTTTTTTAAGTTTTATTTGCGAAGTAAAATGAGAGTTTTTACTTATTTGCCGTGTTTGGTTTTGTGGGATTTGATTATTGTCAGGTTTTGTATCATAGAAGGGCCAGAAACAGTGCAGGATTTTGCTAAAATGGAATTGCTAGAGATTCAAGATAATATTCGAAGTCGGAGGAATAAAATTTTCTTGCATATGGAAGAGGTGAGGATTAAAGAAACTATGAATTGAATTCTCTATATACCGCACTTTTTCCTTCCCCCTCCCCCTCTGGGTGGTTGATTTCAAGCTTTTGGTTAGATATTCGAATAGCCAATAGCCATATTTATCCGATCCTGAATCATTTTTTGAAATACAAAAAGAGGAAAAGATTTTTTAAGTTCGATGAATGCTTAAGAAATATCAAGGTTCAAAATAGTGTTCTAGAACTTATTAAAGATGAAGATGACTATAATGTTGTAGACCTATTAGCCAAAAGTGCTGGATAATGCCTTCATTAGGCTCATACAATATAGAAGAAAATTAAGGATTCTGGCTTTCATAGATGTTATTCATCAAATTCTGTTATTTTAATGATTGTGTTTTAAATTTTGAAAACAATTCTATATTGCCAATCGTTTTGCTCTAAGTCCAACTTTTATGATGCTTGTTTTCTACATTCTATTCCTTTTTCTCCCCGGATGTTATAATGTCAAGAAAATGTTTTTAGGTTCGTAGGCTAAGGATACAACAGAGGATCAAGAATGCAGAACTTGGAATTTCAAATGAAAGTCAAGAGAATGAACTTCCTAACTTTCCATCGTTCATTCCGTTCTTGCCTCCTTTGGTGAGTCTCATTTTGTTCGACAATTCAATGACGCAATTTCGTTTCTTCATCTTTTTTGTTTCATTTGTTCATTTATACTTTCCATTTAATTTGTCCTTTATGTTTGAATTACGTATCACAAGAAATGTATTTATTTCTTCCCTTTTAAGATGATGATTACGCAGTGACTAATTTGCATGTAACATGCAGAGTGCTGAAAATCTGAGACTGTATTATGCTACTTGTTTTTCTCTTATTGCTGGGATTATCCTTTTTGGTGGCCTTCTAGCACCCGCGGTGAGTTTTCCATGTGCTTGATTGTTTTGATCTTGTTGATAAATGATCTGTTATTGTACCATATCTATTGTTTTTCCTAAAATTTATCATTCTGCTAAAATTTAAATTGTTATTGTTTTTTTTCTTGATTGGAACAAGTACATAGTTCACTGATAAGATAGGAAACTATAAGGGAGGATCTCAGCTTTTCAAATGTGTAAAAATTGATGAAATTCCTTACCAGAGCTTGAATAGTGCACATATACATCAGGAAAACAACATGAACTTAGAAAACCAGGCTGGGGAGAACTAGTAGTGATTATCCAAAAAACAAGCACATAATCAAGCAAGTCTATCCTCGCAGAGTGTTTGTTTTTGGCATTGTTTTAAAGTATTTATTCCTTTTCATCTCAGTTGGAGCTTAAGCTCGGTTTGGGGGGCACATCTTATCCAGATTTTATCCGCACTATGCATCTGCCCATGCAGTTGAGGTATGTTGCGCCAACATGACCTCTTATAAGCACTGCTTGGTTTCTCAATCCTGTTTAATTGCTCCATTTTTTTCTCATCAGCTTCTCTTTCTTGTACTGGCTATGGTTTTTTAAGAAGCATGTCGAAACACGATCATTTTAAGTTTTATTTACATGTCAATTTCAATGCAGTCAGGTTGATCCTATTGTGGCCTCATTCTCTGGCGGAGCAGTTGGGGTCATCTCATCCTTGATGGTGGTTGAGATAAACAACGTAAAACAACAAGAACATAAAAGATGCAAATACTGTCTTGGAACTGGTATGTTCCTAGCTTCTTCACACTCTCGTCCTTTGTGGGTTTCTTGCCTGCTGTGACCTTTAAGTTCCTGGATATCCTTGCACAATGATCTAGAAAGTTTTTGAGCTTCCTACATGTTTGATGCACCATTACACTCCTTGGATTGCTCAAAGATCAGATAAAATAATTTAATACTTCCACCACAAAAGGCATCTTTCTCATTTCTTCCATGGTGGCTAACTATTTCTCCAAATACCCTAGTCATTGCATTTCCCACTTGGTGAATTTCCTGCCTCTAGATGTTAAACTATATACCATTCACACAATTGGATTAATTAATGATGATGATAAGTATTTCTTGTCATTCAATCCTGGCTAAAGCTATATGTTATCTATACATGCAGGCTATCTTGCTTGTGCCCGTTGCGCAAGCACAGGAGCTCTTGTTCTTATCGAACCAGTTTCAACAATCAATGGTGCAGATCAGCCTCTATCAAGACCAAAAACTGAAAGATGTTCAAATTGTTCAGGATCTGGAAAGGTTGGTCATCAAATTCTCTCTATTTACCTGTATCAAGTGACAATACATTGTATATTGATTTTTTTTTTGCCTGCTGCTTTTTTGCTCGTGCCTCCCATTCCTGGGTGGAATGAGCTGCTCAACTGGGATCTCAATTAAATGTTTTTATTTATTTATTTTGAGGTTGTGCCTGTAAGAGAAGAACTTATGAGTTATGATAAATCTTGAAACATTTTCTCCGCCTCCTATTGAGCCCCCTCATTTAAGGGGTTTCAAAACTGTTATTAAGCACATCATGCAGCTGAACAAAAAGTAGGCTGCTCTAATTTGAAGCCATAGCTAATTTTGTTTTCATGTTTCAAAAAATATTGCAGGTCATGTGTCCCACATGCCTTTGCACTGGGATGGCTATGGCAAGTGAACACGACCCACGGATCGATCCATTTGACTAGGCATGTATTGTTTCAAGGTCTACCCATTCCTGCGTGCCATTAATTTCTAGGTTGTAAGAGCCCAAGGCATACTTTGTATATACAAACAGCCTGGAGCTCCGTATCCGCAAACCTAATTCTCCATAAGATAAACTTTCCTTGTATTCTTACATTATATCGCACACTTCTCCTCTCTATCCATTGAAAACAAAAAATCAATTATGCTAAATCTCATGCCTCATTTTTTTGTTTTGCAAGTCATGCTTGTATATATTGAATGTCAAAATTGCATGGAAAGGAAGATAACGATACAGTTCATCAATAATCCCAGTTTTAATTAAATTATGATTGCAGTAAGAATTGTCCTCTTTGAGGTCAATGATCTGGCACTTACATCTCCATATAGGCAGGATTTCCAAAGAGGGATCCATCGTTGTCATAATGATTTATATTGCTCAATCAACCGAGAAGCATGGAGACGTGATGTAGGGGTCACGGTGCATCCCAAATTTTGCAGGTATCCAATCTGTACGTGAAAACATAAAAATTGAACAAAAATGATGCATAAACTACCATGGAACTGAATCTGTAAGCCAAAGTCACTCGTTGTACTACTAGTAGTTACCTGTTTAGATGTAGGTGCAGATGAGCTCATTGAATTCTCTATCCTTAATTTCTGGAAATGCTCCTAAAAAGGAAAAAATATTGCCCCAGTATCAGCAAGATGAATAAAATGACTTTGAATGCGAATAAGAGAAACATTTACAGGATAGGAACTATGAGGAACCCAACCAGCACTCCCTTATAGATCGAGAAACCATTTCATAGGAGAATATATGTCATGTATCCCAACAACTTGGAACAAACATGGTTTCCATTTCTAGGTTTTGTCAGGCAGAGTTACGGGGGCAGTGCAGTGCATTCCAACAGCAGTGGGAGGCGAAAAGCTCTAAAGACAGAACTAACCTGGATGCACTTTCTTCGAATCATTCTTTACTTTTCTGATTTTTAACGAAAGGATTTTCTGCTTCTAAACAGTGCAAGAAAATCTCGACCAAGTATTCAAGCTCACTGTTTTATCCTTACTGGATATATTCTAAGGGTTACGGTGTTTTAGCACCTTGATTGAAACCAAGTAACAGAACATCATTGAAAGATACAGAATGTGAAAACATAATTTCAGACTAGAAATTAAGCAGCAAAGTTGTAAGCTGAAACCAGACCTGTTTCTCGTGCATCAAATGAGCACGTTGGTCGGCAGGAATCTGCTCCCATCTCAGTACCTGTCAGACAAGAAATACCCTTGTCGATAAAAGCAATCCTAAATGCACACAGGAGTGAAAGACATAGAAGGCTAAAGAATATAGTTATACTATTCTGTCAGCTTCTGCAGTAACCATCACAGCAAAATCAACCATATTGTAGGAAGGTTTTATCTGTTAAATCCAGAGCGTAGCCAAAGAAGTGTTGAAAAGTGAATAAGCTTACATATTCTGCATACTGAAAGGCCTCATCACAGCTCAAGCAGGATTTCAATGCACGCAAAACATCCTGTGATATTATGCCAAAGCAGCATCAGCAAATATTAGACAAATTCATTATAGAGGCATGCGTATCAATACTGACAAGGGTCTAACAAATTTGAAAGGAATGCTGACCACAATGCATGTGCAGACAATCACCTCAAGAAAATATTCTTCAAGTGTTCATTGAACTTCGTTAAAATATTGTTGGAAGGAAAATTTCAATCAATTTTATTTTGTCCTAAACCAAAATAAAATTATGGCACCAAAACTCTTTAGCTGTCCCACTTTCTAAAATATTGGCCCAGAGATGAATTCTTTTATAAATGCTATTCTGCTAATAATCTTTTTAACATTCTAGAACCTAACGGCATGAACTAATATTTCATGAGGAGTGTTAGAAAGGAGAACTAAAACTGTTCTTGAATACAGAATTGACACATTGTGCCACCTTGTGTTTGTTCTTCGTGACTCTCAATCGTTCATCAATAACAAATCCAACCTGAAAATAAAAATAGAGTAAAGCATTGATCAGGATATCCATGCATCAAATGAAGGTATTATATCAATTCCAAAGCTGTCTCGAACCAAGAAAAAAAACTCAGACAACCATTTCACTATACAAGAGGCTGAAGTAAATTTCATTCCAAATTTTGAAAGATTCTGCTATCTAACATAATTTCATTTGAACTGCGACATGCTATCACCATAATGAATTGAAGCATTGATCGGAACATCAAATGACAGGATGCAATGAACAAGCAACTCCCTCAGAAAATAGAAGAAAGAAAATATCGTTGTGTCACCAGCTGATGCAACTCACATGGACATCAGATTGTACAAACCACATGAACAGAGGGCAGTTAAATAGCTAAGTATACATGCTCATTGTCAGTACAATATTGATGAGGATGCCATTCACTTTTCAATGAACCAATAAGGAAATGAATAAGAAAGAACAGTAGATTATGTGGTTTATAAAATCGATGCATCTACATGTATGAATGTGATGTTGAATGGACAGATGCAGTGAGAAACTCCATCAATAGAAGAACTAAATAACAGATTAATCCCTCAAGACATGCATTTCAACTTCAAACACTTGCTACACTATTCAGAGTTGGAAAAAGTAAACATCTAGGAACAGAAGGTCACCTTATTAAGCAATCTCTTAGGGTTTTGGAATGCTTGTTTCTTGGCCCATTGATGGAATAAGTGGGAAACAACTGACCTTTCCTCAACAGCAAATCTGCAAAAGGGGCCAGGGGAATAATTGAAGGTTATTTTTAAAACAAGTAATACCAACATGCTACAGCACCTTCAAGCAAACCATCCCAGTTTCAAGGACAACCTCCTTATGAAAATATTCCCATTGTATGAATCAATTGTTTCCAATGACTCTTTTGAAGCCTCATTTATTTGATTAACGAGGAAATCGTTTGACTCTGTTTCTACATCAGAAACTTGTTCTTTTGGCAGATCAGTGACAAACTCAACAGTTTCGTTTCGGATCTCGCGATGCTTTGTTTGTAAATCTTGTAGACATACTTCAGCCTGCCATTGATGTGAATAAGCAACACAATTAGCATAAGTCACACGCTTAGAAATAGAATCACTCAAACTCAACATTCAAAGTAGCTGGGATGGACAGTCTAAGAAACAAGTGCATAACCGAAAAGAAAATTTTGAAGCTGTGAGTGCAAGCAAAAATGTTATCTAGAAATACGCAACAAGCAGTGTTAGTATTGATTTTGCTAAAATCTACAGTGGAAAAATAAGTAATAGCAAAGATTCCCTCCCTCTCAAATTTCAAATAGCATTAAATTGACTGTATACAAGTAAAAGGCTACCTGGAAGATAAAGTGTAGGCAGTTTTCTCGTGATTCAAATATTGTAGAAATTTGCTTGCAGGACACAAAAAGTGTGCAGAAATATCAAAGCTGATAGACCACCACCTAATTTCGACTCACCATGATACTCCTACAGATTCCCTTCTACTCAATTTATTCGGTGGTTGATTCATGCATTAAACCATTTAAGTTAATTTTAACAATGCACCTCAAATCAATTTATTCTGAATCTTCACTTCAGCAATAAAGTCAAGATAAAATAGATTTACAGTTCTCTACGAGAATATTAGTGTGAAAATTGCAAAAGACTAGATCTTTATTTTCCAAAAGAGAAAAATACAAAGATACAACAGAACTTAAGATTCAAACCAGCAAAATGCACCTGAATCTCCCGAAGATGATCTGGTATCTCTTTGAGAAAACGTGATGGATGAAGCATCTGAAAGGACTCAAATTGCTATTCAACAGTAAACGTAGATTGGGAAACCAATATAAATAGTTTATGAAGGTCAAACCTGCCAATTTGAATCCATGGCAACATATGTGATGAAAAGTTTCTTTCGAGCACGGGTCATTGCCACATAGAAAAGACGCCTTTCTTCCTGAGATTTTGCAGCGAGAATAATCAGTTGAGCACCAAAATGAACTAATTTGCAGGAAGAAACAGAAAAGCAATTTTCCATGCAAGAACAAGCTTACCTCAATTGAGGTCCCATTTTCCTTTGCACTGCCATTAAATTCATGCAACAGAGGAATCTCAGATTCATTTGCCTGCATCAGTAGTCTGGCATCAGAGCTGGTTTGATGAATATTTAAGAAGCAAAGGCTTGTATATCCAACAAACGATTCTCTTGCAAAGCACCATTGCAAACATTGTTATTAAATATGACTATTTTACCAATAATTCATCACCACCATCCCAAGGTTTCCAGTGTTGTCTACTAAAAAGTTGTTAATGCAGTGTCATTTCAAATAGCAAAAAAACAAGCAAACAATGAACACAGCTTTTAGACTTTAGAGAACCGTTGTGCCTTATCTCCTCAACAGAAAATAATCTAGGTACATCAAAATCAAAACCACATCAGACTTCAGGTCTAATGCTGCCACCCTAATTGGGTTTAGAAGTAAAAAATATGCAGTAATGTAAGCTATTGCAGATTTTATTGACACTCGCCATAAATTTCTTTATAAAAGTATGAAAAGCTGGTTCCAATCATATTAAGGATAGCACGAAGCAGAAATGTGCAAGGAAGCCACATTCAAATTCCTGAGTGTAAAGAGGAAACCATACAGATACAACACATCAATGCTAGAAACTAAAATGTTCGAATAGCATAGCAGGTTATTTAATTGAGAGGTCAAGACTAAAGCCAGGGTAGTGATAATGCAGTCAAGTACCTTTACTATAAAAACAGTGTCCCATTCTAAGCCTTTTGACTGCACAGAGAAAAAGGACAGTGTGGAAAGAAATTTAATGACATTATCAAACTCATATAGACACTAAGAAGGGAAATATCTAAATTGAGGAAAAACCTGATGAATGGTAGTCAGGGTTACAGAATTTTCATTATTATGTCTTCGAGAACGAAAATTTTCTTTCTCCCGCTCTGTTATGTAGTCAATAAACTCTTTGAGTAAACTAACACAACCTTTTTGTTCTTTTACATCACTCTCTTCTTCTTTTGAAGCAACTTGCATAGATAAAACATCAGAGACATCGTCCAATAAAAACTGAAGAACCTACATGGTAGTTTAACCAAGTTCTAACCACATGTCAGAGCATTCGATGTAAAGATAATATGGATGCCACAGGAAGTATAGGAATACGAAACTTATTTAAACTTCAGAGAAAAGGGGTAAAAAGAAAGCTATCCTAGAAAATCATCAGCCACAAAGTTCTGTTGTCCAAGGATGCAAGCACACAAACAAAAAAGGATTGAGATTTCCCATTATATTCCAATAAGCAATAAGCAGCAAGGCTCTTTACAGAATTAACTAAAAGCATATTATTGAAAGATACTTACAGATCTGAGGTCATTGTCTTCATTGAGCAACTTTCCTCCATCACTATCAACCACTGCCCGTTGTTCGAGAAGATATTTCTAAGATTTGAAGCCATATAAGAAGATCAAATTGTGAATCTATCAGACCGCAAACATGGAAAAGGTACCAGAAAACTCACATGCACATCACAGTTCTGTGGTGTAAATCAATTTAGCATCAAGAATGTTCCTAAAAGGATTAGCATATTCCTCCAAGTATTACCAAATGAGATTAGCTCTTATGGAGCATTGGCACCCAAATATCTCCAATCAAAAGCGCTATCATATTTATGAGCATGCTGTGTAGTTAACTTGAAAGCTCAATCAAGGGTAACAAACCTGAGGAACTATATTTGCCACTGAAGTTATGACAGCTGAAATTGACTGTTCCTGTAAACAGAAAACATGCATCTATAACTCGTTGAAAGAAATTTGTGCAACTTGATTGACATTTAACAACAGTGTGTGTGTGTGCTGTGGGGGGTAACAAATTTCTAGCCCTATATTTGCATTAAAATCTCAGTCTGGCACTAATACATAGCAAGGAAAAATGAAGACTCCTTCAGGAAGGCAAATTTAAATAAAACCAGGCAACTCTCCAATATTGAATGGATAACTAAAATCAGGTCAACAAAAATTAGTTCATTTCATGCTTGCCGTAGCAATTTAAAACTCCCGGTCCAATTCAACTACTACTTCAAAAGGAATTTTCTATAGCAAACATCAAGTCAGTAATTCTAAACTTATTTATTTACCCTGTGAACAAGTTTGGAAATCATCTCTAGTGTAGACAACACCTTGCGTCCCTGTGTGAGCTGACTCCTATTGTATACAAAAAGGATAAATATAAGCAAAGTTGATTTCTACACCAAATCCAACAAAAAAAAAAAAAGAAGCCAAATCATACTACTTAATTTGATCCCAAGTCAAGCAAAATTTACTGTTTTCAGTTCTTGGACATTTTGATACTATTAGTAAACTTATCCCGTATAAAATGATGAGAAAAAATTGAGAAACAAAAACCTCTTGAAGGTACCAGAAATCTTTGCGCTAAAGACATCACATGCAGCAGCTATAAAGCTACATTTTCGGACCGTTGAGATTTTATCAACATGCTCGATAACCTGCAAGAGATGAGAGATGAAATAGGGTCTCATGAAGTGAACATACCATTATCCAGAAATAGAAAAAAGCACAAGAACCAGGGAAAAACAAAACGTGTACCCTCTTTTTCTCCTCTTTCTCAAAAGGAAGCAAAGCCTTGAAAACTTGACGATATGAACCATCGTCACAACCTGACAATGTTGTTCTAAGCATTGCAATGATAGCTTTAACTACCTATTACAAAGAAAATGCGTATTCAATAACCAATAACTTATTGTGCACGTATATGATAAAGCAATATCAGCAAATAGAATTACTTGCATGCTAAATTTCTCGACAGTAATAGTATTACATCTGACTATATGCCCAAACAAGAGAAAGAAATCTACCAAAACTCAACTGCATTGGAAACAATAAAGTTAGATGAAATATATAGCTATATTACACTAGCTATAATCAAACTTAAGCTACTTCTATCCCTAGAAAGTATCCTGAATATATGAGAACTATTGAAACCTGTTCCCTGATGTCCTGAGCAGGCTAAAGAAACTATTAAATCAGCATAGAGTGATTAAGGAAAAGAACCACTATCTTAACACCATGCAATCACCTCATTTTGTATCTTCTGGTAATTATGCAAGTGTGAAGGGTTCAATGTGAAAAATCCAAAAGAATATATAACTGTAGTGATGATTGATATTTATATTCTGTCTCGTTCTCCAAACAAATCAATCTGAGCTTCACCATTATTTTATGATACATACTAAATTGTTTGGCAACAACAATTTCCATAACCGTAAATCAAGAACTTCAAATCCATTACTAGCAGCGATGAATCCAGGGTGGCTAACCCCATGCCAAGGATGAAAAACAATTTCCCTTACCTGTTAATAATGTATTTTTTTTCAAATAATAATAATAAATCAGTATATCCATAATTGTTTTTTGAAAAAACTATCCTCTTTTCACAGAAAAAAAAAAAGAAAACAAAAGTTTGATCCGAATAAAAAAAAAAAAAAAAAATTTCAATGTGTTTACTTTCTTATATCTACTTTCTAAAAGAAAAAAAAATACGACCCTCAAATATTCAATGATGGATTTCTCATTGATGACTGGCAGTGCTACATGACTACTATGACCAAAAGCTTGAGTAAAAATAGCTTGTGTCAAATGCTATGATTTCAGAACATAATCACATTTAAAGAAAATAACAGTGTATTAGTTGATAGGAACACAATAAGAGAAACTTGTATGGATATTCATGATTAAGATTTTAGCCCTAAAAAATGTTGGGAACCTTTTTCCTATAAAAAGCAACCCCGTGAACATTGAATGGTATTTTCCTCTCACGAAATGCCAATTGAAACGCCTTTCCTGATACCTGAAGTTTAGGAGATAATGCCATGAAAAGTCAGAAAATATTTAATTACTTGTTTTGTACACTTTATAGAGTATGGAATGTAAACTCGACCTGCCTCCTATACAGAATGGCAATACTGCCAGAAAAAGGCTTAGAACGTGAGCCATCAGATGCAGTTTCCAAGATCTTGTCAACAACAAATGCACATTCAGCTCGTTCATTTTGACATTCCTTGATAGCTATCTGTCCATTTTGATCCAATGCATGAAAACAATTAATTATCCAATAAAATAAGAAAAGGAAAAAAGAAAAGAAAAGAAACTAACTTTTTAGATACAACGCGTATTGCAATACTTAGATACCTTAGATCCAAGAGAATTATCAGTAAGAACATCCTTGAACTGGCATCTTTTCATGTTATTTTTAATAAGAGAAGATGCAGCTTCAACAATAGAGCGGGTGGATCGATAGTTTTTATTGAGTCTAATCTGAATCCAAAAGGCACAAATAGTATCAAAAATCAAAACAATGCAATGATATTAACTATCTAAGATCACTAATAAGAAACTATAGATATACTCGTCCAGTTATTTATTACGTAATTAAGGAAACATAAGATAACAATGACAAAAAAAAGAGCCAAAGCACATGAGAAACCTCTTTGTAATTTGCAAAATCACGACGAAATGAGTCAAATCCAGAAATGTCAGCTCCATTGAAACTGAAAATAGACTGCAGACAATGCAAGTACAAGTTTAGAGCTAGTAAATCACAAGTGTAGTCAATGAGAATCCCTGGGGTGGGGTACAGAATCCAAATCCAAAAGGATAAAAATGAAACGAATCTGGATTTTTAGAAGACAAATGAAAATTATACCTGATCATCATCACCAACAATAGTTATATGATTATGAGATGAAAGAAGTCGTAAGAGACTGTATTGCATGGCACTTGTGTCCTGGAACTCATCTATCACAATGGCTTTCCATGAATCTTTGCAATCCTCAAATACTGAATTGGATAGTAATACAAATGTTAAAGCTCTAATAACATGTGAGTTGTGTAAACTCGTTATGTACATTTGGATAGTATTGACCTTCAGGATAATCAGCGAGCAACTTCACAGAGCAACTGATCAAGTCATGGTAGTCCAAAGCATTACAAGATCTTAATATGTCATTGTAGTTCCCAAGAATTGCTGCCTGAAGCAGATTTAAGAATCAAAGGTAAGAAAGGAAATATACTGGAATGATATTGGAACCAGAAATCTAACAGCTTACTCCAATTTCATCACCCCTTCCATGGAAGTCTGCAGGTGTTTTTCCAGAAGCTTTAGCCTGAAATGGAGCACATTAATGAACTGATGCCATGGATAAAATTAGCTTACTTCATAAGGAATTAAACATATTAGAAGTAGTACACAAAGAAGAAAGAGAAAACCATATCGTAAACTATTTATTTTGTATATCTTGAATGAAGGAGAGGTCATAGCCAATCAGCTATAGGAAGGGAAAATTTAGCATCAAGTTTCATTATACTGGAATATTTTGAGCCTTGATAATCACTAACTTGGATCCAGCACTAATTAAAACGATAGTAATTGTTAAAAATAACAGACAATAATTAAATATCAAAATAAATTCTATTTTATTTCAAGTTCATAAGATATAATGGTAGATTATAATGCACTTGACAAATTGCTAACCTGAGTCACAAACTTTTGCCATTTCTTTGACTTGTCCTTGAAATATTCCGGAGACACTATATCTTTAGAATCTTGAGCAAGTTTGCTGGCATCGTCATTTTGTACACCACTCTTTTCCTTTTCTAATAGTCTCAGAGCCTCAATGATTGCTCTTCTCTGATGCCCGTGTCCATATATCAAGAATTCTGATGAGCGGCCTAACCTATAGCATGAGCCACAAGTTACTTACCCTTTCACATGAATTATATTATCATAGAGCAGATGCCAGCTTCAAGCCAAGAATCTACCCAAGACAACATAAGACTTTTACATTTTAAACGAAGACCAGCTATTTCTAACTCTAACAGGTAACATTTCGATATAATTCTAAGAATTATAATGACCATGGAGAACATTTATTCAGGAAGAGAACATAATCCAGAAGCAAATGTCTGAATAACACAATCTCGGAATGTGCATACTTCTCTGCATGTGAACGACAAAGCTGCAGAGAAAAGGAATGGAACGTGCTAATCATAAGCTCTTTAGCTTTTGCCTTCCCAGCCACTGCTCCAATCCGATCTCTCATCTCAGCAGCTGCAGCAGTTGTGAAAGTCATTGCCAGAATGTTTGATGGACTAATTCCCTGACCATGTTTCAAATGAAAGAAACAAAAACACCCACACATAATCGAAGGAATAAACCATCAGATAGAAACAAAAGCCGAAACACAAGCAAACAATGTTAGAAGCCAGAAGCAATAACTGTAGCACAAATAACGCGCCTCTTTTAGCAAAAAGAAAAAAAAAATCATCAGCATCTAAAATTTGGCGATACCTCATTGAGCAGCATCAAAACACGCCCGACCATTGTAGAAGTCTATATCAAAAACATAAAATTCAGAGCAAAACCATCGAGACTGCTAATCACAAATAAGACTTGCTAGTGCACTCAAGCGCATGCACACACACACACCACAGGAAGATAATGACTGACCTTTCCACTACCTGGACCAGCAGCAATCATCAAAGGAACCGAAATATCGCTACAAGCCGCTTCACGCTGCCTATCATTCAGACCCTGCAAATACTTCACGTACTCTTCAGGCATATTTCCGCACGGGCAAATACTTTTCTTTTCCGTTGGAGAGTCCAACACATCGCGCATACCTGACTCCAAACTAGCCAAACTGCCCTCATTTCCCTGATCACACTCACATTCTACACTCATACTCCTATTCGGACTTT
Organism: Salix viminalis; assembly: GCA_029228465.1. Lineage (NCBI taxonomy): Eukaryota > Viridiplantae > Streptophyta > Magnoliopsida > Malpighiales > Salicaceae > Salix > Salix viminalis. The sequence continues at coordinate 2,055,387 of CM055437.1, forward strand.
CCTTTTCCACTTTCACAACAGACTTCTGCTCACAAATCGCATCAATCTCCTCCAAAATAGACTCATCAAAATCATCATCATCTAAAATACTAGCACTACTACTAAGCGTAGATAAACAGTCACTAAAACCCGAACCTTCCGGTTTTTTCACTGGAGTAACAAAAGATTCTGATGAACATTTACTATCTCCATCACTACCATTAACCAAATCCGACACTCGTGGGACACCGTTTTGTACAAACCGAGATGGAGGCAGGTTAGTATTCACCTCCGCAAGAGGAAATCTTGGTGATTTAAGTGAGATCACGTCGTTAGTTCTGTAATTAAAAAAAGAAAGCAAGAGAAATTAGGAATTCGATTAGATTTAATAAAAAGAGAAGTTAGTGTTTGGTTTGTGCTTACTTGTGAGGGAATTTATTAGAGGTTGCGGCGGCGATGGAGTCGAGAGGGCGTTTGCGAGCGAGGAGTGCTTTTGCGGCTTTGAAATTGTGAGAAATTCGAGCTCTTTGATCTTCCGTTATGATTTTGGCTAACGCGTAACTGTTTTCTTCTGACATTTTTTTTTTCTTTTTGAATTAATAGAGTGAAAAGGGAAACTGAGGAGTTGAGGGGAGTGGAGAAAGGTGAAGGTTTCGTTTAGAAGTTCTCCTTTCCCTCCCCTGGGGACGCAGCGCTGATTTTCAAATTGATGGGTGCCTTAAACGGCGTCGTGTCTTCCGACTGGCTGTTTAAACGAATGACTAGTCGTCCTTTGGATATCCCTCTTTTCTTCAACGACATGTAGAAGAGAGTAAGACAATCGGGGAGACACCAATTTTGTTTATGTTGGTGATTTATTTTTCAATTGAAATGAAATATTATATATATATATATATATATATATATATATATATATATATATATATATATATTAAAAAATAAATGGTTTAAATATTATTTAGAATTGTACACTTTAATTTAAAACAAACACAATAAAATGATTTTTTTAAACAAAATTATAAACATGTATAATATTACGAGAATGTCATCATCAATCTTGCAAGATCATTATATTCCCTGATTGCTCTGAAAATTTAACATAATATATATAAATATGTCAAGAGACTCATCGTAAAATTTCATCTTAATCCAATAGTCAGAATAAAAGATATGGTTGATATTGTAAAATTATTTATTATTAAAAAAAAACAGTATTTAGCTTAAACAACATATGCGAAATGATTTTGACTAGAATTTGACAGAAAAATCCGAAATGGACGGGAATTAATCCGAGATAAAAACAACATTATTTTGTTTTATTTTGTAACTGGTATAAAAGTTTCGGGCATTTCAGCCGAAACAGAATGAGATTAACATCACGAGTCCAAAATCAATGACGTTTATCAATTAGGTCTCATATGTTTCTAACATTTCTCATTTTGGTCCTTTAAGCAAACTCCGTTGGTATTTTCTGCCCAATTAAACTCCACAAAGGGAGTATTTTTAAAGAAAAATTGACAGCAAAGAAAGTCCCAATTGAGAAATCTCAAAACCTTTATGGACTTGATTGTTAAAACTAAACCATGGTAATTCGAGCTCTCACCAAATTGATTCAGTGGTTGTTGTACTTAGGCAGAGGCTTCAGTTCCAAAAAAGGTCAGTTTCTTTTGCAATGACGGTCTCGTGTTGAGTTCGACGATGCTTAAGATAATATTCAAATAAATAAACTCTTTATTTTTTATTTTTATTTTATCCCTAAAATATTCATATAAATAAACTATTAATTTATAATTATCCAAATAAGACATGCGAGGATAAAAAAAATATTATTTTTATAGTTTTGGAATCTGAACAAAGATAAGACTAGAGTCACGAAACAGGAGGATCAATCCTGATTAAACCAATTCTTTTTTAAAATGATGAAAATAATATCATTTTTTTAAATCAATTATTTATTTACCTGAGTTATACTACGAGTTTTTAATAAAGTTAAGTCAGGCCAATTCTTTCTCTTAAACCTTAATGATTCCATACCAATACAAAATTTATAATTTGAGTTATTATAATTTTAATATTTAATATAAACTAAAGATTGTGTCCACACTCCACATCACAATTTCTTCACAGGTTAGCCCTTGTAAATAAACAACAACTCTATGGTTAAATCCGTACTTTCAGGTCATCACAAAAAAACCCTAATACTCCCCTCCTCAAATACCCTACCCTACCCAGCCAAAGCCGCTGTTTATTTGCATCTCTCCAGGTGAAAACTCCAAGAAAGAAGCGAAGATGCAGATCTTCGTGAAAACCTTGACGGGCAAGACAATAACCCTCGAGGTAGAATCCTCCGATACAATCGACAATGTCAAAGCCAAGATCCAAGACAAGGAAGGTATCCCACCAGACCAACAGCGTCTCATTTTTGCTGGGAAACAGCTCGAGGACGGCCGCACACTCGCTGACTACAACATCCAGAAGGAGTCCACTCTCCACTTGGTGCTTCGCTTGAGGGGTGGAGCCAAGAAGAGAAAGAAGAAGACCTACACCAAGCCCAAGAAGATCAAGCACAAGAAGAAGAAGGTCAAGCTCGCTGTTCTCCAGTTCTATAAGGTTGATGATAGCGGCAAAGTACAGAGGTTGAGGAAGGAGTGTCCTAATGCTGAGTGCGGTGCTGGAACTTTCATGGCTAATCACTTTGATAGGCACTACTGTGGTAAGTGCGGCCTTACCTACGTTTACCAGAAAGCCGGGGGCGATTAAGCTTTTTTTTTCCCCTTTAAGTACTGAACAAGGATTCTTGCCCCTTTTCTCTTGTTACAACATGGTTGATGGTGAACTTACAATTATATTTCCTGGTATTAATCAGTACTTTGGAGTTTAATTAATGGTTAATTGGCCGTTCGTGCTATGTTTTGTCCTCCGTGCTTGATGATTGCTTTTGCTATTAGTTATATGCTTTGGGACAAACTCTTGTTGATTTACCTCTATGGCGAAAACTGGTTTTAACCTTGTAATCTACCTACCAAAGTCTGCACGCTCCATGTAAGAAACGATGTTCAAGGGATGTCAGCAGGCAACAGTGCCTTGTCGAGTATAAAACTATAAATGGATTTCTGGGTCAGCCAAGGTAGTTAAAAACGCGAGTTGACTCGCAAAATCGTCCGATTTTGCGAGTCAGCTCAGGAAACCGGGTTAACTCGGGAAGAAAAATCGAAACCTGTCAAACTCGGTCAAACTCGCTTAAAATCGTACCGGATCGGTCCGATTTTCCGATCCTGCCAAATCTTTCAACATTTTCAAATGTTTTAAAATTATCTCCAGCTTCAAAAGAAGAAGACGAAGAAGATGCTGAAACCAATGGAGTGTCAGAAAATGAAGAATAAAGAGAAGTGAAATTCGCCATTTTGGAGATACACTTTGTTTGAGTTGACGGAGAAGACAAAGGGAGAGGTGAAGTGAAAAGAACCCTAGAGAGAGAGAGAGAGAGAGAGAGCGAGAATGGTTACTGGTTAGACTTTAGAGTTTAGAGAAAAGAAAAGTATCAAGGAGAACTGGAGAAGGGAAGGCGAAAAGGCAGAAAATGCAGGCATAGAAACCCGATTCAGTTTTTGATGGAATCAATCCATTTTATTTTTTCATTTAGGCTAAAAAGGATGAGGCCTGAGGAAGATGATGGATGAGGTGGGCGGCGGCGTGAAGAAGAAGAGATTTAGATTTAGGGTTTTTACTTTTATAATTTATACTAACTTTACGGGGGGGGGGGGTTTCACTTGTTATAAATTAATAAATAATAATAATATATACGGGGGAGCCTGGGAGGGGTTATAACTTATAATAATAATAATAATAATAATAATAATAATAATAATATATACGGGGGAGGGGTTATAATAATAATAATAATAATAATAATAATAATAATAATAATAATAATTAGCATAAAAAATAATTTAAAAAAAATCTATTAATTTAAGATAATAAATAACATTAATTAATTTCAAATACAACAATCATAAAAAAATATACAATTACTTGTACGCCAACTGAAAATTTGTTTTAAATTTGTTAGTTTTTAACTTATGAACTTTTAGGGACATAATTATTTTGTAATGTGTTTTGAAGTTATTTTACATCATGTATGAACCTAAACTAATTAAGTTTTATGTCCATAATTATGCTATTTTGTATTCAGAAATATTTTACAAAGCGATTTTTACGATTTTTTTCTTCTCACACGATTTTACGATTTTTTCGATTTTTTGTATGCGGACATTTCGGGTACGATCTTTCTACGATTTTACGATCCGATCTTACGATCCGATTTTTCGGAGCCCTTTCCGATCCGTGTCAAAATCTCGATTTTGACTGCCATGGGGTCAGCAACTGATGCAAATAATCATTTTTTAATCTCTTAGAAACCTCAAATAGCTTCGAATTTAGTGTATGATTCAATGATCTCTGCTATGGAGAAACTAGATTGTTCTTGCTTCTTGTTTGAGGTCTGGTGAGCATGGTGACTTTATGAATAGGTGTTTAACGAGAATTCTTGTCTGCAGAATCCATCCATGTCTTTTTTTTACAGGAAAGTTTTTTCATACCAAGGCCTTCCATTTTGAACTAACACATAGGACTACAGCAGCTGAATAGAACTTTCGATTAGAAATATAGTTGATTTTTGTAGAAATCAAAAGCCAAATTCAATTTACTTTTTAACTACCCTTCTTGTTTTTTCTAACTTAATACTCTTGGGGAGGGTTGATTTTGTAGATGAGTGGAGATTTCAGGGGCATTGCTATGCCAGTTGTTAGGCAATGAAAAACCAAATAGTAAGAAGGAAATCATGAAGCTCCCAATACCATTTTACTCCTGGCTACAAAATTCACCATTAATTAAAATCTAAACCAGATCCTAATGATTGTCATAAGGTCCTTTTTGTTGATGGACAAGCGAACATTTGTCTTGGATCTTCTGTAACAAAATAAATCTGGTGTGATGTTTGTTTACAACTTAGGCGCCTCATCACAACCTCGAGCACTCTGCCTGTGTTGCCATAGTTTTTTAAGCTTCTCTGGGAGTTCCTTTTTTGCCATCTTTGCTAAAAGGGATGTGGTTGAAGTCAAAATTGCTGTGGTTAAAACCACGTAGAGAGTGAGCTTATCTGGTGTGATGTTTATCAACTTGTCAGATTTAATATACATGAGCTCAGTTATGTGCTAAGTCAAAGACATCACGAGTCTTACATGTCATCAGATCTAATGTACTTGGGAATTGAGATCAACCAGACACTAACTGAGCACATGTCAAATCATTTTTCAAACCTATATGGTGAGTTCTATCTTAAATGAATTAATATGAACTATTCATTTTGAATAATCATTTTTCTATATTTATGGGTGTATATAAGGTCTTTCAAGTGCCTATCACGTTTCCATCTCATTAATAACATGTAAGATATCTTTATCTTATATTAGTGCCATCAGGACCAAATGACTCTCCATTCTTTTCACTTTATTAAAACAAGTTCAGTTTTTCATACCTTAACTCATAGAGCATTTATAATACAAAACCAAAATAATTACTCTTCTTTTTTGAATTAAAATCTCTTTTATTTATCACAATTCCTATTTAAAACTATTAACTTTATCATCATATATTCTTTAAATATCATAAAAGAGATTGTTTTGCATGTATCTATCAAGATTTCCACCATTAATTATGTATTTCCTGAGCCATGAAGAGTAAAATATTAAAATGAAAATCTGATTAACAAAAATCCAAACATCAAATAACCTATCTCGCTCCCAAGTTACTTGGATTTTCGGACATCACCAACTCGTAAAGTTAAAGGTTTATGCTATTGATGACTGAAATGGCTGACAAATTGTAATCTAAATAGAAGTTCTTACAGGAGAATCAGCTGAGGTATGCTGCCTGACTCTCCTTTCTATATTAGCTTCTTTTAAGTTTAGCTTCATCTTTCTTACAGCTTTTCGTGATCAGTCTGTACCTTCCTACTTAGCACAGCTCATATGACGATCATGTTGCTATAGCTTATGAGAAATTGAAGAGAAAAATAGATATAAACATGAGAGAAATCATATCTCATCACTTTTATAGGTTTTTGTGTTTTTTTTTCAAGTTGTGCTAATTGAATAGCTAATAGGATGCTATTAGTTACGAGCACCATAAAATTTTCCAGAACTTACTCTGTTTCAATTGCTTCAGGTCACTGACAAAATAAAAAATGTTACAGAAATTTATGTTCTTCATCCAGTCTACCTGAAGTTCATAAGGTGCACGTGTCTGACCACGTAATCAGTCTGTACCCCTTGTAATACTGCAATATTGAGTTTGAGTCAAGACGTTTATTCTGTGTAAGAGATTATGATAGCCATAGTTTTACTCTTTTACATGAGCCCACAAAATAAATTTTCCAGAGATGGGGTTCCTTATATAAATAAAAAGTGTTTTGAACACGTGATTTTTTGCTGAGTCTGGTTATCACTTTGAGGTGTGTGTCACCCACATGACCATTTCACTACTTGCTCACCTGAATTCATAAACAAAGTGTATTTTTCAGAAATGAAGTTTCTCGGATAAAAAAAAAGTGTTTTGAATGCGTGATCTTTTGCTGAGTCTGGTTATCACTTTGAGGTGTGTGTCACCCACATGACCATTTCACCACTCCTATATTGGATGGTGATGGCTAATATATTCTTAGCCTGTGCAGTGATTTTGGAGATGTCTTGAAGACGAAATGAAGAGGCTGAGCATTGAGGGTGTGGTACAGCAATGGTGTTACCTGTTGATGCAGTGTAAGGTAGGTGATGAAACATACATAATTTTCTGATTTCTTGATGGATCATAAAGCCCCTAAAATTTTAACAACATCCTTTGAAGTTTATTATGTTGAATTCTTTCCGGTTTTGTTACGAATCCATGCGATTTTGGTAGGGTTTTTTCTTTGTAGTTGTATGAGTTTTCAAGCAGAAATTCAACGCTATCAGAATTTCTCTTCTCCCCTTTTTTTGCAGACAATTTTCTTCTCCTTGATTTTCTCCAGAAAGAAAAATCTCTTTCTCGATTCACTATCATTATGTAGCTTACGACAAACAATGAAAAATTACCACCTGTTGCCTGTTTTTTTCCCAGAAATTTTCTGGTGCTAAGAAATAATTATTCAGACGTTTTACTAAGTAAACGTTCTACTAAGAGAATAATAATAATATATATATATATATATATATATATAAATTTAAAGCTGGCTGATGAGTCTTGGAAAGGGAACTAATGAAGACTATGAAAAAGTTTGTGAGGGAGAGAACACAACAATCCTTACTCGAACATATCTATGCATTCACAAAGAAACATATATATTTAATCACCAAACAGGTTCTATACACTGGTTTTTTATTCTGCCATTGTAGCTGGCCAACAATTTCTTACCTTGTGAAAAGATATCGGCACCTTCTACTCTGCTTCCATCCACTTTCAAAAGACTCTATGAGCGAAGTCCTTGAAAGATTTTCTGAGCATTCTTGCAAGTGGGCGTACAGAAAGAGCCAGAGCGGACATAGTTGATGACAGTATTGTCGTGGTTAACTGAACAAATAGATGGAGGTTGGATGGCACAACGCATGGTAATGCAGTGCCATAAGTACAATACATAGCAAGCAGACATATTTGAAGCTCAAATTGCAAGGGAAATTTACTTGTGAGGACAAAGAGCATGTAAAGAGACATGCAAAATCCAACTGAGTTGAAAAACACGAACAGCATAAATCCAACTTTGTTTGTGGTAGCCATAATGGCCTGACCTGCGACGTGTGCATTGTTACTGCTGGTGCTGTTTTTCTGGCCAGGTAAGTTTCGTATCTTGCCAGAAACCTCCCGGAGGGTTGACTCCAACCTGGAAAGTTGCAGTGGCAACCAAAACAGCTATAACTAGCAGTGTACCGCGAGCTTCGCTCGGTGAATCCCTATTCTTCTTAAACTTGAAGTATTCCACCAAGTTATTTCCGTTTGAACAGAATCTTTCTGGTGTTGAGGTGTTGTCAGTGGAAGTATGGGTGTTTGTAGCAGTAGAGGGAGACAGTGTCTCTTGCTCTCATTGCTCCGGCACTTCCGAGGATCTCAACAATTTCTCTATCCCCTGCTTCGCTCGGGAAAAGTAGAATCACGTCCAGGGCGGTGATGCCAGTATGGTTGATGGCATTCACTTCAAACGAGCCTGTACTTACAGATCTACTTCCAAGCAATATTTCTATCACCTGCAAGGATAACTTCTCTTATTTTTTGTGTTTTTTCTGAAAGAGCTAAATCTTAAGACAGTAGTCAAATTACAGCAAGGTTTGATACTTTGTGTTTGCTTGGTCTGATCAGAAAATTTCAGCCTCTGCAATAGTTAGCAGTGGAAATCCTTTTTCTGTTTCGAATGGACCGACTTTTTATATATATATATATATACACTCCCATTTGGCTGTAATGGGTTGATTAAAAAAACCAAAACATAGAAATTCCACCTATCTATGGGGTTGGTGCTGATCTTTCTTTCAACAGCATGAACTCAAGATATCATGGGAATAAAGTTTCTACTAGAACAAAATGCAAGCATGAGCCATCTAAAATCTTCTCTAATGATTATTCTTGGTTATTCCATAGGGTCTAGGTTAGAAGAACCATCTGAAAATGAACACCAACAGTTCTCCCTATCCTGCTTTCATGGTCCAAGAAAGCAACTTTATTTTCAATACGAGTTTTGAGTAATAGCCTAATGGCAGGAGTCTAAGTCAACACCTGATTGCCCTTCCCCACCAGAAAATCATCACAAAAACAAAAGTCAATGGATCTTCAGGTTTGAGCACCGGGAAACAGAAAGGAAAAGGGAAGGAGAAGAATTTATTACCTGACGTTGTTTTTTCCAGCTTGCAAGGTGCAAAACTGTATTCCCTTGTTCATCCTTCATGTTCAGCAAGAACTCCTTGTTCATTTCTCTGATCCAACCCACCATCTTCTTTACTGCTTCAAATCTGTTATTCCTGACAGCAAGGTGCAAAGCACTCTCCCCTCGCTCAGTCTCATCTTCGATACAATCCGGACAGCCGGAAAGCATTACACCGATCACCTCAGCCCTCCCTCCGATAGCAGCATGGTGAAAAGGAGTCATTTTCTGTCTTCCCTCTAACCGGCAGAGCTTTGACGTCGACTTTCATCAGCTCCTTCACAATCTCGACCTGGCCATTTTCTGCTGCTATGTGCATAGGACTAAAGCCTTCTTGATTCACCTCTCCGGCGAAAACTGGTTTCAACCTTAGAATCTCCTTCACAAAGTCAACATGCCCCATAGCAGCAGCAATGTTCAACGGATTCTCGGCAGATAATTGGGTGTTGCTGAGGATAAATGGATTTTCTGTCAGCAACTGCTGCAGATGATCGCTGTTTCCTGCTCGAGCAGCCTCGAACAACCTTGTATCCATTGTACGATGCAGTGACCTTGTCTTTGCTGAAGCTCTTTTTTAGCGTGGTGACTGACTCTATAAACAAGGGTTGAAGAAGAACTCCCGAGGGAAGAAACCCATGTCCTTTTCTTTTCTTGTAAAAAAATCATTTTATCTAAATCAAGGTCGTCATTGCCTATACAAAAAAACCATCCATTGTCAACGTTTTTTTTTTTTAAATGAGAGGAAACTCCATCCATTTTATATATTTTTTGCCGTTGTCTAGATTAAACGAGTAAAATCTCGATTATTCTATACTCTTACAAGATAAATATGTTCTAATTCAAATCCAAGACCTGCAATACAAATCTTAAATTCTTTATCACCACGTCATATTTTTTTAGGACAAAATTTTCTACCCGTTAGAAAAATTATGATTGTACATTCAAAATTTAATAAAATTGACCAAGGCTTCTATAAGATAATAAATATCATTATTATAATGCTATATTATAACTAACTTAAATGGAATTGAACTAATATGACTTGTTTAATTTAACAAACCCAAACATGACATGGTAAGTTAAAATTAAATTTTATATATATATATATATATACTAACACGATAATATTTTAGATGAATCTGAAGGCGTGGTCCAAGTGAGTTGGTCATTTGGACCAAAACTCGGTTTGCATTTTTTTTTAATAAAAAAAAATTAAAGTGAAGTTAATCCAATGTTTTATTTATAAAAAATAATAGGACAATGACATTTTAAATAAATCTTAATCAACCTAATTTGTAGTCTAGTTTTTGTCATAGGGACATGGAGGTGAATTAAAGGATAAAGGATATTAAGTTAATTTAGGTAAAAAAAAATTTAAAAGAGAAAAACAAAATCTAAAATAAAGTTGTTTAGATTAAGTTTAAAAAATTAAAGATTTTTTATTAAGTCAACCCGAGTCAGACTCGGTAATGGGTTTTATAAATTTTAAAAATAAATTGAAAATAAGTTTTTAAAGAGTTTAAAAACTCAAACCTAAATTTTTCTACCCATCAAAATTCATATATCTAAACAGGTGATCTCCATTCTAAAAAAAATAAAAATAGAGAGGCTAAAAAAAAAAAAAAAACAAAGCCACACAAGCCCATCCTTGTACGCCCAACCTATTTGTTAAATAAACAGAGTTAATAATGTTTAAACAGTTATTTATTTATTTATGTCATTACATTCAAGAATGTTAGTTTTTATAGTGATATTAACAATTACTTTATAATTAATTATTTATTAAAATAACATGCATGACTTTTTTTTTAAATGTTGATTGATATTCAATAATAATAGAATATCTATTTTGTAATTATTTATATTAATCCAACCTCTCATTCTTAGACCATTAACTTTATATATATATAAGCAAAATGTTTATAATATAAAAAACACTTTTTCATCAAAACAAAAATATACACAAATACAAGTCATTAAAATTGGGAGTTTTTTTTTTGTTTTTATTCAATAAGCCATACTGCTAATAATAATAATAAAAAATGTTATTGACAAAAAAAGAAAAATTAATGAAAAAAGGACAATATGTTCCTCTAGAATTTCAGTAATTGCCTTTCATATAAATATCTATTTTAACTTTAATATAATTAAATAAAAATCAATTTTAAAAAGTGATCCACAGGAGCACACAGCACAATGCTAGTAAACATAAAGCAAGTTGAATTAAGAAGGGAGGGTAATTTTAAAATCAAGAAAACAAAAATATGGCGACTACAGCAAATGTTTTAGGCACGAAGAGAATGCCAAAACAGAGTAATTTTATTTACAGCAAGAAATTCATTTCCTGAAATTACAGACATCTGTAATTATATTGCTCCCTGCCTTCCTTCTCGATTCCTCGACAAGAACTCCGCTGATGGGAACAGCCTCAGAAGGGCAAAAATGCCTGTATCTAGATGAAACCATAATCTACACTGCATACATGTAAGAAGAGGTCATGACTCGGATACAATGGATGCCATCAACCCCTCTCATTTTTAATCTTATATATTGCGAAGAAAGCATCTGATTTATAACAGATGTGAGAACTGAATCGTAAGAGAATGGTTGGGGTGGTTCTGATGATGAAAATGAATGGGTTACCAGAGAAGATTACAGCCCTGGAATGGATTCAAGATTATATTTCTGAGAAGGTGAGGCTTCATCCACTCTGCTTTCCTGTAATTTTGGCTTCTTGGCGGCATCGAGGGTCTCTAGATACGTGTAGGAAGGAACACGATTAGATGGAAGGACTGGATTGCTTATTCTGCTAGCAAGGAAGCGTCGGATCAGGCCTCGCAATAATGGAGCCATAGTGTCTGGTTCATGTTCCAAGTAGTACATAAATCCTCCCATACATGCACAAAATAAGGCCACCTGCAAAATCACAAAAGCAGCATCTCACTCGGCCATACAAGTTTGAATTATGTTTCAGGCATTCATGCAAAATATTTGTCGTATTTCATGTTCACGGGGGGCATTATCTGTGTCAGGTATGTGTTTTAGTGTCTCTTCGTGTGTGCACACACATTTGAGGCAACCCTTGGGCAAATCAATTTGTTAGTCCCACAGACACATAAATTATGGGTGCAACTAAACCCCAGCCATTAACTGATTCTTGCTTGTCTCACCCAGTTGATCTTTTCCCCGCTGTTTCGATGGATGATCCTATTGATGCCAGTAGCATAATACAAAAAGAGGTGCAATTTGAAAGAGGTTCCATCAAGTGATCTGATGCAGCATATTCATGCCACAACCTTTTTTCCAATAATGGATGGGATTGTAAACAGAAGATCAACAGGGAGCATCAAACAGAAAAAAGCCAGCATCATCCAGAATAAAGCAAGCAAAATAGATGACTGCATCAGGAATTGTGTGTTGAACCGATGCAAGAAGGCTATATTATACAAAAGTAATACCTCAGCATTCCTAATATTTGGAAGCAGGTGGCGGTTCACTAAAATATACCACAGTGAGTCTCCAGCCCGTGGAAGAACATACAAGGCAAGTTCAGCACGTCTAGATTTTTTCTCCAGTAGTACAGAAAGGGCAGATATTCCACCCGCGATCCAATAAACAAGCTTGTGGTCTCTTGTTGCTACTTTTCGATGAAGGCATATCACCCCCTTGCATCATCCACAAACTACTAAGAACATATTCACCATTTTAAAATAAGAAAACAAAAACATATCTAAAGCTACCTGAAAAATTCCAACAAATGCCGATAAGAATGTCGTTGAGCAAGCAGCATCTCTAAGAGCAAACCAACATGTACGTGCAGGTGCATCCATGAACTTGAAGGGAAGGATATATTGGACAAAAGAAACATTAGTTCCAGAAAGGAAAACAATGATCATCATCCTTCACAAGACAGAAATACAATCCCTTCCAAACAAATAAAATGCGGTCAAGACATCTTTATGTGAAAAAGCATGTGAAACTATCTCAAGAGGTGATTATTCACAACCACAAATACTGTAAATTGAAAATTAGATATAGCCTAACAGCTGTTTATATAATTAAATTTTTCATTTTTTAAGCATGAAGTCTTGTTTCCCATTTCCCTCCCAGGACCCTGCTTATTCAGAACCATGACTTGTTGATTGCTTTGATGTTTCTTTTCTGGTCCAGAATGCTCTGGCTACCTTAATGTGTGAACATGGGATAAATATGCATTAATATCACAAAATATCATAATTTAGTTTTCTAGGAAGGGGAAGCATAAAAAAGAAAAACCAAAAATATACATAATCAATTTGAGTCAAAGATTACCTTCTGCAGGTTCAGCACAACATAAGGTACAAAAGTCAATGAGAAGTAAAGTGGAAATGTTTTCCTGAACGTAGCAGATGCTGCATTAGCATTCTGAGTTAAACATGAATGCGTGTCTGGATGAATAACAGAACAAGGAATAATTGAAGGGAATTCTTCCAACTTCACAGAGTCAAGTTTTCCTCTGTGAGATAAAAAAGCTGATAAAGAAGCAAGATCCACTGGGCTGCATCTACAGCACTCTCTTATAGACTTGTATACAGGAGCTGCAACTGGTCCAGTCTTCTGAATGAAGTCCTGATATGCTTGTGGCAAGCTCTCAGGATGCATTATAAAGGCATACATTACCTGAGAAACAATAATAAAAAGACATGTTAGTGACCAAAGGCATATAAGACCCGAAGAAGCTCAGCAATTAATAAAACTGATGATGGAAAAATTATGAGAATATTATTTGACATGCACAGACAGATGAATGGAGAAGTGATGGATTAAAAAATAACTTGCTCAAGAAATAAGAAACATAGAAATCATCATCTTTTCTGCAGGGATGTAGATTTCACAGCCATTCATATTAACCAATTTATAAATCTTTGGAAGAACCTAATAAGTGGTGGCTGATGTCATTCCCAGCTTGCATATTTTCCAAGGATTTAAATTGGCTAATTATATAAAAAATAAACCATCTAATTCCTCCCCTTGCCTCTGCCAAATCTTCAGCCAAAAGTACAGTAATCTTCACTTGTATAACAGTGTCTTTGTAGAAGCCAAAACATCAAATCAGTTATTCTACTTGCCCCCAGTAACTGTTGTAATTCAATTGAATACATTTTAAATCCCTCTGCCTTCCCATTTTACTACTCAATCATCTATCTTTAATTAGCATTCCAATCAGGCTAACTTTACTTTAATGTTAACCAGAGTTCCATCCTCCACACAAACATAGATGGCCATGTAGCTGCATAACTAGACTTCAGTATCAACTACATAATTCTAATTGAAAGAGTCAGATGGAGCCACTTCATCCCCCACTTCTAGTTCCACTCACACAAGTAATTCTTTATCCCATACAAAAATGAGTAGTCCACGCTTGCTCTCTCGGTTCCATATCACACCAACTCATTCACTTTCTGTCTGTTCCACTACTACATTTTGATTAGCAGGTATAAATCATGAAGGAAAACGTTCTTACAAATACATGGTCCCATGTAGCGAGTAGAACTTCGATTTACCTGGGCACAAGAGATTGAAAAGAGCAAAGAATCTCCATGTCTCCAATGGCTTCCCCAAAAGTGAAACTTGTTTTTTGATTTTGCAGAATTATAAGCACACTGATGATAAAACCTGCCGTTAAAAACTGGCAAAATAAAGATCAAAATCTTACCACTATAATATCAAATAGTTTATTATCAAATACCTGAGCTACCCTAGCCAAAAGATAAAGAGCAAGAGTACGCCTCCTGTTTGAGTCATCTAATGCTAAAACAGACAACCCTGCAACCGAACCTGCAAAAATTCTGCTCCATAATCCCCTTAAACAATGTCATAACCAGGGAATAGAATGTATCAAAGCAGCTATAAATAATCATAAAATAAAAGAAATAATTGGTGCATTCAGTGGCAACTTACGCATTGAATGGCGTCTCTTTCTTTCTAAACTTCCTCAAAAATACATCTCAGTGCATGATATGATCCAGTGAATCCACCAAAAAGCAACCCAATGCGACATGACTCCTCTCTCACTATTAAATCCTTCTCCGAAACAAGTTGCTGTGAAACAAAATCCAAATTCTCACACTTTGCTAATAAAACATCCTCCGTATTCATTTCTACACCAAATTACGCAAATTCATCTAAAATCTAGCAATTTTAATGCAAAAAAATCCACTGAATTGAATCAAATTGCACAGTAGAAGAAACCAAGCATTCAAATTACGAAACTGCCATTTCCAGGGGCCGCATTAAATCCAAAATCTGAACTGCTTCGATGAAAACTCTCTCTTATGTTAAATTCAATCAATAACACAGTACAATACAATTGACCCTATCTTCCACTACAAAACTACGGAACTGCCATGAGAAGCGTAGTCAGTCTACCTTGAGGTCGAGGAGAGAAGAGTACGACTTTCCTTTAGCGAGCTTAAAAGCACGAAGCAAAATGCCGATACCGACACGAACACCGTAAGTGAGAAGGAAGGTTTGGCAGAGATTACCAATGGCATGAGCGGCACAGGATTCATCAGGCCCGTGATCGCAAGGAGGATAAGGACTACGCACGTGGTTTCTACCGTGGAGTTCCTCTATTGCCTCGCGGAGGCGTGCCTCGGCTTCGAGAAGGCGGCGCTCTGCGTCGGAATTGTCGTGGTGGAGGTGTGGTGGTTGAGAGGAAGGTGGTTTCGGTGACGGTCGACATTTCTTCTGTGTTTTGAGAGAGAGAGGAGCGGGAATGAGGAAGAAATGGTAGGAAATGAAAGTTTGTCGGGATAGAAAAGAAATAAAGGAAAGTTTGGTTGTGGAAAATGTAAAGTTTAGTGGTTGAAAATAGAAGGTTTATAGAGTAGGTCGTTGTGTTTTTGGATTAGAGGAAAGTGATTGATGGCATTGGAATTTGGATAGTTGCGTTCAAGGAAAAGGAAAATGGTTTAGCAAGGCACCTGCGATTT
Organism: Salix viminalis; assembly: GCA_029228465.1. Lineage (NCBI taxonomy): Eukaryota > Viridiplantae > Streptophyta > Magnoliopsida > Malpighiales > Salicaceae > Salix > Salix viminalis. Next base: position 2,071,281 of record CM055437.1, read on the forward strand.
ATTGACGTTGACTAATTTCTGATTATTATTTTATGTTTCAAATACAATTTTATTTTATTTTATTTTATTTTTCAAGAACCTATAATTTATTGACTTAGAATGCATTTGAAAATTTCCATTTTTTAAACGATGATTTTATGTTTTAAATTCGTGAATTTAAATTTATAAATATTTTTTTTAAAATTAGTTTGATAGTTAAATATTTATATTATATTCTTCTTTTTTTTTTGGGTACAAATTTAAATTAGAAAGCAATTAACAACTACCATGGTATGGTTATGCAAACAGAGAAGCGCCATTCATGAAAAAATTAGAAAGCAATATAGCAAGAAAAACTTTATTTTCCTGTATATCACAACTGATGCACAAGGATCGAGTTGAAGATTACAAACATATTTCAAGTCTCGAAATCAATGGCTGCAAATAAGGGTAGCATCTAATTTTGGTAAATTCTGATGGGAAGAATTTCAAGTTCGATCGGAACAACTCCCAGTGAGTTCATTTCTGTAACAATGGATCGATGGCTGCGGATTCAAGAAGATAAAGAAGCAATGAAGAACAGAGGGTGTAGCTTAAGGAACCGATTCAAGCTTCCCATCCCTCTCAACAGTGTGGCCCTTGCGACTCGGCTTACACCAAGAGTGAAAGCACCCATCCGAAGATTGCAATCATGAGTCTGGCACATGTTCTTGATGTTATGGAAGGCTCGAGTCATGTAGTTCTGAAGCGTCCTGTTCACTTGCTGTTCATCCCACATAAAACCCTGAATGTTCTGCAAAATTCGACAAGTTGAAGCATTATCTTAATGAATCTAGTATGTTTTATTACAGCTCAAGATGGAACTGGTGATGGCCTCAATCTCCTTGCAAATAAATTCTCTCGTAACAAGCACAATCCAAAACGCATTCCTAAATTACCTAGAAGGTGCAAAAACTAGCGTGTTCTTCACTAACTAGATGAGGAAGATGAAGCCATGGTATTTCACTGCATTGCACAGTGCAAAAAAATCATGTTTGTGAATCAGATTCAAGGTTTCCATGCGTTTGCAAGCCACTAGTGTCAAATTTTAAGGTGACATTTGCTTTACTACCCCACTTTTAATGCCTATTTGAGAGTGTGGTTTAAGTTGTTTTTGAAAGTGTTTGTCGTTAAAAATACATCAAAATGATCTAAAAACATTAAAAAAATTAATTTAAAATAAAAAATTTTCATTTTTTTTCTAAAAAATGCTTTTCCAAACGCATTCCCAAACACCCCCTTAATCTCATTGAAATTCAGATGCTTGGCAGCTAGGTTAGAGGTATTCAGGACATATGCAGACTCTTTCAGCATAAAGTGTTCTTCATAACCTTTCCAAAACCATGTAAAAAATCTAAGCAGAACAATGTTTTTTCATCATTTTAATCCATTACCTGAACCCATTCAAAGTAGCTGACAGTGACACCTCCAGAATTTGCATATATGTCAGGAAGCACCACAACTCCTTTCTTTGCTAAGATCTGCAGTATTTATGTCACTGATCAGAATAATATTCCTGCATTATATTTTTTCCCTTCTATTTTCATGGATGACAGCTGGAGTAGAAGTTCAATGCTACCTCATCTGCTTCTGGATCAGTAGGATGGTTTGCTGCCTCTATTATGAACCTGGCCTTCACATCTGCAGCATTTCCCCTTCAAAAGCCAAGCATATTGAGGAAAAGTTAGTTGTGGCCTATGAATTTGGTTAAAAGAAACGAAATTCTTAAAAAGTCTTCTAAACGGATGGAAGAAGCTCAATGATTCAGATAAAACTATATCAATTGGCATGCATGAGATCAAATCAATATTTGATGAGTTTTGCAAAGGAAATAAAATCAGGAGGGCAACAACTCTCAAAGAATCATCTCATCTAAAAATAACTTAAGTTATTAGATGAGACTACAAGATATGATTTATATTATTCTCCAATATTTTTTTTTTAAATGAAAACTCTTTGGACTTGAACTTGAGGCTCGTGTTAAAAAGTTTGAGACTTGTAGAAGCTCACATTACCTTGTGTTTCGAACTTGTAACCGCTTGGTCAATCAGACTTTGATATTATATCAAAAAATCATCTCTTTAAATCTTAAAAAACTTTTAAATATAATTTATATTATTCTAGCAACAATAAAATGGCAGGGGCAACAAGAAAAGTAAAAAAATAATATAGAATTCTTAGGTGAAGAAGAAACAAAGCAGAGCATGTACTAGAAATTTAAAAGCAAGGAACAATTTTCAGCAAGATGCCGAACCTGTGTAGAACTCCACCCAAAGCACACGGGATAAGGACATCACAATTATGTACGAGCAGTTCGTTGGCATCCATGGAGTCTGCACCCTGGAAATCTTTCAAACTACCAGTAGATTCTTTATGCCTGAGCAATTCTGGAATATCAATTCCATTTGGGTTCTTCACAGCACCAGTTATGTCACTCACAGCGATTACTTTCCCACCTCTCTCATGTATGAGCTTCGCTGCCCAGGACCCCACATTTCCAAAACCCTGCATGATTCATAGATAAGTGTTTCCCCCCCCCTCAAGATGACTTTCTTTTTTTTGGATTCGAGGAAACCACACCCCCGGAAAGCACACTTTTGTGGGTCCCAGGTAAGTGAATAAAACCTCAGCTGTCCCGGGTTCTTACAAGAAGTGCACGTCCTGACTCGAACTTGAGACCTGCTGTGCAGATCTCAAACTCTTTTGCCATCACGCCACACCTCTTGGGGACACTATCTAGAAAACCAGGTATTTAGCCTGCAATTTAAACTGATATTTATTCCAAATTTACCTGAATTGCAAATGTCAAACCTTTGATAGTCTTCCCATGTTCTGCAAGTAAAGCTTCTGCAGCAAAGACAACTCCACGCCCAGTTGCAGCCTCCCTACCCAGTGATCCACCAAGATCCTAACATCCATACATGAATATGAGAGGGAGTAGCATTGTTTTCTGCCTTTACATGTCATTGAAAAGGAAAACAAACTTGGGCACAACATTCCTCAGCACTTACGATGGGCTTCCCTGTCACAACAGCAGGTGAGTGGCCATGGAATTTCGAGTATTCATCCAATATCCATGCCATGGTCTGTTCATCCATTTTGATTACAGCTTCTTGTTAGCAATAAAAATGGATAAATTGAGTACATCAAGAGATTTATGGGAAGTTAATAAGTGAGAAAGATATATACCTGGGCATTAGTGCCCATGTCTGGTGCCGGGACATCCGTATGGACACCAATGAGATCGTGGATCTTCTGAGTGAAGACACGAGTTAGACGTTCTAACTCGCTTTTACTCAAGTCCCCTGGGTTGCATCCAATCCCTCCTTTTGCTCCACCATATGGGATGTCTGCCACAGCACTCTTCCATGTCATTAATTGAGCCAGGGCATTTACTTCATCAGGGTCAACCTTCCAAGAACAAATAAGGAGAAGCATCAGCATCAATTTCAAAGACAAGTCCTTTAAAAAACACAATCCAATACTGTTACAGGGACAGCAGAACAAAGTTACTTAGTTCTAATTACTCTGGAAAATTTGACACATAATTAACAGGAAAAAAAAAAGGAAAGTTGGATAAAGATTATGTGTTTAGAAAATAAACTATTTCCATTTTATCATTTTTCTTTCTATACTAATTTTACTAGAAAAAATCTGATTTAGAACATTCGAAAAGTAGTCAGAAGTCCCTTCGTCGAAAGGGATGCCAAAAGATTTTGCTTGTTAGAAAAACTATTCTCTCTAGAAACTCTCAAGTCCTAACCACATCTGTAATCACAGGAAACGAAAACAGATTCATGTGGCTCAACACAAAGACAGAACAGCCCAAAACAAATCTAAAATGTACAACATTGGCACAGCTCAAACAACAGCATCAACCCAAGGTCTGAAACAACTTATCCATGGAACTGCATTGATACAAATATCTAGTAAGGTAACTGATAAACTTTTTTGTTTCCGAACTTCCAGGGGAAAGCAGGATTTATATCCAACAATCAGTCAAAATTTGGCATGAATCAGTAGGGCCCTTTTTTACTTTTCAAGCTACAATCACCTATGATTCACCAGTACTACAGCAAAATCCTCAAATAAAAATCCAAGCTTGCCCTTAACTAATAAGACAGAGCGACCATTTGGCCTAATAAGAATTATCAAGAAAAACAGGGAACGCAGATTAGTACAGAAGAAAAGGAAAAGGAATGATCAGACACACACCTCAGGATGATATCTAATCCCTCCCTTCATGGGACCACGAGCATTATCATGTTGCACTCTAAATCCAACATAAGACACTAGAGTCCCATCATCCTTGGGAATTGTGCACTCCACCTGATCATAAACAAACAGAACAAAAAATATATATAAAAAAAACAGTATCTTTTGCCCCTTTCCAACCCAAAAAGTTCTCTTTGTATCAGTATCACCATACCTTGATCTCTCTAAAAGGGATCAAAAGACTCATCTCAACTTTAGAGTCCAGACCAAGAAGACGGGCAGCATGTCTGAAATTACGGCTTGTAGCAGCTAGAGCATTCATGGTTAACGTCTAAAGAGTGTTAATATATATAAAAAAACAGCGTCAAAAGAAACAAAAAGAACCCAGATAAAAAAAAACTCAAGGTAAGCCAAGAAACATGAACAGGGACTATTCTTGAAATGAAACTCCTTCCAAGAATAGTTACGAGCAGTGACTAAACAGGAAGCAAACAAGATTGGTGTGAGAGACTTGCAAAGAGGGAAGGGAGAGTTTGTGTGTGTGTGTGTGTGTGTGTGTGTGTGTATAGCTCTCTATATATAGGAGAATTAATGGGACGGTACTGGCTTGAAACGGAGCTATCTGGGTCCAGAATCCAGATGGGATTTGAGATGACCATGTGGATTTTTTCCCTCCTTTTCTTTTGTTTTCCCTGAGATTTCTTGAAGGAAGTCTTTACATTGGTACTGTTAATTAGGGGAGGAAATCTTGATTATAAACACCTAAGTTTAAGGAAAAGACAACGAAAAAATTACTATGAAATGCTGTGGGTTAAAGCCATTCTGTTTTGTTAGGTTTGAAGTTGGAGTTTGAACTTTGTCTTATTGATGGTTTTACCTTTTTTTCTTTTTTGAGGGGCATAAAATCTTTATTTTTTTCTTTTTCTATATTCTCCCATGTAATAGCTTTATTGGGGATGTTTGATATAACTTTTTTTTTATTTAAGATATTTTTAAAAATATATTAAATAAATATTTTTAGTGAGTTTTTATATAATTTTAATGTTCTTTTAAGGTATTAGTAAAAAATAAAAAAAAAATAGATATGTTTTGTTGTAGCATGAATTGAAGTGAATTACTTGAGGGGGGTAAACAAAGCAAAAGGGTACGGATGAGAATGATTTTGGCACAATGATCTTTGATTATCTTAGGGTTCTTGAATATTTTACTTTTTAGGAGATTAATAAAAAAATAATGAAGTATTAATGATGAACATGGAGGGAGAATTACGTCAAAATTAATTAGTATTATTAAGCTTGACCTAACTTAGCAAATTAATTAAGTGATTTATTGACCTAGGCCACTTGGATTTTTTTTTAAAATCAACCTGAGTTGATCTAATTAATTTAATAAATTAAAAAAAATAATTAATGATATTATTAAAATTCAGTTTGATAATCTTTTTTATTTTTTTTAAAATAACGTTGTATATAATCAAGGCAAATACAACCCAGATTCCCAGTTCCACGTGAAAGATCAATTTTTTTATTTATGGCTTCGAGGTGTTTCTGCAAAAATATGGACTGTTGACTACGTTACTGCCACGTATGACCCTTAAATACCTTCATGGATGGAAGAGTTTATTCCTTTTATATATATATATATATATATATATATATATATATGTTAAAGATAATTTATTCTTTTAATCAATGCACCAGGATGACGTGCAAGAATTCACATTTTTTAAATTATTTAAAAAAAAATTTAATTTAATTAGTGTATAGTAGATAACTTCCAAAAATATATAAGGCTGCTCCATTTTACACTTAAGTCTAAATGTAATCTAATTTCATATGTATGGATATGAAAATAAAATGTCAGTTAATGGTACGTGGTGTCATTTTTAATTATTATTTTTTATTTTATTTAATTTTTATTATTTTTAGATTATTCATATCAAAAATAAATTAAAAAAAATAAAAATTATATATATATATATATATTATGTTAGTACATTTTCGAGCAGTACTACACTTTGAAAATTACTATACCCTCAAACACCCTCTTAAAATGCTAGACATATACCTAATATAAAGTTTGTTCCGGTGCATTAGACGAAACATAAACCTAATTTTAGATATACATTTGTATATTATATCTAGTGTGTATTTGATATTGTCGTATAAAATACTTTTTAAAAGTGTTTTTTAAATTAAAAATGTATAAAAAAAAATTTCAGATTTTTTTATATCAAAACTACTAGAAATTACTGAGAAAATATTAATTTAATAATTTATAAAGTCAAATACAATTTTAAAATATACTGAAACGTGATTCAAAATACAAAAATAAATGCCTTAATGATATAGAGATAAACCTAAATCGTAGATACAAAAATGTTGACGCGGCGAGCCGCCAGTGATAAGAGAGGAGGCGTTTTCTTTTCTCCGCGTATGTGATGACGTGGTAGAAACGGTTCAAAAAACGGAAGGAGCTTTCTTTTAAATTATTTATAGGTGTATAAGTTAGACGTGAGGTGGCAAATATGCGATTGCCACGTCACAAAGGCATTTTATGACTAAAAACTTTTATTTTTAGTTTTTGTGCAAGTTTTATCAAAGTTATTGATCCCGTTCCGTTCCAATGCAAAATCCGGGACAAAAACGTCGCTTATTGATCCCGTTCCGTTCCAATGCAAAATCCGGGACAAAACGGCGACGTTTTTGTCCCGGTCAAAATCCCGCCAGATCCCAAAGCAATTCGCCGGAACGCCTTGCCCGCATCAGGCGTTCGCTCCGAGTTCAAAATAAAAAAAAACAAAACTCAACCTATAAATTATATATTAGTAAAAATAAAAAATTAAGATCTGAGTCCTAATAGTGTTCTTCCGCATCGACGTTGCTCAAAAGCAGAAAAGAGAAATGCAAATGACAAACTCACGCGTAAAGATGATATTTTAAGGATGAAGGAGGGCTTCACCGACATTAGCTTCCCTCATTACCGTAGTTCGTCTTGTAACATGGAGTCGAGCGAGGCTCAGTATATCAAAGCTCCAGAAGAAGAAGAAGAAGAAGGGATTGGGGGCTAGAGAAAAAGAAGGGATGGGTAGGGTTTTGTTTATTAAAATGAAGGGGACAAATGGGTGGGGTAGTTTTTATACTAATTATTATATAATAATAATAATTAATTAATATATTAATTAATTATTAATTACTATAATAATAGTTAACCTAAAAAATAGGGGTTATTAATTTGTAATTAATTTGATTGAATTATTTGTAATGGAATGTATTTTAATTAGTTATGTTTGAACTTATTGATTATTTCTTAATGTGTTCATTTTGTTTTTTTTTAAGTTTTTCTAACATTAAAAAACAATAAGTAACATTAATTAATTTCAAATACAACAACCATAAAAAAACATAGAATTACTTGAAAAACATACAATAAGTAGCTTAAATTTCAAATATTCTGGATCTTTTAATTATAATTAAATTCATTTTTTTATTTTTTTTATTTAAAAAAAAATAATTTTATTGTTGGAATTTTAGAGATGTTTCTAATTTTGAGATTATGTTTGTATTGTATAATTTAAATTTCATTTATCTTGAATTTAAATTATACTTGTTAAATTAATATTTTATTTTTTTCATATATATAATTAAATAAAAATGAACAGTACAAAACCGAAGCGAACGTCGAATGCACTCGAAAACCCGGAACGTTCCGCTCCAAATAAAAACCGAACGGTACAGTCGAACGGATTTTATAACTATGAGTTTTATGCTGACAGTGAGACTAAGAATAGATGTAAATTTAATATCTTAGGTGGCTATATATTATTGTCTAATTAAAACATTTCCTCCCTTTTCTTTAAAATGATTCATTCCATTGGGAATCATGCGTCATCCCTCTTGGAATTCTTGCCATTTTTTAGTGCTGGCAAAATTTGATGTGTGTAAATAAAATTAAAATCTTACCAAGTTACTAGCTTTAACATTGAACAATGGGTATAAAAGTCACGTAATAGCCAAATGTCTATGATTATGAATGATATTACAAGCTAAATTTCTTTCGATGATTCTTCTCCCTGCTGACAGTAGGGATGGAGATGTTTCAGACATGATTGTCAGATTTCGATAAAGGGACTCACTCTGAAGCTCATGGCGGGGTGGACCAGAAACAGAAACAGAAACGGGAGCTATTTTTTCTTTCTATCCTGACCCATCTAAGAATCCTGAAAGCTGAATAGTTCATGTAGGTAAAATCAACATGTATTTCAGCAGGTCCTCGAACGATTAAATTGACAGTTGATCTATCATTCTTTTTACCAGTTCGATACCATCAGCAATTCATGAAATACAGATGCAAAATGGAAAAGAAATGGCCCATCAAATCTATCTTTGACACCTTTTCAGCATTATAGACCCGGTGGATGAGTTTGGATAGCTACCTAGAAGACATGCTGGTCCCACCACTTTAACATAGATAGTAGTTCAAGTTAGACTTCTTTCCTGCAATAACAAGAAGACAAGTGTATTAGAATGCTGGTAATCATGGTCTTTTGTGAAAGCAATGAAGGATGCGTCTAATTAATATATTTTTTCAATGCTAAATCAGAAAAAAAAAGGTCAGTCACATACTTCCTCTTTCTTCTATCACTTCCACTGCTCCTGATATCACTTTTCCCAAAAGCAGAACCAGGAGGCATGCCATAAGGCATGGGAGAGGGGACTGCACCAGAAGCAGCCGGCATACCGAGAGTTGCAGCAGACACAGGTTGAGCAGGAGGTTGAGGCGGGGGAGCTGGCGCAGGGGGTGCAGTGACAGGTTCAGGGAGAGGTCTGGGTAAAATATGCTTCAACCGGTTGTTTCTGTAGTTCTTCCAGAAAAAAGAATTGCTGTCTATGTGCCAACTCCTAAAAGTTCCAATATCAACAAGTGAATTGAGAAATATCCATGAACAAATAACTCAATTTTGTGCAAATGTTAAGCTAATATGCATATATTTCTTCCATGAACCACAAATATTCGAGGAACTTGTTAAAACCAACCACTTTTAACTGGCTTTCCCAAAAGGCCTCTCGAAGCACTTAAAACATCTGAGCTAGGTCAGCGCTAAAAACACTAAAAACACCACTTTTGACCTTCATTAGAATGCTTAATAAGAACCTCAGACCATGGTCAGGAAAAAACTATCACCGTTCTGTGATATAAACCTTGAAAGGAAGACAAGATGAACCAAATGGCAGTCACAGCAAATGCTAACAAATCCAGTGGAATAAGCCTTCAGCCAGATGGCATCCCATGCATGCTAATATAAAGCAACAAGAAAGAAATTTCAGCCATAAAAAGTCATCTTGCTTTTAAAGCATGAATGGATAAATATATATCTTCTTATTGCATCAAACCAATGTCAAGATTGGAAAATAAATCTGAATGGCGAGATAGAGGGTGATTAGAAAGCCAAATCTAACCTTGTTGCCAGGATGTGCCATTGCATTGCGGAAGTTAACATTTTGAAGAAGTTCAAGAAAATATAAGCAATGAGGATACCTGAAAAAATCGTTCTTAGTGAGTTCACTGATCAAAAGTTAAATAGAAAAATGCTAGAAAGGAAAAAGAAAGCGTTGTACTACAGAACATCAAAAGACTTGTCAATTGCTTGATCTCAAATTTAAAGTTCATCAAAGTGACAGAGCCTAAAGCAATAAAATCAATACTTTTGAAGGCTTACATTATAAATTTCACATACTCTGGACGTTGCCAGTACTGTAGGTACTTTAAATAACCAATAAATGCTTCATCATCAAAATAACGATTCTGAGCCAAATCTACATATTGAGGGGAAACAAAGAAAAGAAAAGAAAAGAAAAGTCCAACATCAGTGGAAGATTCACAATATGCAAAAAACACTAATAAGCACCAGAGTCTCCTAGCTCTTTAAAGACAAAGACGTAAGAGGGAGGGGACACATACACACACATAACAGCACACCAAGCTAACAATCTCCTTCTCCGCCAATCACTATTTTAATCGATTCAAACAATGAAAAGAAAAGATCAACGCATGATCCACCAGTATGATCTATCGATGTTAGCTTATTTTTAATCAGTATTAAAATGAGCAAATAACACAAGTCCAAAATTGGACACAAAAGAATCCAAACCCATTTTAGTTTGAAACGTATCAAAAGCATAAACTTTAGAGACAAAACCCCACCAAACCCCCACAATTATTCACTTCGGATGAAATACAAGAAATGCCAACTTTAAAAACCACTGCAAACCAAAAAAATGAACGCTAAAGACAAATGAAAAACAAAAAGAATTTAATGAACCTACAATGAATGTAAGTGGGGTTAGCAAGACATTGAACAAACTCCAATTCCAACAAAAACCGTTGTCTCCCATCATCTGGGTCTTTATATATCTTCCTTGGCCTAAAAATTGAAACCCACAAAATAATAAAAGAAAGCGAATGAGCTCAAGTGAACAAAGCAATCAATTATGATATTTTCTTAAGAAAAATATGTGTACTTACGAGGATGGAGTGTCTGGATTATTATCGGCTTCTTTAGGAGAAGCCATTGAAATACTTGCTACAAAAAGAGAAGTAATTGGAAAGCTAAGCAAAAGAAGACAAGGTTCAAGGTCTTAGGAAACAAAGGTGGTACGAGGAAGAGCTTGAAAATTACCTGATCTTGAGTGCTAAAGGGGCTTGGGTAAGAGGCTATGCCGACCCAAGGCTGTTGGGCTTAAGCTGGGTTGAATTTATTTAAGAGTTTAATCAAAACTTAAATTCCATAATTCAAAAAATCCCATGAGAAAAAACATGGTGCTCGCGGCTAACCTGACTGAGATCACTTAAACATAGACTGTGTTAATTTACCATGAAACAAATATGGTGTTCATCTTTGTAAGTGTTGGATGATGATTACCTAGAATTGTGGAATAAAGCACACGATAAATTACTCTTAAGCCATACATTCTAATATCCTTTTGATTTTCGAAGTATTTTTCTTCATTTAAAAATATATTAAAATATTTATTTTTATTTTTAATATTAGCATATTTTAAAATAAAAAAATATTTCAAAACAAAAAATTTAAAAAATTACAATATAGTTCAACCGCAACAGCTCCAGAAATCGAAGGAGAAAAGGGATCAGCATCGCTCCATGGAGCAGATAACCACTCAACTTTGACTTCGGATTCCATTTACTGATGCATGTTGTATGAAAAGATTAATAAAGACCTCCCAAGCTGTTTTTTTTTCTTTTAAAAAAGAAGAATTGACTCGCTGAAGAACTTTGCTTGTAATTCTTGCACCTGAATTTTCCATCTTCTCTTTGAATTAATGAATATATATTTTGACAGATTAACAACCTTGCAGCTTATTCAATTGATTGAAGCTCAGCAAGATCACATACTAAACTCTGGTCTCTGGACAAATTAAAAAAAAAACTCGGATGGGCAGACTCAGAAAATAATTCTTCACAGCCTGATAAACCATCAAACTACATGGCAATTTCCCATGTATGGTCACATTTGCGCAACTGCAGAGATAGCTCCAACTTCCCTGAAGTTGAACAGTTGCGAGTGTTACGTTTCTGTATGAAAAAAAGGGTGAACGTCAATCAATCATATAATTGCAAGACTCCACCTGATCATCGATGTGATAATAAGGGAACGAACGTGGCATCTATAAACTAAAGAACAAACCGCTTGAGTTGTGTAAACTTTTAAAGCATCAAGGTCAGTTACGAATCCTCCAAAGTTTTGACGGAACCTCACTTAAGAAGTCAAATTGGTAGACACAAGTACAAGAAAATCATTTCCACAACATTTTGCATGTTTGGCACCCTTTGTCCATCCAAAGCAGGTAAATGCAGGATTTGGTGAGCATAAATTCAGCACTCTTGCAAGCTATTGATTGCGAAAAATCTTGCCAGCCTTTGCCATGCAAATAATGATACACTAGTCTTTTCGTTCCTTAAATTACCATAGTATTGATATGGCCATCACAGAGCATCAGCCAACTGTCTTCAGACCACTACTGACAGAATACCTGTTCACTAGTATGGCCGGTATCGCATAGGTCTCCTGAACCTTGGAACCCTTCTGCACATGAGATTATGTTAAGGTTAAAACTTCCCAAAAAATAGAAAAAAAAAAAAAAAACAGAGTACCCATAGGTGAAATGTTTCTAGATAATGCATGCATATCAACTAGTTTGAATATCAAAAGAATATCTTATAGGAAAAAAAAATGGACATAAAATTTCATTTATCAAATCACAAAATATTTTAGGTGCTTACCCATAACCATATGCAGGATATGGCATGAATGGCCTCCGGGACCTAAACCCATAAGCGCTTGGACGCCTTCCTCGAAATAGCTTCATTCCAGGAACATTAGTTCGCTTTGCAGAGACCTGGGGAAGAATCATAAACAATTACAGTCATACTAGGAACTTGTAACTTGTTAGTAATTATTGATTATAACAAGTGGCAACAAGCCCTCCAGGTGAGTCGTTAAATTAGCACTCCAAATCAGAGGTCTTTACGCTCATTCTTTAGGATGAAATTTATCAATCTAGGAGTAAAGAAGGAAAAAACTTAATACAAAAGTAAAACATTTAAAGAAAAAAAGAACCTTTAACTGGCGGCCATGAAGTTCTGATTCATTTAATAAGAGAGCATTCTGAATAGCGTCAGCCTCTACAAACTCAACGTAAGCAAATCCCTTTGGTTGACCAAACTTGTCAGTCAAAATAGTCACTCTATTCACCGTTCCACAGGACTGAAAATGCTGCTGCACTTCTTCTGGGGTACAAGAATAATCCACCTGGTGTTAAGCACACAAGTAAATGTTATTCTCTCAGACAAGCTTCTTAAGAGAGTCACTTGTTGAAACATGGAATACACAAAACAATGCAACTTTCCACTCTTAGGAATAAAAACATATAAATAAGTAACAGACAAAGGAAATCAATTGCAATGAATAAGAACTTGAATTCATGAACCAGATCTATTACACTTGCATAACATAATAAAGAATGAAGCGGAGACAAGGTTCATATATGAGAAAAAGATTTTCCAAAAAAGAAATCATGAAGCATGTATTGCATCAAGTAACCAAGTTTTGCACCCTGCATTATATCCCCCATCAATACTTCTAATACATCAAATCCTAATTCAAATGCTTCCTCTGAAATTTAGATAAACAACATCTATTTATCATCACAAGAAAGTAAAAGAAAAAGACAAATTTGACATCACAAAATATACAACCACCAACACACACATTAACAGACATACAGGAAAACAATAGGATATATCTTATATGCACAGAGTCATGTAATGCAAATAAACGAGAAAAGGATAGCAAACCCTCACATTACCAACATAAATGGATCGGGAATCCACCTCCTCCTTTTCAGCTTGAGTAGCAGAAGCACCAGGAGAATCTTCACACATATCCAAAGGAACAAAAGAGCATGTGAGTTTTGTAACAATAAAACTAACACATGAAACATAATACAAAATATTATTTTCCCCTGATTACATATTAAAGTAAGCATAATTATCCACAAAACACCATCAAGTTACATTAACGAGTCTCCTAATCAAGTTTACAAAAATTAATCCCTAACACTGTCACAAACACATTGCAAAAAGCAGCTCCAAAAAATCAATGAAAAGAAACAAGAATCCAACTAAATTAATTTTGATTCAGCTACCCAAAATATACCATAAATCTTCATCAACTGAATTATCTCAACTACAACTCCATCAAGTCACTATAAAATAAAATCAACACATACCTTGAACAGCTCCCATCTCTTTCTCAACCTTAGCCTGCATTTCGCGCAGTGCACTGGCTTCTTCTTCGATCTCTTTCAATCTTTTCTTCATATCCTCTAAATCCTATAAAAAAATACCAAAATTAAATAACAAAATTCTAAACATTTTCAAAGAGAAAAAAAGAAGTATTTCATAGACAGAGAGCGATAATTGTTGATATCGAACAGACCTTGGAGTTAGGATCTTGGTACTCATCTTCTTCAGCTCTAGACGACATGTCAATATCGGCATCCATCTCTCCTTCATCGGGGATTTCTCCTCCGTAAACCTCGTGCTCGTGCTCGTGCTCGTGCTCGTCCTCTTCGTGATCGTGAAGGTTTTCCATTCTATTTTATCAGGATTTATTTCCTCTCGTGGAATTAATTTATCAGGGTTTTTTAGGGTTTCAATTTGGGAAAAAGAATTAGGGAATTGAGAGGTAGATGTTTGTCTGTTTTCATGTGAGTGATGGGTATGATAGCGTGATCGATCGATTTCTCTAATCGAGGGAGACAGGTTAATTTGTAATTTGTTGAATTTAGAAAGGGCTTGTTTGGGCTTTAAAAACCCAGTAATAAAGTGTATATGAACTGTGCTAGTTCGAAGGCGTATGGTAAGGCCTTCCGACCAGCTTTTCAAATAATGGTTACAAAATATGGTTACAAAATAAGCAGGTTTGTAGTGTTTGGTAAGGTACAAAACACAGGTTAATTAACATGGTCCCATCAAAAAAATCACTTAAACCATGGTTGACGAGAAACAGGTATTTTATGTTTTGTCTGTGTTTGGTGAATGAGGCATTAAGCCAGTACAGTGACTAATTCTTACATATCTCTGCCAAAATAATTCCACCTTCATCAGTGACTGATTTCAAGCAAACAACCTAAACGTGAATGAAGATGTGATGAAGTGGGTGTTTGACGCTGCAGTTCAACCTGTATTTGCGTTGAACCGTGGCTCCAAACGCACTTGTTACCAAATAGGATCCTAGCTTTTGGCTGTGGATCCCACAGAAAAAATAAAAATCATGTCGTGACTGCAAAAACACCCGAGAGTTGCTTTTGCAGCCACGACGTTAATGTGACAATACACTACGGTCCACGTGATTTCCACAAAAAATTCAATGTCGAGTCCAAACCCCCTTCTATATCGTGTTAAAATCATGATTTTGACAACCATGTGCTCGAACCGAAGGGTTGTTGATAATTCATAATTTGATAACGAACTACAAATGGACTGCAATGGTTGAAGACGAGCTAGTCGTCCGCGACCCCATGCCCTTCCCAAACAAGGGCCTTCCAGTCAAGATATATCCCAAGCACATGTAGATTATAGAGCACAGATTTTAGGAATCAACTGTCAGGTTTCTCAGAGGTCGACAGATTTTGATTTTATGCTCGGCAATTTGTCAACTTTCCTACAAATGTTCTTCACTAATATGTATTGATTTACTGAATTGAATAAATCATCTTCATCGTCTTGGTAATTTTCTTCACAATTTCATCATTTAGAATTAGTCATCAATTTGGGATTTAGCAATTTGGGATTTAGCTAAATTTGAAGTTGAGCCATCCTTTATTTGCACTAATTACTGTATATTAGGATGTAGGGCATCTATCTGTCTCCAAGATAGTGTGATGACAAAGAGTTTGTGATCTGCAACATGTCTTGAATTTGAATCAGAGCATACATTTCTTATAAAAGTCTATGACAACCAGGATTTTACTCATCTATTCTCACATAATACACTTTTTTAGAGAGTGAGAATCCTAACATAAAAAAAAATGTAGGGGCATGTACTGGTTCGAAGCAAATAAAATTATGATAACAATTTTTTTTATTATATTATAAGAAAATAGTAGCCCCAAAAGTTACACATTCGACTTCTCCTCTCTCATGGACGGTTGTCGATGTGACAATCTAGATACATGTGAGCAAGAGAAACCAATTTTTCTATTTCATTTGGTTTTTCTGCGTATTGATTTAATTTTTCACAAGATGGATACCATGGTTAACAATTATTTCCTAAGGATAATTATTTTTAATTTACATCCAAAATTAACTTGGAGGAGGAAGCAGCCATTTGGAACCTTCAATGAAGCCAAGAGAAATGAAGGGTGCAACTTGATCAGCGGTTAGTTTCTTGCTCGACTTGGCACGGGCTGCGGTGTTAGCTCCTGCCCCATTGCACTTGTATTCTCCAAATAAAGCAGTACTGAAAGCAAAAAAACATTCAGTCTCTAAAACTTGATGATTCTCTCCAAAAATTATCTTATTTTGAAGCTTAAACTGTTAGGTAGGGTTCTAAAATATGATTTATATTATTCTCTAGCACATTCCCTTTAAATAAAAACTCTTTGAGCTTGAAACTTGCACAAAGCCTATATACTACCTTGTATTTGATTTTTATTAAATAGAATGAAGATGGTGAGATTTTAAATCGTGACCGCTAGGTTAACAAGGCTCTGATACCATGTCACAAAGCTATTAAGTAGGGCTCCAGAATTTGATTTATATTAATCATTAACATATACGACTCTAAAAAAATGTAAAATTATATTTTAGAATAATGACTAAACAAAAATATAAATAATTATAAATGATAGATGGATTGAAGACATACTGGTCTCGTTCAGGGTGGAAATTATTGGACCATCCTTGAGGATTTACAACACCACTCATGGTAGTGTATGCGAACACTACTCGTGGCCTTTGCTGCCATGCTCGTCCCTAAATACGCCCCACTGCCGGTGCCCTCTACCTTGCAATGCACGAACGAGAATCCAGTATCTTCTCCCTCGTTTTTTCTTGCCTGAGCTGTGATGAAATTCCCTTTTGCATCAGCAATCACCTGTAGCTTTGTTCCCTGCATTTGATCATGGGTTACGAGCTGGGTTAATTCCTGGATTGACGAGTTGGCTTTGTCAATCAGGTTTTTTTAAATGAAACAACATTGTTTCTGACGAGATCTTGTTGAAGAGAGAAGTAAAATATTGATGGGATCATAGTTTGATCAGTCGAGTCACTTGAATTTGACCTGCAAACCCTAAACTAAACGAAACCCTAGTTTGAGAACTGTGATCCATGCATGGCAACACAAAAACTTAGTAGTAAAGATAGTTTAGATTCGGAGAGATAGATTTTTTTAAGGGTTAATTACCAAATACAAGGACTTTCCGCTTCCAAAAATGTAATCGACGGTGCCTTCAATATAGCAATCCTTGAAGAGATGCCGCCCCTTATCATCACACAGTGTGTCTTGAAATCCAATTAATCTGCAGTTATAGAAAGCAGACTTGTCGCCGGCAATCCTCAGAGCAACAGCCTGTTCTCCTTTCAATTTCCCATTCGGCCTCGGCGAAGAATTCTGTTCCGAGAATGATCCATATTTTAACATCCAAACATCAGCCGGGCTGTGTGAGGTGGTGAAAAAAAATGGAAAATGATAATAATTTATGAAACATTTACGCACCTTAATGATGATATTAGCAGCTACAAAGTAATCAGCCTCAACTTCCAGGGTAGCACTGTAAACAGTTCCATATTCTCTTGCCGTGCCGGCAAATGACAGGGTTGGCATGTTACCGGGTGATCCCCGGAATGTAACAAAACGCTTGCCACGTTCGATCTTGAGTTTTTCAACGTACTCTCCTGGTCCGATATCCACAATCACTCGTTCTGTGTTCCCTGTTGGAATACTTTTAATGGCATCCTTCAAGGTTTTGAATTCTCCACTTCCATCTCGCCGAACCTTGATGGTTCTCCGTTTGGCTTCCGCCGCTTCGAGGGCGGGGTCTAAGGTGCCTTTCCGGCTGGCCAGGGGCTTGACATTGTCTCGAAACCAAGTGTTCAGGCTCGATGGATCGGCGGGTATCCGACTTTTATCATCGGAGCTAACGGTGGTGGAAACAAGAAGAATCACTGTAATGGCACACTGAACAGCTGCAATGCAACCCATCCCTTTTGATCTTTTTTCTGGTGAATATTTTCGTGGAACAAGATTGAAATTTATAGGCCCACTCAGTAATTATTAAGATAGGCTTAAAATAGTTGGGATTAAGAGAGCTCTTCGCACAATTCCTTCTATTTTAAACTGCTGGTTACCTGACAACCACTTGATTTATATTCAGCAATACGATATAATATCATCTTCTCCCTTCTTTCATTGTTCTACTCTTCTGTTTCATTACCTGCCCCGGAATTTAATTAATTAGATTTTTCTAGAATGGTATTCTTTCCAGGACGGCGTTTTCTTGTTGCAAATCATTATAATAATAAACTTCAACATCGTATATGCTTTTAGTATGGGAGGTAGAAAAATTATAGGTAAATTTGGTGAGCAATCTCGTATGAAACAATATAAATGTATGTGAAAATACTGATCACTTTCAAAGATTTGATTGAGACAACTTGTGGGATGTTCAATGAGTGATCGCATTTCCATAAATAGATGAAGAACTTTCTCCCCTCTCCTCCATTAAAAGGAGGTTGCGTCAAATGTAGGGAGGAAGAGAGGGTAAAGATAATGTTTTAATTAATAGTAAAATAATTCTTTTAGAATTAGTGCAAAGATAATGTTTTTTCAATTTATGGTTTGGGATTCATAATTGAAATTGAAATGTTTGATTAAAACTGTGATTGAGTTTGAGGTTTAATAAAAAACAATTTTGTGTATTTAGTTATCATTCTTTTCATATTACTATCAACTTGTAAAATTATTTTAAAAGACATATACATATACATATATATACAGGTACTAGAAAAATAATTTTTTATTTCTATTTTTAACAAGTTGCTTTCCTTAACTCTCTTTTATTGTCGGTGATAATACTAAAAATTTCATGGTGCTTAAAATATTTAATAATTTTCTTTTAATACTTTTTTCTCTTGTTTTTTATATATTTTTTTTATCTATTTTATATTATAAATATTCAAAAACTATAGCGTAATTAATCACTCTAAAAAATTATCAAGTAGATAAAATAATCCATTTTCACTTCATAACCAGCATTATTCCTCTATTTTCTAAACCAAATGAATCAAACTCCATCCAGACTTTCCAGCAACTTGATTTATCAACCTTAACCTTTTACACGTGTCAGAATCGCTACTTAATTAGCTTCCTATATATTATTATAGTCTTCTATGCTCTAGTAATTAGAACAATAAACAATTTCCACCTTATTTTGGTGGGGGGAGCAGCCATTTGGAACCCTCGATATATGCAAGAGAAATTAAGGGTTTCACTTGCTGAGGTGTCAGCTGCTTGCTGAATTTAACACGGCCACTAGGGTTAGAGCCTGGTCCCTTGCACTTGTATTCTCCAAACGACACCGTCCTGCATCAAAGCATACATGATATGTAAATTATTAATTATTTCATGGAGCATGCAGCAGGTTTATAAATGTAA
This sequence comes from Salix viminalis, assembly GCA_029228465.1. Taxonomy (NCBI): domain Eukaryota; kingdom Viridiplantae; phylum Streptophyta; class Magnoliopsida; order Malpighiales; family Salicaceae; genus Salix; species Salix viminalis. The sequence goes on from CM055437.1 coordinate 2,090,752, forward strand.
AACCCTAAGCCATTTTTTTAAAATGAATAATGCTATTTAACTCAAAAAAATTTTCACGTCTTTTCGAATTTGAAATTATCATCAATATCCAATTCAAATAATTTTTAGATATTATTTCCTGTCAAAAATGAATTACTAGCGCTTAGATTGGAAACTTTTAGAGTGGCTTGGAATTAAATGCAGTTGCCAAATAAGACATGCACCGCCATGCACGGCGGCTCCTTATTAACCATATTTTCCATACATAATTGCTAGTTTTTTTTTCTTTTCCAATTACCTCCCATGTATGACCTCACATGGATTGCTCAATCCATAAAAAATAACTCTAATCCGAGCCAATATAATTTCCCAAATCACTTTTCAAAAAAACATTAACCATTACAATTTATTATTAGACCGTATATATTTGCGATTGACGAGAATTCTTTGAGAAATGAATAGAGGAGTGATAAAAAATAATAATTAATTATGAAATCAAATAAATGTGAGAGAGATCAAGATCAATCAATTACCGGTCTCGTTCAGGGTGGAGATTATCGGACCACCCGGCAGGATCGACGACGCTGCTCATCTCTGTGTAAGCAAACACCACCCGAGGTCTCTCTGTCCATGCACGTCCCAGATACGCCCCTTTCCCGATTCCATTTACTTTGCAATGGACAAAAGAGAATCCAGTATCATCTTCCTTGTGCCTTGCTTGCGCAGTTATCACGGCTAATCCTTGGTCTGCTAGCACGTTTATCGTCGTCGCCTGCATTAATTAATTGGCAATTAATGAATTTTACGCCAGCTTTAAAGGTTCAAGAACTTAATTAATGGAGTATTAACTAGTTTTTAAGATAAAAATTGATTAATTTTGTAGGTTACCAGATACAGGGACTTCCCACTTCCGAAAATGAAATCAACAGTGCCTTCAATGTAACAATTCTTGAAAAAATGCCGTCCCATGTCATCACATAAGGTGTCTTGAAACCCGATCAGTCTGCAATTGTAGAACGCAGCCTTGTCCCCACCAATTCTCAGAGCAACCGCCTGTTCTTCTTTCAACCTCCCGCTCGGCCTCGGAGCAGAATTCTAATCCAACAATTCCATGAGAAAAAACAATGACATAACAAAAACATTAACCTAAAGATAGGTGTTTTACACTGCGTTTTAAAAATGAATTTGAAAAAAAATTGATTTTTTTGTATTTTTAGATTATTTTCATGTGTTGATATCAATGAAAAATATTTTAAAAAACAACACAACCACACTCTCAAACAGTAATAATAACAGAAAAATGTAACCACCACTGTTCTGAGTAATATCTTACCTTAATAATGATATTAGAAGCTACAAAATAAGCAGAATAAACTTGCAAGGTGGCGCTATAAACAGTTCCATAAACCCTAGCCGTGCCAGCAAATGTCAAGGTTGGCATGTTACTAGCCGATCCTCTAAACGTAATGAAAGGCTTGTCTTTCTCGATTTTGATTTTCTCGATGTAGACTCCGGCACCGATATCGACGATCACACGCTGAGTATTCCCCGATGGAATACTTTCAACGGCACCGGTCAAGGTTCTGTAATCACCACTTCCATCTTGTCTAACCTTAATGGTTCTTGGTTTGGCCTCGGCAGCTTCAAGGGCAGGGTCAAGGGTGCCCTTACGATGTCTGTAGGGCTTGACATTGGCTCGGAACCAGGGTTTCAGGCTGGATGGATCGCCTGGTATCGGACCGGTGTCGTTAGAGCTAGCGGTGGCGGACACAAGAAGAAGGATGGCGGCGGCCGCCATGCATGTGGCTTTGATCGTGCCCATTTTCCTGATGAGACTACATTTTCTCTTGGCTGGATATATAATAAGAGAATAGTCTTCAAAAACGTGGGACTTGGGCTCCATACATTCTTTTTTTGGTTTGGTATTTTCTGGTTCATGTTAGGCAAGCACTTGCGCTGTTCGCCATTAGCAGTATTTATTGCGCAACTAAGAAACTGTCCAGCACAGTCATTTTGCTTCTTTTAGTCAAGACGTTTTAGTTGGGATGATATATTTAGGGATGGTAATTTAAAGTAATACAATGAGTATTCATCTGTACAACATGGTTTTCTATATATAATTATTTAATTCAATAAGTAATAAATAAAATATAAATACCATGAACTCTAGCTTGAAATTCATGACCAAAACCCCCCAAATCTAATTTAATCTATATATATATTTAATTCCATATAATAAGTAGTATCTAAAGAGGAAAAGTTTGGATAATACGTAATGGATAGTGCAATATTTACAGAGGATAGGACTTTACGTGAACGACATGTCTCATGTTGAGGTGTCATGATTTTCGTCATATACTATGTACAAAATTGGATGCAGTGTCCGAATTCTCCTATACCTCCATGTCGTCAATCCTCTTCACCATACCATCACAGCCGAAAAGGTGAAGACGATTGACACGTGCTGGCACTATTCTGTGGCCTAACTAGCTAGGTGGTTGACGCGGTTGTGAATTTCTCCCACGCAAAAACAGTAGAATTTTTTACCAAATAAAAACAATAGAAAAAAGAGATATTATCTTCTTTTTTTAAAATTTTAAAAATAAAAAAAGATAAAATTTATTGGATACTTGTACATTTTAAGTTCCTTGAACAAATTTGAAATTTGAGATTGATTTATTTCAAGTGGTATGGACTTCAAATTCCCCGAGCTTGAACTTCCGAGGTAAATTGACCAAAATGGAAAGGAAACACTAAAAATCAATAATTTCTATGGACTAGCCGGTGTTATCTAGTTTTGATTCTGGTTAATTTGATACATGAGCTTACTAATTAAATATAATATGTTTATGTGTTTAAAAAAACAATATTATATTTTATCGGTCATTCAAGTTATTTTTTGACCCATTAAATTGATTAATTGAATCACTTGATTGAATTTAATGTTGCTACTAAAAAAATATCTATAAACTCTTGATATATTTTTAAAATTAAAAAAAAATCTGTAGCTAGTAATCAATAACTCCCGTGTCTATATATATAAACTTGAACAAAATCATAAAGCCATACATTACATATTATTTTCCCCATGAATGTGCACAAGCCTCGTGCTTCAAATTTCGAAATGTTGAAGATGTCTCATTGATCGCAGACCTCTTGAATCTCTTCCAATCATCGATTACAGCAGACAAGTCAGTAATCTTGGCTCTTATCGTTCGACAACAGTTGGCATGAACAGTTGTAACAGCTCTAATGTCCTTGCTGTCTTGACAGAATCCACTGAAGTGGAGGGTGTCCAAGAACCCTACTGTAAGCCCTAGCTTTGTAAATACGTCTCCATGAAGCATTCCATTTAAAACATCCTGCTCTTTCTGTCCAGCAGACTTGTCTTTCCTCTGCGTACCACAAGTCAAACAATCGAACAGTGTTCTTGTTCGACCTGATCATGAAAAAACCCGTGTTTACTGGGTTGTTCTTTGACCATTGATCACCGTTGAACCTATCTGTGCTGATTTGTAAGTCAACGTTGTTGCTGAGGCTCAGCCTCGGAAATGGGTTCCTTAACCACAGTACGTCGGTATCCTGTTAAGAAAGGAATTGATCAGCTGATCAACCTATCTGTATCTTGTGTAAATTGAGTCATTCATGCTATTCGTATATAGTGTATTTTATCTAAAAAATTAAATTATTAGTTAAGATATTAAATATGATTTATATTATTCTCTAACATGTCATTTTAAATGAAAGTTTTTTGGACTTGAAACTTGCACAACCCCGCACTATCTTGTGTTTGATTCTTATCAGATGGAATGAGAGTGGTGAAATTCGAACTGGTGATTGTTGGGTCAACAAGGTTTTCATACCATGTCATATAATCATCTCACTTAAAAATTTAAATTATTAAATAAAGTTTTAAAATACGATTTATATTATTCTTTAACAATGTCTTGGTCTTTTTCTAAAAATAGTCTCCTTATCAGATGACCTGCTCATCTTCAGTATTGTTTTTAAAAAAACTCCATATTTTTTTTTCTTCTAAAAATAGTCTAAATATCAAGTGACTTGCTCATCTTCTATTTTATTTGTAGAAAAACTCAATGTTTTTTTTTTCTAAATATGGTCTCATATCGGATGATCTGCTCATCTTCATTTTTGTTTTTAGAAAAATTACATGTTTTTTTTTCTAAAAATAATCTCAATTTTCGATGACCCTCTCATCTTTAATGTTTTTTTTAAGAAAAACATCATGTTTTTTTTTTCTAAAAATAACCTCAATATCATATGACCTATCTATCCTCAATTATTTTAGAAAAACTCATTTTTTTTCTAAAAATAGTTTTAAACGAAAAGTGCCGAGAAAAAGAAACATACCGTAAAAATGAAGTCGTAGCCACGCTTGAGTACTTGTCCAAGAAACAAGGTTCTGCTCCACATCATCTTGATAAATTCATCGGACATGTAAACTTCCTCTTTATCAAATTTCACACCTTCTGTTTCAAGTCTGTAGCAATGAAGCCGGAGAAACCTGCACCGTTCATAGGACGCTTGATCGGCGTTAACAAGCAGGAGATTATCAACCAAGCCTCTCGTGTTTTCACCATGCCAGAAACTATCCAAGAAAAGGTCTAGCATTGACCTATCATCGCCCTCCACGTAGGCTTTGTTTACCACTGCGATTATCACAGTTTTGTTTTCCGTCGATGCGTCAGCCAAAGCCAGTCCCAGTTCATCTTTCTGGCTAGCTTCGGCGTTTCTCTACAGCACGCGAGAAATCCCACGTGTTAAGAATGAAATACAATACTTTTTTTCGAACAAATTAAAAGAAAATCAAGACTTGGAGAAACTAATCTACGTTGCATTCGAAAAGAAAAGAAAGCTTGCTTACTGTACTGTGATACTGGAATGGGGAGAGAGCCTTGAATGTGACCGGATTATAGATGATGAATCCACATAGTAAAGTAAGGAACAAGAGGAAAGGGGCGATGAAGTACTGGTTTTTGATGAGACCATTCATGTTCTTGAAGAAATCTTCAGTTTTTAGATTTAGATTTCGTCTGGATTACTGGTTTGATTCTCTCAATATAGGAAGTTGAGTGTTCGAAGAGTTTTATGCTTGATGAAATTTGTCATCGTAGTGATCTAAAAAGTCATGGTCTTAGTAGTTTAGGACACTCCATGTTCTTCCAATATTTATTTGAGTTATTCCACAAATTAGGTTTGGGAAATTGATCAGGGTTTATCAAATCAATTTAAATTAATTATTTTAACAAATAAAAACTCTCATAAATTTGACCAAGTCAATTAATTTTAGTAAATACATGACCATGTTAAGATAGTTTGATCAAATGAATATTTTTTCTAATTAAATCTAAAACTTATTCCGAAATTATATTTTAAATTATAATTTTTAAAATCAACTCGCTTTAAAACAAGTCGAGTTTTATAACTATGTTGTGTATTTTTTATTTTCCTATCAATTTTGAATAATTTATTATTTGGTCTCTTGTTTTCATAAAATAATTAGTTTTATCTAAAGAACATTGTATCGAGAACTTATATTTTCATATATGTTTGTAATTTAGTATTTTTTTTTGTGGTTTTTCGAGACAATTAATTAATTATATTTTTCTGGAAATATCCTTCATTTACAATTATTTTTTTCAATATCATGAGAAAATTCAAAATATATTTAAAACAGAGTAACAAACCAACTTATAATTTTCAAAATACGGAAAAACTAAATTTATGACCGGTTTGACGCCATTGCCATTGGAAGACCAGAACGCGCACTTATGTGGGGTCATGGCTGGAATTTTTAATGTCTTGGGCCCACAAACTAAAGCACGATGACCTGAGTCCTCACCACCGTATCTTGGACGGCTATGTTAAGAGAGGAATGGTAGCGTGCCTGATCGATGACGTGATTGAGCACTGCTCAATAGGGGGTGAGCTTTTTTCAAGATAAAAAAAAAACGACTTATATTCTAACCAATTCGGGTAATGATTTTTAAGAATTTTTGGAAAATGACAATTCTTAAAATTGCAAAAAAAACAACTTGCGAAACTCGAGTGATAATAAAAAAATATTTGGATTGCTCTAATTATATTTATTATCATTTTCTTATTCGTAATTTTTTTATTATTGGACTTAAAAAATTGTATTTTAGATATAATAATAATAATAATAATAATAATAATGGGTAAGAAATTCAAGTTGATGTCAGGTAAATTTAATTAAAGTAAAAATGAATATATAATTCAGATAGATTTATTACAATTTGCATAAAATGTAAACTAATCTCGATATTTGTTCTTTACCGTGAAAGACAAATTATTTTTTATGTAAGAAATAATATTTGAGTTTTTAAATGGCAAAAAAATAAAAAAAAATCAATTATGACAAACTTCTAACCACACTAATTAGAGTTGAGCTAACCCGGGACATCTAATAAGAATTATAGCTCACATATTGAAAATAACTCGATAAAAAATAGATAGAATTATAAAAGCAAATGTTAATTTTTCAAACTCGTTACCTGAATTATTATATCCAAAGCATCCAATTTAAAAAAAAATCATGTAAATTCAATTTCTAAATCAATTATATATCGAAGATGATATTGAAAGCAAAATCTTGATTATTTAAAAGGATTTTTAAGAAATAGCAATAAAAAAAACCTGAGAATCAAAATTAAAATATAAAATAATTTTTATATTTATTTAATGATAAAATTACAAAATAAATAGTAAAAGGACAAGAAAAAACTAAAAGAATGAGACTATAATTGGCAAAAAAATGTTGTAATTAGAGAGTGAGATTGAAAAAAAATTCACAAAAATAGCAAAAATAAAATCTAGAAATAAAAAATATGAGGACCAAATTGAAAAACATAATATCATCAATTTGAGTTGAGTTGTGAAATGGAAAACCATAAAAACTTTTACAAAAGGGTAAAGACAAAAAAAATAAAAACAGAAATTCAAAGAATAATAATTAAACTAAATAATATAATCTTTGGTAATTTGGGATTTAAGGATGAAATTAAAAACAGATAAAAATTTCTACAAAGGATCTAGACAAAGGAAATAAAATAATCAAAGAAAAAAGGACTGAAATTAAAATATCAACAAACTATGAGATCCAAGTTATAATTTTCAGAGAGGAGAGAAAATGGAAAAAAAACAAAACTCACCAGCGATAATCAAAACACTACCGGAGATACTTGTTATACCAACATTAAAGGAATACAATAGCGCATATTGTTTTTTATATTTAGCTAATTACAAAAGTGTCCCTGTACTAATTATTTAATTATATAAAAGAAAACGTGCTGGAAAAAAAAAAAACACTCCTTCATCTTAGATTTAAGGTTTTTTTTTACTTTAAGGATATTCTTGTCACTTTACTGTGCATCTTGAAATATAGTAATTTTTCAAAGAAAAAATAGATTTTGTTAATAATTTGAAAATATTAATTTAATATTTGAGGCCATATTAGTAAAGTGTGCTGAAAGATTCAACGAAGTGCGTGAGCAGAGCAGTTTACATAACTTTCTTGATAGATGGGCTCCTTGAACTTGGGCTTTCATCTAAACAATGAAGCTTGAGAGAAAAAGCCCAGTGGAAGCAAGGCCTGAGGGTTTATGTCACGGGGAAAGAGTTTTATCCAATGGGTTATCATGTCATGAATTTGACAAGTGAACCAAGATTAATTCAAATCAATCCAATATTTTATTATCTCAATGTTTTTATAAAGTATATCATCTTGAAGTTATTTTTAGTCAAATTATGTTTTTATTAGTTATCCAAGTTGATCTTAGATCTATCAAGTCAACCAAATTACATCGGATCAATCCCTAGGTCATGAATTTGATAAATAAATTAAGATTGACTCGAGGTCGATCCAATATGTTATTGTCTTAATATTTGTTTTTTTAATTAAAAAATATCATCTTGAAATATATTTAGTCACACAATGTTTTTAGTGATTGTTCAGGTTGCTCTTGAACTCACCAAATTAACCGGGTCATATTAAATTAATCCCCATAAGATTTTCTTTATTGTTATTACACTACAAAATGTATCTCCAACTATCTAACTATCTAGTAAGTCAACAAAGCTGATGTATTCAATGGTATCCCTGAAAACTAAAACTCATGGTATGAGCTTTTTATTAGTTTAAGGAAAAGATCTTCAAGAAACAAGTGTCAAGAAATTGTAATTGAAAGTAAGATGGATTCAATATTCGTCTCCGTATTTTCTTTTTGTATAACTTTATATCATTTTTTTTTATTTTTATTTGTACACGTGGTAAGATGGATCCAACATGTGTATTTCATTTTTTTCAATCAATCTTAAAACATCATCAATTCATCGTACCTATTTAGGATTATTGTTGATTGGTCTAAAAAAGGCTGTTGGAAACTTGCACGAGCATGTTTTCCACACCATAATCTAGAATTACACGTTATTATAAAAAGGCTATTTCACATTGATTACACGTCATATTCTTATATAAATAATGCCTCTTGCTTTCCCTGCGTTTCCCAGCAGCCCAATATCGTAGTGGAATGGAATTGTAAAATTCAAACCCTTAGTGGTTGACTGCTTAAAACCTTAAGTCGTAACCACATTACAGAGCACACATTAAACTGTTGAAAAAGCCTCATGACCAAATCAATGTTCCAAAACCATTGACCAGTTTTTCTTCTTCTCTAGTTTTCATGATTAGGTATTCCTTGGGGGTGTTTGGTAACGAGTCTAGAAATATTTTTGAAAAAAAAATTAATTATTTTTAATATATTTAGATATTTTCATGTGTAAATATCAAATTTAATTTTTAAAAATATAAAAATATCATTTTAATACATTTCTAAATATAAAATATTTTCAAAAACTCCTTTACGAAACATGCCCGTCAATGAACAGTGTCATAGTACTTAATTAATTTTATAACCCCTTTCTTTATTATTTGATCAGCTCATATTATACTATTAAAACCAATTGTTTTCCTGATAAAATACTATAAAAACCATTAAAATATGACAATTCAGAAGATAAGAAGCCATCAAGTACGGCTAATCATTTCATTACACAGAACCTCTACACACAAGTTATGTTCACTTGACAATTTTTTTTTGTGTCCACTGGCCTGTACATGGCAGTCAAAGTTATTATCCTCACCTTCCCCCCGTTTTGACCTCCCCCCACAACCCTCTCCCCTTCCTTCTCACCTTCCAAAACTCTTTAACAGCTTTGCCTCGTACGATCAACATATATTAATCATAGTTCTACCAATAATTCATCATCCCTTCTCATAATTTTATCGAGTTCTGAAATTTCTGCGTCTCTCCCAGAAACGAAAGAACATGTACATGCTGGTCAACTGTTCAAACTGCCACGCCCCTTTGCAGCTTCCACCAGGAGCCACCTCCAACTACATCTGCTGTGCTATCTGCCATGCCATCACCTACATAGCTGATCCTAGATCTGCCCCACCGCCGCCGGCTCTATCTTACTCGTCCTCAAGCCACTACCGACATTACCCTCCCCCACCTCATCCTTTTCGAGTGGCGGCTCCATCGCCATTCAATCACGCGCCTCCTGGGCCACCACCGGCTGTCCATGGGCCCAAAGCGTGCTGTGATTTGTGCGGTGTCGTATAAGAATACTAAGAATGAACTCAAAGGGTGCATTAATGATGCCAAGTGCATGAAGTATCTGCTGGTTAAAAGGTTCAAGTTCCCTGAATCCTCCATCATCATGCTCACTGGTAAGAATTTTCCGAAATTTATTTCCGTTCTTGTGTTTCTTGAAAGATCCTTGATAGTTTGACTAATACCGTCTTTAATCTGCATAGATACTGTTTTGGAGATTGATTAATTGATGATTTATGCCCTCATAATTTAGTTTTTTTTTGTTGGATATAAGTTCTCTTAACAAAATCATTGGCCCTGTTTTTGGTTGAATGAAGGGTATATTTTAATGTTTTAGCTTTCATAATCAGGGGAAATTCTCTCATGTTCTTAAGATTGGTAAATTTTTTGAATGAATGATATGCTTGTCAGGGTATTGTTATATCGAATTTCAATTTTCACTCATTCCTATACTAAGATCTAACCAGCCGAGTACAAGTTCTTAAGCAAATTAAGAGTTATTTCAAGTTGAACTTTGACCAATGTGATCGATGATTAAAGTAAATGGAGTTTTCTGTGATTATATCACTATTCATGCTGATTAACAATCAACTTGCAGAGGAAGAAACTGATCCTTCTAGGCGGCCGACGAAATCTAGCATGAGATTGGCATTGTCATGGCTCGTGCAAGGTTGTCGGCCTGGAGATTCATTGGTGTTTCATTTTTCCGGTCATGGTTCTCAGCAGAAAGATTACAACGGAGACGAGCTGGATGGATACGATGAAACACTTTGTCCAACAGATTTTGAAACTCAAGGAATGATTGTTGACGATGAGATCAATGCGGTAATTGTCAAGCCTCTTCCCCACGGTGTTAAGCTTCATGCCATCATTGATGCTTGCCATAGCGGCACCGTGCTGGATTTACCGTTTCTCTGCAGAATGGACAGGTTTGTGCCTTCCCTTTCTTTTCTTGCTAAAAACATATTGTTAGATAATAATATAAATCATATTTTGGGACTTTAACTTTAATATTTTAAGCTTTTTAGTTGAGATAATTTCTTGTTATGCTATCAGAAGCTTGTTAACCCAGTGGTTCACGAGTTTGAAACTCTCACCATCCCTCATTCTATTTGATAAAAATCAAGCACGGGGTAATGTGAATCTGTGCAAGTTTCAAGCCTAAAAAACTTTCATTTGAGAGGGTGTAAATCATATTCTGAACCTCACATAACAGCTTGAGCTTTTAGATAAAATATTTCCTTAATAAATATAACTTAACCTAGTAGTGGATAAATACAAGGATAAACCCGTGCTCATAGCCTTTGGCACCTTGCAGCAAGCTCTGGCTTTGAATGGAAACCGATTATATTTGCATCCTCTCTATCCAAATACTGTAATTTTCTTGCTCATAAATGCTTACATTGATGAAAATAGGAGCGGGAAGTATGAATGGGAAGATCATCGCCCTCGATCAGGAGTATGGAAAGGAACAAGTGGAGGGGAAGTGATCTCCTTCAGTGGCTGCGATGATGATCAAAACTCTGCAGACACTTCGGTAATTCCCTAATGAAGCATATATTTACAAGAAAATAGTATAAATCATATTCTATAATCTCACATATCAAACTTTTTAATCTAGAAATCAAGAAAGGATTTTCTCATTCACAGAAGAAATGCCCTTATTGAATCTCAATCTATATGAACAGGCTCTATCAAAGATCACTTCGACAGGTGCAATGACTTATTCATTCATCCAAGCAATCGAGCGCGGACATGGAACTACGTACGGCAGCATGCTAAATGCAATGCGGTCTACCATCCGCAAGAAGATCAGTGAGCTTGGTGGTGGCATGGTAACATCACTTATCTCAATGCTATTAGCAGGGGGGAGTTTCAGCGGAGGGATCACACAGGTATGTTTTTTCAATCATTCTGTTTGTGTTCTGCAAATATCACCACTGCAAAAGCTGTGGGTGATTCTGCTTTCATTTTTTTTTGATCTCCATTTTCTTAGCAAAAGATAGACATGAACACATATTGTTGGCTCTGCTGATTGGTGATGTTAAAATCTTTCTGCAGGAACCACAATTAACTGCTAACGAGCAATTTGATGTGTATTCAAAGCCTTTCTCCCTGTAAACAGAGAAGAAATTGACATGAAACTATCTGATATAGTCGAGGGGGTCATTTGTACAGTTCCTGAGCAAACACCATTTTCCATCATTAATTTTGCCGGCTGTTTTTCACTCTCCATTATCTTTCTGCCGCTCTCGTAAGAAAAGAAAATAAGAAACGATTAACACATTTTATTCATGAAGCAATGCAGAATCGAATAGCGTAGCCAAGTTAGTCAATTTATTATGCATGATCTCAATTCTTTCTGGTGATGAATCTGTTTAGTGTTTTTCTGACAAAATAATGAATCTCACTACCTCATAAGCTTAAATCAATCGCACCAGTGAAATTAGATATTGGAGATGAGATTCATTTACATTATTACCATGTTGTCGAGGGATTTCGATCCTCTTGATCCGCTTCTCCATTACGACGGCTGCCGGCAACCTCTGCAGATGCCATCGTAATGTAACAAGTATCTACCTAGGATATGGTTGGAACAAGAATCATGTTCTTTCTCCTCCCATCTTCCAGAAGACTTCAACTGTACAGATACAAATTTTGTGCTACCATAACTGCTAAACATAATCAAAATTTCAAATACTAGAAGTCTACAACCAGATAAAACAAAAAAACTTCCCTCTTGTTCCCATTTCTCGAAGATAGTATTTTTCCTACCAGCAATTTTTCGACATTTCTGTCTCTCCTTCCTGGCATTTCTAAATCATTCTGTAAATTCTCGCACCCTGTGCCTGGCAGAGGGAAAGGGAAAATGAAATTATTGTCAGCAGAATCAAATGGTTGGTCGTGTTGTTTTTTTGTTTGCACGAGTAGAGAGTAGTAGTAAAATAAACCATTAGATTATAAGAACAAGGTTCTTACAGAGGTTACAGCATCCATCAACAGTTGGGGCACCTCTCTGCTTTTGAAGTACCCAATTTCATGTGGCAAATCTCTGATGACTAATCTACATTTTAATTTTTGTTTTTTTGTATATTTGTTTTTTTGAAATTTTTATTTTGATCCTAAGCTTTATTTTTTTAGCATGTATTGTTTATATGAAAATATAAAATATTTTAATGAATGTTGGATAGAATATGTGTATATGATTTCATGGTTATAAATATATAAAAGATATTTATAACTTCTTTAATGCGAATATATTTTTTCAAAACCATAGTAACCCTTTATGAATAAAACCAAAACAGATAATAAAATTTAATTCATGATAAATTTAATATTAAGAAATAAGAAAAAAATAAAAAATAAAAAATTTAATATTTCAGAACTCAATGCTAATCATTTCATCATACAAAACTTTTCACACAAGTTCTGTTTACTTGCCAATTTTTTTGTGTCAGTTTTTATCCTCACTTTCTCCGCGTTTTGACCTCCTCCACAAGCTCCTCTGCTTCGTTCTCACCTTCCACAAATCTTAAACAGCTTTGCTTGTATCATAAACTTTGTATTAATCACAGTTCTACAAAAATTCATCATCCCTTCTCATAATTTTATCTCGTTCTGAAATTTCTGCGACTCTCCCAGAAACGAAAGAACATGTACATGGTGGTCAACTGTTCAAACTGCCACACCCTTTTGTATTTTCCACCAGGAGCCAACTCCAACTACATCTGCTGTGCTGTCTGCCATGCCTTCACCTACATAGCTGATCCTAGATCTGCCCCACCACCGCCTGCTCCATCTTACTGGTCCTCAAGCCACCACCAACATTACCCTCCCCCACGTCGTCCGTTTTCGATTGGCGGATCCATCGCCATTCAATCATGCGCCACCACCACCTGCTGTCCATGGAGCAAAGCGTGCTGTGATTTGTGCGGTCTCTTATAAGAATACTAAGAATGAACTCAAAGGGTGCATTAATGATGCCAAGTGGATGAAGTATCTGCTGGTTGAAAGGTTCAAGTTCCCTGAATCCTCCATCATCATGCTCACCGGTAAGAATTTTCCGAAATTTATTTCCGTTCTTGTGTTACTTGAAAGATTCTTGATAGTTTGATCTATACTGTCTTTAATCTGCATAGATATTGTTTTGGAGATTGATTAATTGATGATTCATACCCTCATAATTTATTTATTTTTGTTGGATATAAGTTCTCTTTACAAAATCGTTGACTCTGTTTGAATGAAGGGAATGCTTAATGCTTTAGATTTCATAATCAGGGGAAATTCTCTCATGTTCTTAAGATTGGTAAATTTTTGAATGAATGATATGCTTGTTAGGGTATTGTTATCTCGAATTTCAATTTTCATTCATTCCTATACTAAGATCGAACCAGCCGAGTAGAAGTTCTTAAACAAATTAAGAGTTATTTCAAGTTGAACTTTGACCAATGTGATCGAGCTTAAGGTAAATGGAGTTTTCTGTGATTATATCACTATTCATGCTGATTAATAATCAACTTGCAGAGGAAGAAACTGATCCCTTATAGGCGGCCAACGAAATCTAGCATGAGATTGGCAATGTCATGGCTCGTGCAAGGATGTCGGCCTGGAGATTCATTAGTGTTTCATTTTTCCGGCCATGGCTCGCAGCAGAAAGATTCCGACGGAGACGAGCTGGATGGATACGATGAAACCCTTTGTCCAACAGATTTTGAAACTGAAGGAATGATTGTTGACGATGAGATCAATGCAGTAATTGTCAGGCCTCTTTCCCATGGTGTTAAGCTTCATGCCATCATTGATGCTTGCCATAGCGGCACCGTGCTGGACTTACCGTTTCTCTGCAGAATGGACAAGTTTGTGCCTTCCCTTTCTTTTCTTACTAAAAATGTGGGATAACCTTGTGGCGGAGAAATAGAAGGATAAACCCGTGTTCATAGCCTGTGGCACCTTGCAGCAAGATCTGGCTTTGAATTGAATCGATTATATTTGCATCTATCTATCGAAACATTGTAATTTTCTTACTCATAAATGCTTACATTGATGAAAACAGGAGCGGGGATTATGTTTGGGAAGATCATCGTCCTCGATCAGGAGCTTGGAAAGGGACAAGTGGAGGGGAAGTGATCTCCTTCAGTGGCTGCGATGATGATCAAATCTCTGCAGAGACTTCGGTAATACCATAATTACTGTTAGAGAATATCTTATTTGAGTCTCACATAATAGCTTTAGTTTTTAGGTGAGATGGTTTCTTAACATGGTATCAGAGTCTTGTTTATCTAGCTGTCACGAGTTTGAATCTCACAATCCTATTGTATTTGATAAAAATCAAGCAGAAACTAGTGAGTCTGTGCAAGTTTCAAGAGTTTTTACTTAAAGTTGTGTATTAGAGAATAATATAACAACTTAACTTTTTAGATGAATTGGTTCCTTAATATATACCTATCAAACTTTATAATCTGGAAATCAAGAATGGATTTTCTCATTCACAGAAGAAACACCCCTATTCAATCTCAATCTATATGAACAGGCTCTATCAAAGATCACTTCGACAGGTGCAATGACTTATTCGTTCATCCAAGCAATCGAGAGCGGACATGGAAATACGTACGGCAGCATGCTAAAGGCAATGCGCACTACCATCCACAAGAAGATCAATGAGCCTGGTGGTGGTAAGTTACCATCACTTCTCTCAATGCTGTTACCAGGGGGGTTTTTCAGAGGAGGGATCAGACAGGTATGTTTTTCCAATCATTCTGTTTGTGTTCTGGAAATATCACCACTGCAAAAGCTGTGGTGATTCTGCTTTCATTTTTTGATCTCCATTTTCATAGCTAATAGATAGACATGAACACATATTCTTGCCTGTGCTGATTGGTGATGTTAAAATCTTTCTGCAGGAACCACAGTTAACTGCTAACGAACAATTTGATGTGTATTCGAAACATTTCTCCCTGTAAATAGAGAAGAAATTGACATGAAACTATCTGATATAGTCGAGGGGGTCATTTGTACAGTTCCTTAGCAAACACCAATTAATACCATTAATTTTACAGGTCGATTGCTCTGTTTTTGTACGGAAAAGACAAAAAGAGATGATTAATAGATTTTATTCATGAAGTAATGCAGAATCGAATTGCATGGCCAAGTCAGTCGATTTATTATGCATGATCTGAATTCTTTCTGGTGATGAATCTGTAAAGAGTATTTATTTATAAGACTACCAAAAAGAGATGATTAATAGATTTTATTTTTTAAAAATATTTTTATTTAATTATATGTAAGAAAAAAATAGACTTTTACAAACCAAACACTAACTCAATACATATAGGTCTTTTTCGAGACCATGATAAACTTGTAAGAAATAAATTATAAAATCAAATTCTTAACAATTCTATTTCTTAGAATTATTTTATATTTTAATAATATGATAAAACAAATAGATGTTAAAAAAAACAGAGCACCAATTCAATGTTGGTAAGTTTTTTTTTCTAGAATCATGATAACTCTATAAAGATAAATAGAAATAAATCATAAAATTCTATTTATAATAATGATTTTTTATTTAATAATATAATAAACTATTTTTTATTTAATAGCATCATAGAAAAAAGAGTAGATGATGATAAAACTGAATACTAACTCAATGCGAATATATTTTTTTTCAAAACCATGATAACCCTGTATGAATAAAACCAAAAAAATAAAAATAAAATAAAATTTAATTCATGATAATTTAATATTAAGAAATAAGAGGAAAAAAAAAAAGGTAAGAAACATATTACTATTCCAATAAACAATAAAGGAGAACAACGATTTCCCTTTAGTTTCTGTTCATTAATGTTGATTTAGGTTATTTTGATATGAGTTTTTGTTTTGAGATTTATAGATAAAAAAATAATTGATATGTTTTATTTTAGATAAACGATTTATTTGCAAAGGGGTTTTGGTAACTGTCCCTAAGAAAATAGCCCTTTTAGCACAAAAACCGACGTCTGTCTTCTTTTACTAAAAACGGCATGCCGTTTGACATTGATGTCCACGTCATCAAGAAGACGTGGCACTTCACCTCAGCCACTGGTAACTGGATGGTTCTTACGAAAAACATGTCTGGTCCAAAAACCCTGCTAACCACCAGATAAACGCAGCAAGACAAAGACAACCCTTCTTGAACTGAGCTCCCGTGTCACCAGTCACAGTAAACCACCATGAGTGCCACCGCCGCAACCACCACTCTCTTCCCCTTCTCCATCTCACCCCCTAAATTCTATCCTCCACACAACCACCACCACTTCAAAGTCTCCATCTTGACTCCCGCTATAACCCCCACTCTGAGACTCCAAGCTATGGGAGCTGGCGACTTAGGTGAATTTGGTGCAAGAGACCCTTTTCCTGCTGAAATAGAAAGTGGGTTTGCTGAGAAAGTGCTAGGAAATGTTGATACAGAACATAAGATTCTCATTCCTACTGTTTCTGCTCTTTCTCTTTCTCAGCAAGAGTATACTCCTATATCTCCTTTGCAAGATCCCATGTCTAAAGATGATGCTCAAAAAGCTGTTAAGGAAGGTAAATTTCTTGTCCCATAAGGATTGCTTTGCCCCTGTTTTATGTTTTAAGTTTGTGGTTTTCATGTACAGCACGTCTTATCAGTTGTAAATGTTTACCTACCCTCTGTGCTAGTTGATAAATGTTGAATTGGACTCGTAAATGTTAGTTTTGTAGTGGAGGAGTTGATGTAGTAGCTAAAATTTCTTCATGTATGCAAATTAGTAGTTACTGAAGAGATGGAAGATGAAGAACACTCATTTGGTCATGTTCTTTTAAAGTTGGAATCATTATTTCTAATGGAATTTAAAGTTTGAACCTTTAGAAATTGCAAGTTCCAGTGCTATATTTATTTGCAGACTGTAGGAGTCGGTTTGAATCTTTGATCCTGCGAGTCAGCAATTCTTTTGGACCAATCTGTGCCTGCATTTTGTGTAGCCGGCTTTTTATTCTTCTATTTACCATCTTGGTTCTGAAATGATGTGCTTGTTCTACACACTTGCACAATTTGTGTGTTTCCATGGTTGGTTTTCCTTTTCATGCTCTTAATAGAACTCTCAGTTTTTTCCCAGTAGATAAAAAGTATCCTATTTTCGAGCTTCTATGTAACATTTTCATTTTAATTTTCCTGAACTCACAAACTAATTAGCAACTCGTCTCTTGCAGCAGATCATGTTGAAATGCTTTGATAAGTGAAGTTCCTAGCATATTTGAATTCCATAATATCCATCAAATATTCTATGCTACCACATAGAAATAAAAAAAGTTCTCACATTACAAACCTGATAAAAGAAGTAAAAACTTCTGATCCAATATTTTTCTCTCGTCTAGCCATTTTAACATTCTAGTGCATTTGCTTCTGTTTCATTTTGAATACTGACAGACAAAAGCAAAGGTAGCTTATTCAGCATTGTTTTTCTTCATTTGCATAGACATATGAAGTAAATTCTGAGAGTTCCATGCCCAGCTTCCTATTGCAAAAACTTTAATGTGTGTTTGCTTAAAGGAAAAGATTTTCATTTGTAGGTTCTAGGCTGGAGACTCCTGGATGAAGAAGGTGGACTGAAACTGCAATGCTTGTGGAAGTTGAGAGATTTTAAATGTGGGGTTGAACTTGTCAATAGAATTTACAAAGCTACAGAATCATTTGGCCATTTCCCAAATGTGCACTTGGAACAGCCCAATCAAGTTAGAGCTGAACTATGGACTGCATCCCTTGGTAACCTTTCAAATTCGCAACTTTCCCTCTCAACTCCATGAATTTTACCTTGGAAGGCTCAATATTGAATTTCCTTGAACTCAACATGCAAGCTGAATCAAATGATCTCATTGGCAGCTTTTGAAATTTAAAAGTTTTCTGTTCGAACTGCAGGTGGCTTGAGTTTGAATGATTTCATTGTTGCGGCCAAGATCGATGAGATTAAGACATCTGACCTTGTCCCTAAAAAAAGAGTTTGGGCATAGCTGGATATTCCACGAGAGCTTTCCTGAATGAGACTGAGTGACCGGTCTGTTCATAAGTTGGTGTTTCAGAATCCAACAACAGTCTACAGAGGCCTCATTTTTTTCCACAGTTCATACAGAGAACTCACTCAGTTTTTTCCTCAGTCCTCGTGTATATGAATTTTTTTCATTAAGAATATATGATTTTCTTAATCCCTCTACGTTCACTTTCTGATATACAATCAAGTTCCAATCTGCATAATTACCTTCCATTTTTGTTCTAACTAAGATAATGTAATGCTTGCTAGAAAATCTTTGTGAATTCCTTGACATATCTTCACAGACTTAAATCAAATTACAATCAAGGATGTAAGCAGGGGAAAAAAATCAAAATCAAAATGATCTTTATCATTGTGATCCTATTGCGGGTCCTAATTACATCACGTGTCATCTCTATCTTCCTGCTTTATACCATTAACCACCATATTTGTATTCCACAGTGAGGGTGCTTTTTGCTGTTTGAGAACGCTAACGCAGGTGTCCGGGTTCCCAAATCAAAAACATCAAAACTGTCCTATTAGCTGATTAGTATTTTGAGCTCTACACAATTCCAATCTTACATGGCAAAATCAAGGGCACAGACCTAACTTCCAAGCTGCTGCTGTGGCAAAATGTGTCCATGCCCAAACTTCTCCAATATTTTTGAAAACCATATTTCGGGTTTCTAGTATCAAACAACTGTGAAAGAACAAGGCAACATCTCCTAAGTTCAGACTACAGACTTGTATCAAATATCCAGGCATCGGCATGGGAAACAAGGAAATGTATGATTCAAGTATTGTTATTTTCAAGTTACAACTCTGTTAGGCAGTTCATATCAATCCAAGAACACCCTCGAAGAATGTATAGATTGGTAGTTTGAATTCATCAACAGTGCAATGGACCTGATTGCCCGAGATGAAAGGAAAGGGATAGCTGTGCACTAAACCAGAAGCGAAGAGTCACAACCCCTCGAGGCTGATACCACAGTTAATCCATCAGGACTCTGTAACTAAACCAGTCGACGAGGTCCAGGGAGTGTTTGGCTGCAAGAATTATTTTTCCAGTAAAATCAATTTCGGGGCAACCGCCAAACATGAGAATCTGCTTCATGACAATTCATTTTTCAGTCATGGATTTGAACGCCGGAATCACCGTTGCCGGGGCCAGTCAACGGCGTTCATGATCATTTATTTCCTTGTGATGCCATCACAGTCCACATATATGAACAATTCAACATCGAGCCATTAATTCATTTACAAGTGCTTGAATGGATCTTTGGTTTTAACGCCACGAGTACTCGTCCATCTTTTCAAAGAAGTTGAATGTCTCGTTTTGAAAGCTTCCCATACGTTATTCTCAGCAAACAGTGAAATTAGACAACATTCATAAAACTTAAATGAATGGAATTTTAAATAAATTTTATCTTAATTATTATTATTATCTTTTATTAAAAAAATGTAATGCTAATTAAAAAATATTATTTTTGACATTAACATGTTAAAATAATCCAAAAAAAAACTCAAAATTTTGTAAAAACCAAATCTTGATTTCCAAAACCACGTTACTAATTTCTCTTGTTTTCATGATTGGGATATTCTTCAACGTGCACTATCCAAGAAAAAAGCATATCCTTGTATAATAGTATTCTTAATTAATATTATAATCCCTTTTTTTATTAATCAATCAGCTCATACTATTCTATTTAAACCATTTTTTAATGATAAAATTCTATCAAAACCTAATCTATTTTTTTTATTAATCAATCAACTCATGCTATTCTATTTAAACCCTTTTTTAATGATGAAATTCTATTAAGACCTAATCCATTTTTTAATTAATCAATCAACTCATGCTATTCTATTTAAACCATTTTTTAACTATAAAATTCTATTAAAACCTAATCCCTTTTTTTATTAATCAATCAACTCATGCTATTCTATTTAAACCATTTTTTAATGATGAAATTCTATTAAAACCATTGAGAAGATTAAGAAGTCATTGAAGTATGGCTACAATTTCATTTCTGTGTATTGACCCCACATTGTTTATCCCCAAAATTTGCAGCCTGTACCTGGAAAGTCAAAGTTTTCGTCCACGCCTTCCCCTCCATCTGCCTTCTTCGCAAGCCCTTCTCCTTCCACCACCTCTCTTAAGGACATGTCTATATCATCAGCATTACATTAATCCTTTCTCATAATATTTTTTGAGCTTTGACATTTCTCATCTCATCGATCCTTTGTAATAATATTTTTCTGAGTTCTGACATCTCTGTGACAATAACCACCATGTACAAGTCCCTTAACTGTTCAAACTGTAGCGGCCCTGATCAGCAGCTTCCACCAGGAGCCAACCTCACCTGCTGTGCTATCTGCCAAGGCGCCACCACCGTCGTAGCTGATCCTAGCGCTGCCCCACCACCGCCCGCTCTATCTTACTCCTCCTCAAGCCAATACGACCATGTCCACCCCCCAAATCATCCTTCTCTGGTGGTTCCATCACCATACAATCACGCACCTCCTGGTCCACCACCTGCTGTCCATGGCACAAAGCGTGCTGTAATTTGTGGGGTGTCTTATAAGAATACCAAGAATGAACTCGAAGGGAGCATCAATGATGTTATATGCATGAAGTTTTTGTTGGTTAAGAGGTTCAACTTCCCTGAATCCTCCATCATCATGCTCACTGGTAAGAATTCTCCAAAATCTATTTCCGTTCTTGTGTTTCTTGAATGATTCTTGATGGTTTGATTTATAATGTTGTGGTATTTGATTGATTAATCATCTCTGTTTTAATATGGTTTTTTGGAACATTTTATTTCTTGAAATTATCGGTTCTATCGCAAATGGAATATATTGGATTCACACCATTGACTCTTAAATTTTCTTTCCAAATTATTGACTTTTCTGGACTTCACTTTCTTGGTGTTCTCTTGATAGCTTAATTCCAGTTATTTTGCAGAGGAAGAAACTGATCCTTGTAGGCGGCCGACGAAATCTAACATGAGACTGGCATTGTCATGGCTCGTGCAAGGATGTCAGCCTGGAGATTCACTAGTGTTTCATTTTTCCGGCCATGGTTCGCAGAAGAAAGATTACGACGGAGATGAGCTGGATGGATACGATGAAACACTTTGTCCAACAGATTTTGAAACTCAAGGAATGATTGTTGACGATGAGATCAATGCGGTAATTGTCAAGCCTCTTCCCCACGGCGTTAAGCTTCATGCCATCATTGATGCTTGCCATAGCGGCACCGTGCTGGATTTACCGTTTCTCTGCAGAATGGACAGGTTTGTGCCTTTGATAGAGAATAATATATAAATTATATTTTGTGACAACATGGTATCAAAGCTTTGTTGACCCAGCATCACGAGTTCAAATGGTCATATGCAAATTTCAAGTCCAAAAATCACTTGAATGTATGTGTTAGAATAATATAAATCATATTATGTGACTTCACCTAAAAGCTTAAATTTTTTATGTGACTTCATCTAAAAACTTAAATTTTTAAGTGAGAAAAGATTAAATTTTTAGGTGATAGTTATTTTACACCTTCCCTTTCTTTTCTTACTAAAAATGTAACATTGCCTTGTAGCGGAGAAATACAAGGATAAATCCTTGTTCATGTCTGGTTTTGAATGGAAACCGATTATATTTGCATCTTCTCTATCCAAATATTGTAATTTTCTTGCTCCTGAATGCTTGCATAATTGAAACTAGGAATGGGAAGTATGTTTGGGAAGATCACCGCCCTCGAACAGGAGAATGGAAGGGAACAAGTGGCGGGGAAGTGTTCTCCTTCAGTAGCTGCGACGATGACCAAACCGCCGCAGACACCCCGGTACTTCCCTAACTAAGCATACAAACACATCAAACTTTAAAATATAGAAATCAAGAATAGATTTTCAAAAACACAGAAGAAATGGCACTGATTCAATCCGGATCTGTATGAACAGGCTCTATCAAAGATCACATCAACAGGTGCAATGACTTACTCATTCATCCTAGCAATCGAGCGTGGCCATGCGACCACGTACGGCAGCATGCTAAATGCAATGCGGTCTACCATTCGTGATACGACCAATGAGCTTGGTGGTGGTATTTTAACATCACTTATCTCAATGTTCTTAACAGGGAGGACTTACGGCGGAGAGATCACACAGGTGCGTTTTTTCACCATTGATTTAGCTGCTGCTTGTGTTCTGCACATTTCACCATTGCAGAAAGCTGTGGGGCATAAATTTTCTAATCTTCTTTGTTTGAATGTGCTTATTCGTCGCATCCATTAACCCTTTTAATCTCCATTTTCGTAGCAAAAGATAGAAATGAGGGTATGTTGTTGGCTATGCTGATTGCTGATGTTAAAAAATTTCTGCAGGAACCACAGTTAACTGCTAGCGAGCAATTTGATGTGTATTCAAAACCTTTCTCCTTGTAAATTGATAAGAAATTGCCATGAAACCATCTGATATGTTGGGGGGGTCAACTGTACAGTTCCTGAGCAAACACCAATCCCCACCATTAATTTTATGCAAGAGATCTAGGACCCGTTTTGATCCAGGAGGAATGAAGAAGACGATGATGAAGTTGAAGGAACAACCTCTCTCTCGGGAGAATATGTTATTGTTATTTAATGAACGATGGAAAAGTAATCTCCATGTCTGTCAAATTCATCTTATAGCTAGTTAGGGATACTTGAATTTGTCTAAAAAAATTATTTTCTTTTAATTGAGTCCAATTTCTTTGTAATTCATTTATTTTTTAATCCAATATTTTTTATTTTTTTTATTTTTTGAAGTCCTATTGCTATATGTCATATCTTAAATTCTCTACTTTAAATTTATTATAAGCATGGTAAATTGCCACACCTTTCTACTAGAATAATTACAACGATCTTCCGTGTCAAAGATAATAATCTCTCTATTTTCATGGATGTGCATAAGAACTTTTAGAGAAGCCACCACCACACTTATTATGTAATTAATAATATACAAGAGATATTTTTCTCCCATATATAGATGTCATCAAGAACAGAAAACCTTTCAAATTCTTCATTTCCCTTCAAACAACAAGGTTCAGATATTATAATTACTCCTTAAACCACTCGATTTTAGGGTTGAGAAACTTCTACATTAAGAACTTACAAATTATTATAAATCATTAATCATTTTAAATTTAAAAACAAACATCTCTATTTCTTGAATTTAAGACAAATATTAATGTGCACAACTAAATCCCAACACTATGAATATTAATTAAACAGATTGATCGTTATGTGTTTTTTGGTATTTTGGTTAAATCCTAATAGATAATCATATATTAGTTATGATATTTATTTGTATTTTTAAAACATAATAAAATATGATTTTTTTAGAAAATATGCATAAAAAATATTTAAAGTTTGGTCGTATGCATAAGAATAATATTTTTGAAAGGAATTGCCACTTTCATAATTCTAATTCCAAATAGTAATAATAACTACTACTATTATTATTATTATTATTATTAGTATTAGTATTAGTATTATTATTATAAGAGTTGGTTTGATGAGTAATTATTATTTAATTGGGAGAATATGTAATTTAAAAGTTTATTTTTCATAAACTATTTATAAAAAAAATCTCAATTTAAAAGAATTAAAATTACCAACATTTTGAATTGATGATAAAATGATGTTTATTTAAGGGATAAATAATCATTTCAAACTAATCAGTTTTTCAAAATATTATTTTAATCTATTTTCAAACTAAAAACACTATGAAAAAACAATCTCTACTATAATATCAAACACCATCCACATTAAGTTCAAAAATATATATATATATATATATATATATCTTTAATAAATTTTCAAAGATAAAGCACTTTGAAAAGCTGTCACCCCTGTATACCAAACGTGCTCATCAAAACATATGCATTGCGTGCTTTTTTCTTCAGAAATACTCAAATGAATGCACTGCATGTGCATCTACATTTCTGTTTCATTCAAAACCAAAAGCTGTAGAGGTGGTTATTATTTTCTGATAATGGATTCAAGGAACCATCATAACGCTTTACTTATTTACAGTTGAATTGAATAATCACATGTAGTACACATGCAAAACTTATAGAATATGTACAAAGGTTATATACTATCATAAGAAATTAGACTATATACCAGCTTACTACGAGGTGGAAGATGTATCAGACAAGTGCATACTCCTATCCGACCAATTTGAGACAACTGTGTTGCCTGAAGCATCCAGATCAATGAAAGCTGTGTCGCCGGGCTTATACTCTCCGGCAAGGAATGCTTCGCTCAAGGGGTTTTCGATTACTTGAGTAACTGCTCTCCTAAGAGGCCGCGCGCCGTAAAACTTGTCATAGCCTTGCTGGCATATAAGATCTTTGATCGACTCCGACACCTCCAGCCCAATTCCAAGAGATATTAGCCTTTCTTTCACCTCTTGCAGCATAAGATTCAAAATCCGGAGCAGCTGCGATAAAAAGATGGTGTAAAAGAACTATTTTTGAAGTTTAATGTCGTTGATGTTGCATTGAGAAGTTAGGATTTCAAGTTCAAACTTGTAAGAAACGAGAAACGTGCATGATGACACATGGCTGGAGCCTTCCAACCGCGAAAGTCACTGGTGTTCATGGGGAAAAGAAAAGGGGAAAAAAGAGGCTGACAAACCTGAGCCTTCTCAAGGGGATGGAATACCACAACTTCGTCGATTCTATTGAGCAACTCAGGACGAAAATATCCCTTGAGTTCTTCCATTATCAATGATTGTATTGCAGCATACGAAGAATTCTCATTATCTTCAATCATGAAACCAATGGAGGGGCGTCCACCCTTTGCAATGGCAGCAGAACCAACATTTGATGTCATCACTATCAATGCATTCTTAAAAGATACTCTCCTTCCCTGTAAAACCCAATCTCTTTAAGATAAGAGACTAAATAGAGGTACCGACTAAGAAAAAAAATGAAACAGAATTAGGCTGATGCAAGTCTTTAATTGATGGAAATATAGACGATGACAGCATTTTTATCAAAATGAGAGTTTTGGAAATGCGAGACAATTGAGTTACATTTAGTACCAACCTGAGAATCTGTAAGATGACCATCTTCAAATAATTGGAGGAGAATGTTGAATATATCTGGATGGGCTTTCTCTATTTCATCAAGCAAAACAACAGTGAAAGGCTGTTTTCTAATAGATTCTGTCAGAATACCCCCATCGCCATAACCAACATAACCTGGAGGAGCTCCTATTAACTTACTCACAGTGTGTCGTTCCATATACTCACTCATGTCTAATCTAAGCATGGCTGACTCCTGCAACAATAATGTTAGGCAAGATGCAGAGGCAAATCAGAATTCTGACCCTAAGAAATCAGGATTCTAGACCACTCTTTAAAAGACATTAATCATGTCAGAGTAGTCAATTGACCCCCAAAGTAACTTACAGTTCCCCAAAATATTCAGTTTTGCTTTTTCCATTGCATCTGTTATCATCACTACATAATAAGCCAACAAAGTTTGATTTCTTATATGTTGTAGTTAATATCTAAGAGACATAATATTTTAGAGAACATGCTACTTTCTTTCAACTGTTAATAGCAGAGAAACCCTGCATTGTTGTCATGTCAAAATAGTCAAATCATATAACAAAGCAAGACTATAGTTTATCGTGTAATATAGTTTGAGGCCTTACGGATCCAAAATAACTTCGAGCCAAAGCTTTTGTTAGTTCAGTCTTGCCGACCCCAGTTGGGCCGCAAAACAGCATTGCAGCTATGGGCCTATCAGGATCCTTCAGGCCAACACGGGATCGCTTAACAGCTCGAGATATTGCAGAAACAGCCTCATCTTGACCAATCACTCGTTTTCTGAGCTCCTCTTCAAGGTTCACCAGAAACTTTCTTTCATCTGCAGTCAGCTGCTGAACTGGTATACCTGACCAGAGGGAAGCAACGGCTGCTATATCGTCAGGCCCCACCACATTAGGTCTGAAAAGAATCACAGCTAAAAATTCAGTTAAACCAGGAGTGAGTGCTTGATAAAATGCAGTCCTGCTGCTTTTATCCCTCCAGAAGAGCTTTAGAGGAAAACAACATACTCATCATCATTTGATGCAGGAGGCAAAGAAGATTCTATAGTGATTTCTCCACTGCCATCCATGCTGGATGAACTGCGATCATTTGTCAATCTACTTGCTAGAACCTGCTAATATAGTTGTATTAGACATAAGACCACTGGAAGTATTATCAACAGAGCTATATCAATGTACCATGGTAATCATATGAACAATATTATTACCACTTCATGCATAGCCTGAACAGTTCTAATTTCTTGCCAATAATCATCTGGTGTCTTTGAAAGTATAAAGGTTTGCTGTTCTTTCTTCCTTCTATAGGCCTCAATACGAGCTCTACTTCCTGCCTCATCAATGAGATCAATTGCTTTATCTGGAAGATACCTGTCTGCAATATATCTTGCTGACAGGTGCACTGCAGCATTTATGGCTTCCGGCGTGAATCTGCAGTTGTGATGGGCCTCATATTTTTGACGCAGACCCAACAATATCGTAATTGCATCCTCCTACATATTTTTATATGAATTTAAATAAGACATGGAAAATGAAAAACATCTTTCACAAAAATAAATGACAGTATATATTTGAAGCCAACCTGGCTTGGCTCATTAATCAAAACAGGCTGGAATCTCCTTGCTAGTGCTTTATCAACTTCAAAATGTGTTCTGTATTCATCAAGTGTTGTGGATGCAACACACTGCAAGAAATGCATATATGGTTCAGAAATGAAGATTACAAGTAAATATCCTCTGAGAGCAGAAAATTAAAGAGATCATGGTTTAGACATACAAAGACCTTATGCTGTCTGTTTGCTCGGCTTGAGCAATTAACTCAAACAACAAATACAGTGAAGATAAGTTGTCCCATCTTATGGACCCAAGACCACAAAACACAAAGGGGGAGGACAAACTGAAATGAGTCAAATGACACTAAAAATGAACTAAAAGAAGTTGATCCATGCACTTGAAAAATGAAGAACTTCTAATTGGTTAGGTGCCATCCCTGTCCTCATTAACGACTCCGGAATAAATAATGGAAACATTTTCAAGATAATTACAGTGTTTACCAGGAAAAACTAGGACTGTAAGAGACTACGAAACTCAGGAGAGTTAATAATGCTTAAACTCATCTTGTAATAAGGAGCACTGACAATAATGATTTGCATGCTAGGTCATTTTACTAAACTAAAAAAACCCTTTAAATGTATGATTTTCAGGTAAAAAAAAACCCTTTCTGGTCAGTGCTCAACAATGGACAGTGTTTAAAATCTTTGCCCGCATGCCACTCAACTGCCTTCATCTATCCATTTTAGCATACTCTGCTTGTTTCAAATCACTAGTTGAAACTTTCATAGGAGAAATTTAGCATCTACGACAAACATTTCCATGGTATGCTCAGATATTAGCTATGCATTCACATAATCATGTAATATGAGACATCACCTGTAATTCACCCCTCCCAAGAGATGGCTTCAATATATTAGCAATGTCAAGGCCAGATCCCTTGTTACCTCGTCCAACAGTGCCGGTCCCAACAAGTGTATGAACTTCATCAATAAAAAGAATGACATCACCTGCAAGCACACATATCATGTCTGAGCAATAATTACACCATTCCCTTTCTACATGTAATTCAAAATGGAGCCACCTTCTTTCTGAATCTCTCTTATTAATGTAGTGACACGTGCCTCTAGTTCTCCCCTCTCCTTTGCACCAGCAATTAACAGGCCAACATCCAAGGACATCACACGCTTTTCCTGTGCATAAAACAGGAAGCTAAGTAGGTTTGCAAAACAAAGCTTTTTTGTCATAAGCAAAAACAAAAACGTCTGGATGAAGGTACACCATTAAAAGAACCATAGGAACCACAGTTAGATCAGAAGAAAGATACCAAAAGAAACACAGGAACATCAGCCTGTGCAATATTAATTGCTAATCCTTCAGCAATGGCTGTCTTTCCGACTCCACTTTCACCAAGAAGGATGGGGTTATTTTTTGTTCTGCGGCAAAGTATCTGGACAAT
The DNA here is from genome assembly GCA_029228465.1 of Salix viminalis. Taxonomy (NCBI): domain Eukaryota; kingdom Viridiplantae; phylum Streptophyta; class Magnoliopsida; order Malpighiales; family Salicaceae; genus Salix; species Salix viminalis. The sequence continues at coordinate 2,119,518 of CM055437.1, forward strand.
TCTTTCAATTTCAGAGTGTCGCCCAATAACTGGATCAATGTGTCCTTCACTTGCACGGGCAGTAAGATCCACACAGAATCGGGCCAATGCACTTTTCTCTGGCAAACATAAACAAATTGCAAACAATTCCACTCAATGCGTCAGTTATAGTAATTATAAAAACCTACAAACTTATTCTAAGAAACCAGAATTCCTACCTCTTGTTTTCTCATAGGATCTTAAGGCAGCAGCTTTCTTGGAAACAGATTTATCATGCTTGCCTTTTGATTCCACAGATATTTCTCTTCCATCTTTTACAAGCTCCCCTTGAAGTTTGGTTATTGCTATAGCAGCTAAGCCATCACCATCTACCCCCAATCTGAAATCACATTCAATTATGCCCACCAAGAAAACCAAGTAATGTTTATCAATGCAGGGACTTGACATCATTAAAACATGATAAAGCCAATATGTTCATATCCAACAACATTTTCTCGTAATTAAGTAAAGTTTAGTTTCTTCAGCATTGCTTTCTAAGATTATACATCAGCTTAATTAAGTCAAGTTTAAGAAAACATGTTAGCCCATCACTGAATTCAATTACGACTTCAACCAATCATCAAAGAATCTCCACTGACAGGGGGGGAAACTAAAACAAAAACTAACCCTCCAATATATGTACAGAAATGGAAAAACCTTCGCAATTAGAACAGGTACCTGTTAAGAACCCGGCCTGCACTTCCATCATCAACTGTGAACAAACCAATGGCTATATGTTCTGGCGCGATAAAATTATGACCCATGGTCCTTGAATACTCAATAGCAGCCTCAAAAACCCTCTTAGTACTAACTGAAAAGGGCACATCGCTGTTGGAAACACCTCTCTCTCCTTTAGAAACTGACTCGCTTGCTTCAGCACTATCACTCTCCCTCTGCCAAATACTTTTAACAACTTCACGAGCTATATCAATCTTGATTCCTGACCCAAGAAACCCATTTGGATCACGATCTTCAATAATTAAACCCAGCAAAAGATGCTGCGTAAAAACCATATCTTTGCCTAAAGCTCTTGCTTCTCTCTGAGAAAAAACCACAGCTTTTATTGCTCTCTCTGTAAACCTCTCAAAAACAGCCGAAACTTGTAGAATTCTTCGTTTTTTGCTGGAATTAAAACGTTTAAGCAAAAGGGTCTTCCTATTTTGGTGCCTATGAGAGATTGAAATACCAAAACAAGTAGAAAAAGAAGAAGATATCGTGTTATAGTTGTTAGAGTGAAAGGAAAAGTTAGAATCTTTCGGTTTTCGAAGTGAATAAAAATCCAATCGTGAATGAACTGATAGAGGAGATGATGAAGACAATAACACTTCCATTTTTCAGGTCTCGAGAAATGACTTCTTGATTGACTGCTTAACAGTTTCTGTCAGAGGTTTTTGGTGACAATATTACAGTATCTTGATTGAGCCCCGACAAGAAGGAGCTTCTTTTTCAACTAAGGTATCTGTTAAATCTTGATTGAAGAGACAAAGGAGAGCATAGAAGAGAGAAAGGAGAAAGGAAGGAATGTAAATACAAGGGGAGTTTGAAGGAAGGGATGGTTGACACGTCAAGCCACCATAGCCCACCTTTTCACGTTTTTCTTTCTTGATTTTCTATTGTTGAACACAGTACTGTTTTCTTCTTGATGATTGTAATCGAATTTAGACAGTGCCAACCCCCCCCGGTTGCCTACGGGGGCAAAAATATTGAAAGAGCCATGAACCAGTTCCGATCGATGGTGTCAATTCAATCCCCTTTTGTGTCTGAGAAAGACAGCTGAGTACATGTAACTGCTTTGGTAAACAACAACTTGTCGGTTGACTTCAAGGACATTTTTTTTTTATCAATGAGATGTTTTTAAAAAAAATTAGGAGTAGTAAGAGAAGAAGTCATAACATTTTACTGGTTAGTTTTTGTTAGCATCCATGATATTGACTATTCAAATCCATCAGCTCGAGTGAAAATATATGTTATTCACGGCTTTTGGGAGTTGTGAAGAGTTTCTAAAAAATATTTTTTTTATTTAAAAATGTATTACGATAGTTTTTAAATTTTATTTTTTTTATATTAGCATATCATTTAAAAACAAAAAATAATTAATTTTAAATAAAAATTAAAAAATCTTCTTAAGACTCATTCTCAAACACCACGCTCTAAATTAGATCAGGTCTAATTTAGTAACTCATTAGATTAAATTTTAAATTAATTAGAAGAACTCGGTCAAGATCAAAACTTTGTTTAATATTTAAAGAAACAATCAACACAAAAGTAGTTTAAAATTTATAATCCAAGTGGGTTTAATAATTTCGGTGAAAATGTTTTTAAGGATAGTCTTGTCAATTTCAAAAGTTAATCTGTGATAAAAAAAAATTTAAAAAAAAAAAAAAACTATGTTGTTGTTGTTGTTATTTTTATTATTTAAGTTTGAATATTGAGAACACAGTCAGTGAATTTACTTTTCTAAAATATATTAAACTGATGAAAGATGTCTGCTTCAAACATTATCTTTAGAAAAAGATCTAATTTTTATTAACAAATTCGAGAATAAACCTAGAATAAATCATCGATAGTTCGATACAGTTCACATGTGTGGCAGAAAGCAGAGGAAAGCTCTTCGAAATGGAACTTTCTCCAAGTGGGGCAAGTTCAAACCCGAGGAGGAGAAAATTCAATTGATTTGGAAAAGTAAATAAAAGAGGGTATCGTTATCAAAGTGAAGCCTTTAAAAATTGGAGAGAAAAAAATCATTTACCAGTCCAAACTGTGGTAGCGGCTACACATGCCATTTGATGGCGAAGAAGGGCAAAAATTATGTTAACCACTCCCTCTATTTATTATTTAACAACAAAGACTTTGAAATTACCGAAATATTTCATATTAGTTTTAAAAAAAATAAGATAAAACAGTGTTGTTTTTACCTCGAGTTAAATTATAGTTCATACCGGAGCCAAAATGTTCCGGTTTCGATTCGCCTGTGTTATTTCAATCAAATAGTATTTTTTTTTAAAATAATAAATAATTTTACAATATCAATTATATCTCTTAATCTGACTGTTAGATTGAGATGAAATTTTACGATGAATCTCTTGATATATTTATATATATTATATTAAAATTTCAAAGCAATCAGAGAATGTAAGGACCTGCGAGATTGATGATGACATTCTCGTAATATTATACATGTTCATAATTTTATTTTTAGATTTGAACTAAAAAAATTTAAATTAATATATTTAATTATATATATACACACACATAAACAGTCAATTAAAAAAACACTCATATAAACAGAATTGACAAACTTGACTTTTAATTACAAGCTGTTGAAGGACAGCAGTACTTGCCCTTCCCTCCCAAATTTCTTTTTACAGTGAATGGTCACAAACCAGGTATCAGTGACCGGCCGGACAGGCATCTTTTGAAACGAATATTCAATGTTTATTGGAATGAGATTCCACCCTTTGGTTTGCCTTACTCTCCAGAGCTCATTCTCTAGCAAAAAGTTAGGAGTAAACGTTTCCAGTCAACTTCCAGTAACAATAACTAGGGGTGGTGAAGTTCCAGAATCCACAGTTCACCAGTAGTCCTTACATGAACAGGTACCTCCCTGAAAGTGATGGAACCGATTTGCATCTCTGACAATGATCTTCCGTTGATAAATGTTTGAAATAATTTTAAACGCTGAATGACAGTCATTGCAAACACGAAGATTTTTCGTTACTCGAATTACCATTCCATGGTCTATCTTCAGAATACCAAAAGCTAAAGCTAGCTTCTCGCTGTGATAGTTTAACATGTGCTCCTTGTCTTCCTCCTCGACATCATGTAGAGCACAAGATAGGTCTGGTTCATACCCGGCCATCTTCATCTCGATTGCCAGGCTTTCCATTTTTTTGTAAACTTCGTGCCTGTATGGATTTTCTTGGTCAGCTGTGTGGAACCCGAGAATATCTTTACCATACTCGATCATACTAAAGGCTGCAGGTTTCTTCAATCCTTTGTTCTTCATATCTTGCCTCAACTTCCCAACTTCTTTCCATTTGTTTGATGCTGCATATATGTTAGACATTAGCACATAGTATCCTGTATGGTTTGGCTCAAGCTGGAGTAGATTACTGGCCGCAGTTTTTCCCTAATTCCATGTTCCCATGGATTTTGCAAGCTAGCAGCAGAGCACCCCATACTCCATCACTCGGAGGTGATGGCATTTCCTTAATCAGATCAAATGCTTCCTGCAAGAGCCCAGCTCGGCCAAGCATATCAACCACACAAGCATGGTGTTTAACCTCCAGTATCACAGATAGCCTTTTCATATCTGCAAAACATTTCCTACCTTCATCAATGAGGCCTGCATGGCTGCAAGCAGAAAGAATTGAAGTGAAAGTGATGTGGTTTGGCTCAACACCTTCCTCCTGCATTCTTGAAAAGAGTTCTAGTGCTTCTTTACCATATCCATGCATGCCATACCCTGAAATCAATGCATTCCAAGAACTAGCATTCCGTTTAGTGGGAGGAATACCATAGAACAAATCCACCGCCTTCTCCAAGTCTCCACACTTGGCATACATGTCAACCAAAGCATTTGAAAGATTTGTGTCAATTTCCATTCTGCTATCAACGATATAATCATGGAATTTCCTTCCAAGATGTAGAGAACCCAAATAAGCGCAAGCTGAAACCATGATCAATGCCGTAACAGGAGTAGGCTGACAATCAGAATCACGCATCTCATCAAAAAGTAACAGAGCTTCAGTGGCTTGCCCATTTTGAGTATAACCAGAAAGCATAGAATTCCATGAGATAACATCTCTTTCCATCATCATATCAAAAACCAAACGTGCCTTTTCTGTATTCCCGCATTTTGTATGCATAGCTAAAATTGAGTTACCAACACATAATTCCTCAATCAACGATTTACGAAAGGCATAACCATGCACTGTTTGAGCGTTCCTAACATCTCCTAATTGACCAACAGCAGACGCAACACTCACTACAGCAATCGAATCTGCTAGAAGACCCTCTTCTTGCTGCATCTTTTTGAACAAAATGAGAGCCTCCACAGGCTTCTCAGCCTGCTCATAAGCAGTTATCATTGCTGTCCAGCAAACTAAATCCTTCGTAGACATTTCGTCGAAAAGCTTGCGACAATCAACAAAAAGGCCACATTTTGCGTACATGTCAACCAAACCAGCCTCAACATACAAATCCGAACCGAACCCATTTTTTAAAGCATCTCCATGAACAACTTTCCCTTCACGAACCAACAAATTTCAAAGCACAGGCTTTGAACACGAAAGGGTAGGTGTAATTATTCACAAAAGTGCCAGTCTTACGCATGAAAGAATACAACTTAATCGTTTCAAAACATTGACCAACATTTGCATATGCCCTAATCATAGTATTACAAAGGAAGGAAGTGGGTTCATCATAGCATACATTAATGTTATTAAAAAGTAATCTTGCCATATTAAGGTCACCACATTTTGCATATTTGATGATAATCTGAGCACTCAAATGAGGGCTTGTTGTGATAAGGCCAGCGGTTGTGAGAGCTGAGTGAATTTGTTTGAGAGAGGACGACCCTTTACAGGATTTTAAGAGATGGTCATAGAAGATTTCTATGGAATTAGGAGAGTAGCTAAAAGTGGAGGATGAGATGAGTGAATATAGAGGAGTTCGGGGTTTTAAGAGAGGTTTATGAGAGAGTAGCGATCCCAACCGGTGCATTCCTTCGGTTTGTTACAGTAAAGGAGTTTGCATGTGATCTCTCTTTCTAGGATGCTGGTGTAGCATGGTGGTGGCTTGGAGCATTCTTGGACTTGACTTTCAAAACTTGTTTTAGGGCTAGATAACGTTCTCGGATCAACTCGCACTAAAAATCAAAATTATTAAACTGTACTAGCCCAAGATTCATCTACCGTTGAGTTAATTTGGGTGGATATAGAAAATAAAACATTTAAATTATATTATTTTAATTTTTTTTTAAATCAACTTAGATTAGGTATGATTAACTGTCAAATGGATTTAATAAGTGAATCAAATTTGACCAAATCAAATCAACTCTCATTCTCATTCAAGTTAATTCTTACATTTTTTTTAACCCAACTCTGGCTAAGTCCTAAGTAAACTCACAGTCTAGGATGGTTAAATAACTAGCTCGTAACTAAACCCACATTTCAAAGTCTGGTTAAGAACAAGGAATGAGGAAACTCACAAGAATTTGACTGGATGAGGCAAATCCAAATTGATTTTTGCTTGAAGGCGAAATGCAGAGTAACAGGTCTGTCTAACAATATTACCGAGAAGTAATTTTGCTCTTGGGAAATAACCACTTTTATTAGAAGAAAAAATTACAAATGAATAACAAATACAAGGAAGCACATGGAATGAATCACCTGTAATCATCCTTGACAAATCCCTGATTAAAACTAACTTGTACACTCACCACTCTCTGTTGCATATGTGAATTGGCCGGTCCAGCACAATACTAAACTCCATTAGCCACAATCTACTAATTTCTATTCCTGTAATTTCTATTTTCTTTCCACTATTAACAGTTTTGGATGACTTAATGGGAGCCTGAATGAATATCTCAATTCACCACATATCACTTAAATTTACTAAATTTTGCTCATGTTGGTGAATATTTTTTTGCATTTGAATTGAAGATCAAAAGCTCTGAGATGAATCGACCTGGTTCCATAGCATCTCAGCATAAGCTTTCTCTTCTTCCTTCTCCACTGCAGCATAATCAGTTGCCTCGACAGCTTCCTCCTCTTCATCAGGAATTTCTTCTATCAGTTCTTCAGCTATGAGTCTGTCTCTCTCTAGCCCAGCAAGTTCAGCTACCGCCTCGCTCATAGCTCTTGCTGTTGCTGGTCGATCTGTTGGTCCATACTTGGGAGCTGGCACAACAAATGGCAAAACAATATCATCCAAGTTTTTAGAATCTTTGTTTGTGATGCCCTTTGTCTCTGTTGGAGGGAAGGTGAAAATGATTCCAAGTTCATAATTAGAAACATGAAGCCTTGAACTCAAATAAGTGTTGGTTTTCTCAGTTTCCTTTGATTTCAAACCAAAAGGATTGGAGATAAGTCGTCCCCAGGCAGCAGCACTAAAATTATGTGACCCGCAATAAACCCATCCAAAAGAAGAAGCATTCGTCTTAGACTGGAAGCGTCTCCTTGCAACCTGTTTACAATTTGCTTCTTTCAGTTTCTTAACAGACAACAATCAATAGGCACACAATAGGGACAATAATGGTCAAAAAAGTAGTAGGCAATAAATAAATAGGAGAGCAGCAGTTTGAGAAGTGTAAATCAGTGAATTATGAAGGTGCCACCAAAAAAATAGATATGATCGAGAAAAACAAGATTCTGCATCGTGAATTATGTATATTTCTCAGCCTATGAGAGAGGGCAGGGGGAATTTACCTTGACGTGCATTGGCTGGCCTACTCTATCATATGGATGAGGAATTGCATCATGAAGTATGCCCACACTTCTCAACCGTTGCCATGTTTTCTGTTGTAGCAGCAAATATGGGGAAAAGGAGGGGAAAATAAAATAAGTGCAACTTTCTCAGATGAACTACTTCCAAATGGAACGACAGTGTAGCATATAGAGTATCCACATGTGACATCACATACTCAGAAGCCAATAAAAAGGCCATTGTACCTCCGAAAAACAAAGAATGCGCCTCGATGGCAAGATCCCATTGCATGCATTCTTCACTCTCTCAATTGTAGGAAAAATAATCTTGATTGATGGATTTATCAACTCTTGACTAGCACTCCAGCAGCCCCACTGTTGAGAAATCAATGAACAAGTGAATAAAAAATAACACGACTTCAGTTTTTCCTCTAGTTGCAGCATAACATTCATATTACCTCTGGATCAGATTCTTCAGAATCGAAGAGTTCAGGTGATCTTTTTCCAGCAGCTGCTGAAAAAGCAGCCAGGAATTGTGCATTGACAGATCCAACAGAGGATGAGCCTTGAGGACAGGATGAGCATCAGAAAAGAGAGAAAAACCAGTTCTTCAAAGTCTGGTGAAGAAAAAGGATTGTGAGAAAGACACTCACCATAAATGAAATCAGATTGTTGAGAATCAGGCCATTTGTACTGACCTAGAACCTTGTAGAAATTAAAGAGGAACTCGTTAGAAATCACAAATAATAATGTAAGATACATTCTAGTCAGCACTAACCAAGCTAACAATTAAGTTTGCAACATCCTACAATACTTGTAAGGGTTTTATGTTCACTAAAATGCACTTCATTATGCTTCAGTGTCAAATGTAGAGACATGTAGTAAAGTAAAGCACGTGGCCTATTGCATTACAAATTTGCTGACTGCTCTTCACCAAGCCTCATGGACAGAATTACATCACAGAAGATGGTTCGGAGGATGCAGGCATGAAGACAAACATTGCTAATCATAAGCACAAATGATCAGGAATAGGAGAGTAGTCAAGGCTTTATCAACGGCAGTGGGGGACCTAATACTCTATCATCTTAAGAATTAAAAGCTGCTATTACCTCTTCCAATCGCCAAATGCCAGTACACCTCTGAATTGAAGCAACAAGTGAGCAAAATGCAAGAACGTGTTCTGTTTGCATCAAACTCATCATATTTGGAAAGCAAGGCCCCTGGAAAAGCCGTCAATATCACTTATATAGACCACACCATAATCAAAACACACAACGTTCATTAGCACAATCATTGACAGAAATAACATGCCTGTGCCACATGTAGTATCAGATGCACTTTCCTGTTGCTTCCTCCTAAAGCAGCAGCAAGGGCCTCTTTAGGATAAACATATCCAGAGAATCTGAAGAATCCACTATCCCACAATGGAGAAACCCACTTTGCAACATTTATAGGCAGAAAACCAAGTTGAATACAATCTAGTGCAAGAAATGAAGCAGCATAACTCAGTCTACCCTACCATAAATGTCAGGCTATAACATGACCTGATATCAAAATTACTTGTATCCTTAAAATACAAAGGACAAGAAAATGAGTTCCACATATTATTTGGGAAGCTAACAGAATCAAACCACAAACTACAACAGGCATGGACACAATGAGAGTAAGGATGGAAAAACAACCCAAGTAGAGAGAAGGCCAATACTGGATCTAAAACATTTAGAAACTAAATAACTGAATACATTTAGACAGAAAATGTCATGAGAGACTCCAGGATGGCATAAACAGTAAGGCACCATAATGCACGGAAGCCCTAGATTCAAGCAAGTGACTCACAGACAGGAGAGATGATCATGCTAAACTCAAGAACCATGCATAGTGGGAGGAAACATTTTTCCTGGAGGTTTTATTTAATGATTGACCTATACAGTAGCACAAAAAAAAATTATTTGGCCTATAAAGGATATATTTACCCAGTACGTGAAATGAAGCACAAGGTTTTTTCCTGGCACATGAAACTTTTTTGGCAAAATTTTAAACAGCATACGGATCTTACAGGTATATTTTACGAAACATCACAAGAATATACTATTAGAGAAACAACAAAAAACAGGAAGCAAAAGAAAGCTGTATAAAGGTATGAAATCAAGCAATGGCCTTCACCTCCAGAAAATTGATCAGGGTTAGGAACCAGAATGCTCACAGCATTTACATCTGCAGGCACATTGAGGTTTCTTCTTAAAACAATCTCTGACATCCCATAAACATTTTCACAACATTTCCCTAGGAAAGCAGCCAGTTGCTTCAGCTGCAAACCATTTCTGTCAGCTGCAGTGTGAAAAAGGTGGCTCAATCCAACAACAGAAGCTTCAACTGAGCCAAGGAATTGCACACTAGATGACCCTGATGGCAACTGATAAGCCTGTAAAAGTAGTTAAATGGTGAAATATATGGGCCCATCATACAGAGCACCTTTCCTTGTCAGAGCAAAAGGAAAGCATTAGTTTATAATGGATAATTTTGCGATTCCAACAGCCAATAGGACAGCAACATAACAATTGAAATCATACTTCCATTCAAAAGAAAATTTAGCACATGTCATGCATGCATACATCGGAAAGAAAGATACTCACATTGGGAGATCTGCGAGAATGAATCCCTGGTACTGAAGTAACTAGATGACCATTTGCCCCTTCAAAGTTGTATTTTGTCAACTCAGAAATCCAATAGGCCTGACTAGGTACATTGATCACAAGAGATGCCATGAAGCCAGCCAGCTGAGCAGCAAAATCAGATCTTGAATCTTTATTTGCATCTCCATCAGAAACTCGAATAAATAGAGGTGAAGGATCAGGTGCACTTCTAGCCGGAAAATCTTGCCACCACACTGTGTTGGTCACATTATTCCACTGTAAATAGTCATGAAATGGTTGATAACATTGTTGTAGATATTTCCAAACAGTGCAATTTGCCAGATAAATTAAAATATAATTAATCAAGTAAAAAATTAAAAGAAACAGTGTCAAACTAGCAATGATCAATGCGCGTTAGCAAGGCTTGCCTTCAAATTATGACAAAAAAATTCCGATCATATTAAAATTTCTGGGACACTGCCAAGGTAATTGCATTATAATACGAGCAAAATGATATTAAAGTGTCCAGTCTGTACAACAAATGAAGTAGATCACTAGTACTAGAGACACTGAAACTAAACCCAAAATTCCATCATAAAGAATGACCCCCAGATTTCTGGGGTTTTCCACGCTAAGGCCAAAGCATGATACATTCTGAAGCAAGTTATGTCATGGTAGTGTTGACATGTCCCCTAGTCCCCCAATCAGGCCCAAAAAAATAAAAAAGAACAGCACTTTCTAGAAAGCTGTAGAAGAAGCCAAGAAATCAAAAAAAATTTTCAATTGCAACTATTAAACTGACCACTGTAAAGATTAAATTTCTCATCCTATACAGTAAGTATCCATGTCTCCTTCCATATGAAAGAGAACATGTCATTTCATGTTTATGAACAACTTATAACATAAAGAAAATGACCTCAGATTGAATAACAACCTGATTTGACACTAAATTTGCAGAAGTAATGATAACACGAATGCTATCTTCCCTTTGCAAAACAAGCAATTTTGGATGATGGCAAGCAATCCCTTTTCTCTTGCGGTCTTGACCAAATGCTATAGACTCAGGGAATGGGGGAAACCTATTACAGAAATAGGACCAGAAGGCAGAAAGATTAGAGATTAACACACAAAAAGCTTATGTATGGAATAACCAACTACGAGAGAGCCTTAATGAAATGGAAAGGTAAAACAGCTACTTACACAACAACTAAGTTTGGAAAATCCGTGTAAGGCACAGAGGTTCTATAATCAGGGCTGGAATTCCAACATCTCTCGGTGTTATGACATGCAATTGTCACTGGCAGATGGCACGGAATCTCACAGTGCGATAGAAACCTGTGAAAACCTCCCCATTAGACTTGATGACAAACATAATCACATGTACCAAACAGAAAATTACACCAATATCAAATGAAAAACTATAAAGGAATCCAGTCATTGCTCCAGCAATGATTAATGGGGAATAGACCGTGAGGTTGTAAAATCTGTTACGTGGTTAAGCTCACAACAAATAATGGATTGCTGGTCTCAAGATTTTCAACTGGATATACATGAACATGAAGCAAAGGAAAGAAACAGAAACAAATTGTAAGACTTTACCATAAAATATCACTTGTAAAGGTTGCAATAAATATTCTTGAAATGCTTTCAACAGGATAGAGAAGTTCTGGCAAGGAAATAACATTGGGATGGCTGGATGAACCACAGTCCATAACTTGGAGACGATTCAGGTAAAACTTCTTCCCGGGTGGCGGGCAACAATTTTTCCAAGTGTTTATCTGGATAAAGCTGTTGGCACCAGGTGCACTCTCCTCAGTCATGGTATTCAATGAGGAAGTCTTACAAGCATTTTTGGCAACACAACTCTCAAAATGAACTGTAGACACATCTTTTTGATATAAATGGTCACGTCCAGCACAAACATGGTCTCTCTCATTCTTTGCTCTATCAGTATGGAGACCCTGATCAATTTGCAAGCTATGATGTTGCACTTCATCCCTGACCACAGGCACACCACCATTTACCTCCTTTTCCCCTTGAACAGGGAATTTACTTCTATCACTTGCAGCAAGATCAACAGAGTAGTTTGATTTGTCAATACAAACACAAGGCACATCCATTTCAGTATCAAATAAATTGCATTGCATGATATAAGTTATGGGATCATCACTACGTAGCACACCTCTACAATGACTCAACAGAAATCTGGATTTCTCAATAACACCCCCACATTTCCGCCCCAGAAAATCAAAATCTGGAACCATAATCTCATCTCCCCGGACAGCAAAAACCCTTTTGCTTCCACTCCCACTGGACACCGGTCCTTGTGATTGTCCAATCGACTCAAACAACCAAGCCCTCTCCACCCGAACCTCATTCAACCCCATAACCACCTCCTCCTTAAAAGCAACCCCTTTAATCAAAAACCCAATTCTACCCCCTAAACTACAATTCCCCTCATTACCACAAACAAGCAAAACCTCATCCCCTGCACATAATTCCCTTACCATCCCTTTTTTCACACTAATCCCCATTAACAAAAACCCCATTCAATGAGGCCCTAAAACTCAAACCCTCATTAATCCTCTCTCTTTCCAATCCATTATCATCACAATAAAGTAACTTTCTCCTGAATTCACTAACGACAATCATTTCCACTGTTATCAGCAGTTTTCGATAATAAAACACCATCATATATATAAATTTTGCGTTTGTAACTATCAAATAAAATCTGACAATGTTGCTTACTTACACACTGATTTTTGAACTGAAAATCACCGGTTCGGCCAATAGTGTAAAGCCGGTCCGGTACTAGACTGATTGAACTGATAGGTGAACCCGTGACCGGTGATATCAAAGGAAAATTGAAGGTCTGGAGGCGAATTAGGGCTAATTTGGTGATTTGCTTGGGTTTTTTGAGCAAAATTGGGGGTTTTGATGAAGGATTCTCATTTTCTTTCCTTTCAATTGTTCTTTTTTTATTGGAAAGAAAAATCGATTCCTTCATGTCAACAAAGGACTTCGCTTTGTTTTTCTCTCTCTGTGTGGTAACTGTGGCATAAAACCCTAATTTGGATTTGGAGGTGCGGAATTTTGAGTTTGAGGGGAGTTTTTTTAATTTTCCCTCCAAATTGAAAATGTGACGTATGTCAGTTGTGGGAGGGTGTCGTTGGCTGTTAAAGGTGGTGTCGTTGGATGTTTATGGCGGTGTCGTTTTTTCTTTTGGTATGGGTAATGGGCTTGTGGGGGATCCGCACATATGGGCTTCATATTTATCTGTTCATTCCCTATGAAAGTCACTTTTCATGCCTTGGAGGGTCGGCCCGCATAGCTTCGTGGCCCAGGCCCAGCTTGTTGAACTGGCCCTGACTAGGGACACTATCTTGATTGTGCTAATGAAAATAATTATTTATTTTTATTAAAATGATATTATTTTAAATTCTTATTTTAAAAAAATTGAATTGATATAGGGTTAAGTCGCTAACCAACCTGCACTCGTGCCCTCCTTTATTAAAGGTTAGCTGTGTTAGGTACGAATAATTTTTTTATTTTCTCGATACAGACACACACACACGTGTATAATACATATATATATATATATATATCAAAAGTCAAAATTGTGTGCGTATCAAAAGTCCAAAAGTGTATGTGTGTAAGAGTCAAAACAGTAAGTAGAACAAATGAGATGTCTTTTTTGAAACATTTTGGGAGTTGTGTTCAGAAGTGTTTTTACGAAAAAAATTATTTTTATTTTTTATTTTTATTTTCTTAAGATTAATTTAATTATTATTTTGAGATTGTTTTCGTATAAAAAAAAAAAGCATGATATTGTTCTTTTAGGTGCTTGAGAGTGTGATTGTTGTTATTTTTTTAAAAGTATTTTTTACTTATAAATATATTAAAATAATATTTTTTATTTTTAAAAATTAATTTAAAATATAAAAATCAAATGCTTCCCCAGAAACAAGCAATTTGTAACGTTGCCTATTTGGTGGTATGGTTAAGTTTGATTTCTGAAAATGATTTTTCATTCAAAAATATATCAAAAATAATGTTTTTTGTTTTTTAAAAATTATTTTTTATATTAAAACATGAAAATAATCTAAAAACATTCAAAAATATTAATTTAAAATAAAACAAATATTTGTTTTTTCAAAATCAATTTCAAAAGCCAATAACAAACAACCAATAAATCAAATCCGCGTTTATGTTTGTGAAACTCAAATAATGTATAAATGTTACCCCCTGTTAGGATCTTGCTAATTCCTTGCTGTAAAGTGCCATGGACGGCTGAGGGTCTTCACCTACTACAGAACTATTCAAATGTTCATGTCCAAGTTTTTATATCTTCTGACAAATCCAAATCCAAATCCAATTCTTGCGCAGACAAAATTGTTTGTTGTTTTGTTTTAGAAATATTTTAAAAAATATATTTTTTTTATTTTATTATATTATTTTGATACGATAGTATCAAAAATAATTTTTAAACAAAAATCATTTTAAAAAATCAACCTCAACTATATGCCAAATTCATTTCACCATGCATTCGTGAACATCACTTTTTATTTTTTTGATGATCAGAGTATTAATTCTTCTCATATCATTTTGAATTTCCTCTCTGGTCCATGAAGATAGGGGGGAAATCATGGGGGAAAAATAGGTTTTCACGATCAGATCACGGAATCAATCTCTAAATGACGAGGTAGAGAAAGTATATCCATTTCCGACCAAAAATCATGGGAAAAACATATTTTAACGTTACATTTCAAAAGTATTTTAAAAAAAAATAAAAATTTTATTTAAATTTTTTACTTTAAATTAATTTGTTTAATATTTTTAAATCATTTAGATGTTCTAATATTAAAAATAATTCTTTCTATAAAAAAATATCATTTTAATATATTTCAGAACAAAAAATAATTCCAAAATCAACTTCAATCACAATTTCAAATAAAAATATATTAGCTCGAGACTAATAGGGTAGAATAAAAATCAACTTGCACCTGTCAAAATAACTAATTTATGGAACTCTCCTAGACATCCTCATCATTCCAAACGACAGACAACTCAGAATAAAATCAAAATGTGGCTATAACTCGTTTTGCTACTCTGTATCAGCATCTAGAGTGGCAATCTTCCACTAAGGCAAGGCTCATTTTCAACCTGATGGCACCCGCCAAGTTTGACTGATTAGATCAATCCCCGTATTCTCCAGCCAATTTATGTGGAATAGTCGGTGGACAGTGAGATTTTTCCTTGCCAAGCAAATGGGGAAATGATGAGGGCTTGAAAAAGTAATTTCTGGTGGAAAACGGTCCGTATCAGCTTTGCTGTCATGGCCAATTAAGTGTCTGTTTGGGAGTGCGATTGTGATTGTTTTTTAAAGTATTTTTCGTTTATAAATACATTAAAATGATGTTTATTTATTTTTTAAAAATCATTTTTGACATCAGCACATCAAAATAATCTAAAAACACTAAAAAAAATTTAATTTAAAATAAAAAATAAAAAAAATCAATTTTTTTCATAAATACTTTCCGATAGTAATGCAAAACAGCCAATAAGAAAATAATGGTCTTACTATGCTTGCCATAACCACGTTGAAGACACAATTTTTGACCATCTGTAAACCCCACACACGGTGAGGAAGTGGTGGAGCACCATCGTTTCTCTGCTCGTACATCCGGTGGAATTTTTTTGACTCAATTCTTATTCAATATGTAAAGAAGGAAGATGGCTTTTTTTTTCCTGAACCTGATTAGAGCATGAAAATTTGCAGAAGCCACTGATCAGAAATATATATACACACACACGACAAAGAATAAGCAAAACAATAGCAAATAAATAAAATCCATATAACAAACATAAAACACTCGTAAAAAGAAACTATAAACCGATCACAAAACACTCACACTAGTATACTCAAACCAAAAGTATAAGTCAACAAATCCAAACAAATGCATAACTTAGTCACACGGTTAATTGACTCAAACCAAACAATATCGATTAAACCTGCAACTCATACAAAACATTGGTCAGAATCATGCCTTTAACGCACCAACCAAACCAGCTAAGTCAGGCGAGAAAATCACCGCAGGTCGGCACCAGAAAGAACCGACAACATGCCACAACCTCCTGTCCTGAATGGTCACAACAAAACACCAACCCTTTTGTCCCTCATTGCCCGAAGAAAGAAAATCAACACGCGAAATTTTAAAATAAGATGAAAAGCAAAAAGGTCCCCAACCAACAACAAATAACATCGGGTTTATTAAGGGTAAAATCATCTATGTACTGTTGAAATCCACAGTAAATCATTTCTGAAGTTACAGTGCGTCACACAGTAAAACATTCATACTTTTTATTTTTCTAGTTAATATATAGAAAAGTTATAAAATTTATTTGGTTAACTTCGACTGACTGGATCAATCAAAACGATTTCATTTTAATTTTTTTTAGAACACGGCCTGGATTATGTTTAGTAACAAAAAAATTGTTACAGGAATCATCTCACCTAAAAAGCTTAAGCTTATAAGTGAGGGGCCTCATAATATGATTTATATTATTTTCTAACACCCCCTCAAGTGAAAGCTCTTTGGGCTTGAAACTTGCACAGACTCACGTCACCTTGTACTTGGTTTTTATCAAATAGAATGAGAGTGGTGAGATTCGAACTCGTGACCACTGGGTCAACAAGGCTCTGATACAATGTTAAGGAACCATTTAAGCTATTAGGTGAGATGGTTCCTTAACTAAAAATAACTAGATTTTTTTTATCTAAACTTGCCCTTGCTACCGTCTTGAGCTCTTGATGCTAATTTTAAATGCATAAGATCTTTTGTTACTTCTGGTATAAGGTTAATTCATTGGGTTTAGGACTCATTAAATCCCCAATCTCTTTTTTTTTCTAGAATTTATTTTTATTTTAAACCTATAATTTTCCTTGCCATAGATGAATTAGTTGTGGGGTGGTGCTCTGGCAAGAAGCAAGACATGTGAGATGTATCCTGTTGGAGTCTCCTTTTTCTTTTTCTTCCTGGCAATAGAGGCCCAGGGGTTTGAGGGGTGTGCATGTAGCTGTATGACGACGACATGACATCCACATTTTTCATCAGGTTAGAACGCAAAGATTGAATCATTGCCGACAACGTTTTTTCCATTCGAAGCAATGGCAGACTAGGAAGCAGTTTGGTTTTTAAAATAATTTATGTTTAAAAAACAATAAAAATACAAAGAATTTTGTCTCAAACACTTAATGACTTATCATTTGCGTATCTTGGATTTTGGGATGTCATTACACCACATCATGGTTATTAGAAACACAATAATTTATTTTTGTTGTTACATTCTCAAAATTACTTTTTGGTGCTTTAGTGATAGATGAGGTGTTTTTAGAAAAATAAACATCTTTATTTTTTCCGATAATTTTTGTATTTTATTTTATTTAAAGAGAATACTTTTCCTGATTTTTTTTGTTGTAAGTATTATTAGATTTTTCTATTTTTTTTTATATAAAGAGTTTTAATAGCATCTCGACAAGTGAAACTATAGATGAATAAAAAAATGAATATTTTGGTTGTTCCCTCTCTTTACAGTGTTTCTGGTTTTTTAAGGTTTTGATATATAAGTCCTGTTTGGGAGGGCGGTTGCTATTGTTTTTTAAAGTGTTTTTTATTTAGAAATATATTAAAATGATATTTTTTTTATTTTTTTTTAAAATTATTTTTGATATCAACATATCAAAATAATCTAAAAACACCAAAAAAAATTATTTAAAATAAAAAAAATGAATTTTGGCCGAACATTGGTTTGACCGCAGTGCCAAACAGACAAATAATAAATTCATTAACTTTTCAACAATCATTGATGGTTATTGATGAAAGAGAATCAACAATCATATATAATTTCTATTTTTAAAAAATATTTTTTGAAGTTTATTTTTGTTCTTTTATCGTTAGGGATCTCTGACTTTATTATATATAAAATATTGTAATAGCATTTCATCAAGTAATGAGTAATGACATATAAAATAAAAAAATATAAATTTAATTGTTTTCCATACTTATAATTTATTACAAACCATGTCATTCGTCTAGTTTATTTCTTTTCAATGCGATTATCGTGAAGAATCTTTCTTAAAAACAACAAGTATGTTATCTGAACGTCATGACATGATGATATAATATATTTTTTATATATTCTTATCCCTGTCTTTCTGTCAATAGTGTCATACAACCTCTACAAGTGATACTTAGAGAGAGGGGAGGAAACATTCTCTCTCCGTGTCTCCACATTCTTTCTCTACAGCAATCCGCCAGAATTCAGCTTTAAAGCGGCTGGTTTTTGTTCTCAATGCTTCTGTAAAACTGTCACATACTCTAGATATCCTTCGCGGAGTAAGAGTTCTGGTGAGTCTCAAGAGATCCTGAAACATTTTATCATGTTTAAATCTGTCCCTAAGTTGCAAGATATGGGTAGAGAAGATCATCACTCTGATTCAGAGATTTCAGGGAGCGAAAGGTTAGCTTACAGTGGTCCATTGAGTGGACCTCTTAGTAAGAGAACAGGAAGAAAGAGTGCAAGGTTCAGCGTACCAGACACGACCACAACCACAGATGAACAATACGTGGAGATCACTCTTGATGTCCGAAATGATTCGGTGGCTGTACACAGTGTTAAACCTGCGAATGGTGTTGAGGAGGATCCTGAGATGGCATTGCTTGCAAAGGGTCTGGAGAAAAGATCTGCTTCCAATGTTGTCAGAACTGCTTCGGCAAGAATTAGACAGGTTTCTCATGAAATAAAGCGGCTGGCCTCATTCTCAAAGCGGCCTCCTCCTGGTCGTCTCGACAGGAGTAAATCTGCGGCGGCTCATGCTTTGAAAGGACTTAAGTTTATCAGCAAGACTGATGGTGGGGCAGGATGGGATGCTGTGGAGAAGCGATTCGATGAAATCACTGCTTCTACTGATCATGGCCTGCTTCCTCGAGCACGATTCTGTGAATGTATAGGTAATTCTATGTGAATCCACCTCTCTTGTGTTTATGTTAATGTTTCGACTACTACATGTAATTTCCTGTGGTTAGTTTCGAGTCCTCAAGAATCTGTGTGAGTTTGTGCAATGGCAGGAATGAAGGAGTCGAAAGAATTTGCAGGAGAGTTGTTTAATGCACTGGCTAGGAAACGGAATATGCACTGTGACTCGATCAGCAAGGCTGAGCTGAGGGAGTTCTGGGAACAGATTTCCAATCAAAGTTTTGACTCCAGGCTCCAAACTTTCTTTGACATGTAAATGATCTGAGATTTTCTTTCATTTAAATGAAAAGTTCTTCACCTTGTATTGATTTTCAACCTGAAAACTTATGCCAATTGATGTTAAATTAATGCAGGGTGGATAAAGATGCTGATGGTAGAATCACAGAAGAGGAAGTCAGAGAGGTACCATCTTTTGAATTCTTTTGTTTTACCCTTCTGTCTTGAATCAAGGCATGTGCTTTCTGTCAGAAAAAGATTTGGACTAAAATAATTTGTCATTTTATATAAACAGATCATCACCCTCAGTGCGTCTGCAAATAAACTGTCAAATATCCAGAAACAAGCTGAGGAATATGCAGCCTTGATCATGGAAGAATTGGATCCAGAAGATCATGGATATATCTTGGTAATATATCACAAGTAGAAATCATTATTAATGCGTCGAGGGTCTACTATGCAGAACTATCATTAATTATGCATAATTCTTGTTCCAAAACAAAACAGATAGAGAACCTGGAAATGCTTCTATTGCAAGGACCAAGCCAGTCGGTACGAGGAGAAAGCCGAAACCTGAGCCATATGCTGAGCCAGAAGCTTAAGCCTACATTGGATAGAAACCCATTAAACAGATGGAGTAGAAGCACAAAATATTTCTTATTAGACAACTGGCAGAGAGTTTGGGTGATGGCTCTGTGGATTACTGTCATGGCTAGCTTATTTGCGTACAAGTATATACAGTATCGACAAAGAGAGGCGTACGAGGTAATGGGTCATTGTGTTTGCATGGCCAAGGGAGCAGCAGAGACACTGAAACTGAATATGGCTCTCATTTTACTACCTGTCTGCCGAAACACCCTCACCTGGCTCAGGAACAAGACCAAACTAGGCGTCGCGGTTCCTTTTGACGACAACCTCAATTTCCACAAGGTACTACTATCTGTTATCTACAGTTGATTATCACTACATTGGAAGCAAAAAAACAGAGCTAATCATGGCGGTGTTCTTGTTCAGGTGATAGCAGTGGGGATTGCAGTAGGAGTTGGTATCCATGGGATTTCACATTTAGCCTGCGACTTCCCTCGTCTTCTTCAAGCAAGTGAAGAAAAGTGGGAGCTTATGGAGGAATTTTTCGGGGATCAACCTTCAAGTTACTGGCATTTCGTCATCTCCAGGGAAGGGGTAACTGGGATAATAATGGTTGTGTTGATGGCTATAGCTTTCACCTTGGCCACCCCTTGGTTCAGACGTAATAAGCTGAATTTGCCAACATGGCTCAAGAAACTCACTGGTTTTAATGCATTTTGGTATTCCCACCATCTCTTCGTCATCGTCTACACCCTGCTCATCGTCCATGGCTACTACCTCTACCTGACTCATAAATGGTATAAGAAGACGGTAAGTATCTCTCGGTTATCACACTTTCCTTTTCACTATATTGAAATTAACCCGCCATTAATTAAACCTCCAACTCCATTGCTAGACCTGGATGTACCTGGCAGTTCCGGTGGTACTTTACGGCAGCGAAAGATTGATTAGAGCACTGCGATCTAGCATCAAGGCTGTTACCATACAAAAAGTAATTAATTCTAACCATTTCAACCCAAACTTGTGTTTCTAAAAGAATCTAATTAAGAAGCTGTGATAATGTTCTTCTGGCCGTTCTGAAGGTGGCAATTTACCCTGGAAATGTGTTGGCACTGCACATGTCAAAGCCTCAAGGATTTAGATACAAGAGCGGGCAATACATGTTTGTAAACTGTGCTGCTGTGTCTCCATTTGAATGGTCGGTGACTTCACTCCATATTCTATCCATTTGTAAGAACTTCGAAAGAATTTTTTGCTGTCATTGTTTTACTCATGGGAAATCATATGTTTACAGGCACCCATTTTCTATTACTTCGGCTCCAGGAGATGACTACCTCAGTGTTCACATCAGAACTCTCGGTGATTGGACAAGGCAGCTTCGAACAGTGTTCTCAGAGGTTTGTTTTCTGACAAGTGCACCTGTCATTTTTCTAGATTACAAAGTTATACATCGGAGTATCCTGTGTATTCCAAGATTCTAAGATAGACTTGCAAAAAAAGTAAGCGCAAATTAATCTTCTCATTGACTTTTTTTAATCACATGTTAATTTACACTGAAAACTTCCAGTGCCGCTAATCGTGGCTAATTGCCTGGTGCGTTTCTTAATTTTGTCAGGCATGTCAGCCACCTCCTGATGGGAAGAGTGGACTTCTCAGATCTGATTGCTTCCAAGGACACAACCCAAAGTAAGCTTTAATTTTTTTAACAGAAGAAATGATATTTTCTACTCGCGTCTAAATACTGGGAAAATTAAAATATGAATGCATGCTCATGAGTGATAATAACATAACCATTTCAAAAAAAAAAAGAAATCCCTGTTGAGGACTAGGAGATCATGTATGCATAAACGTGACAATCATTGAATTAGGTCAAACATCTCATTCCAGATCAAATATTAGGTGGTGGGATACAGCAATCTTAGTGCTGTTTACCTACCCTGGTAAAGCAAGTGCTTGCATCGATTTGCGGGTGTCTTGGCTTGCTACTTGCTGGTAAGGTCTTTAAATAGTCTCATTCAAGAACTCTATCAAGGGCTGATAGATATGATCTACACTACTTTCATAAACATAGAGCCAATTATAGTCTACTGTTTGTAGCGTGATTTGTAAAGGCATCAGTGGAAGGAAAACGTCCAATCAAGTAGATGAACAAATGAGGACCACCAAACCAATGATCATAGTTTGGTTTCACTTGGAATAGTTTTCCTTTAGCTTTACTTTTTATTTATACCTCCTCCAATCCTGCTTCGGATTGAAAGTCTGGAATGCTGTCCATTTCAGACCGATCTCTTGCATCATTTGTCTTCATTACCGCACCAGAATACGAGGTAATAGATTAGCAATATCACTGGCAAAAAAGAGAGAGCAAGTTTACTTGTTTACTCAACAGATTCAAGTCTGAAAAAACACATGTTCATGCATTTAATTAGTCCATCCAGCCACGAACAGCCATCTGTGTTTTCAAAGACTTTGCGCACTCAATAATTCAAGTGATTTTACATTATTATACTCTGAGAGGATGAGGATAATTTACCGACGAGATTAATTTTGTCATCAAGGACAACCTGTCCCATCATTGAAAAAGACTTGTAACAAACATGTGATTTCTGAAATGTTGTCTGCCTTGAAGGAAAAAAAAGTTTCTTGTTTAAGTTGTGCATAATGATGTAATAATTTTATCCCATGAACAGTTTGCCGAGAGTCTTGATTGACAAACATGTGATTTCTGAAATGTTGTCTGCCTTGAAGGAAAAAAAAGTTTCTCGTTTAAGTTGTGCATAATGATGTAATAATTTTATCCCATGAACAGTTTGCCGAGAGTCTTGATTGACGGCCCATATGGAGCACCAGCGCAAGACTACAAGAAATATGAGGTGGTATTGCTTGTGGGTCTAGGAATTGGAGCCACCCCCATGATCAGCATTTTGAAGGACATAGTGAATAACATCAGATCAATGGAGGAAGGAGAGAATGCAGTAGAAACTGGTTCTGATGGAATACGCCATAGCCCATCTGATGAACAAAAAAGAAAAGAAAACTTCAAGACAAGGCGAGCATACTTCTACTGGGTGACAAGAGAGCAAGGATCGTTTGACTGGTTTAAAGGGGTGATGAATGAGGTGGCTGAACTAGACCATAACCATGTTATCGAGCTTCACAACTATTGTACTAGTGTTTATGAAGAGGGTGATGCCAGGTCTGCCCTAATTGCCATGCTTCAATCCATAAATCATGCCAAGAATGGTGTGGACATCGTCTCTGGCACTCGAGTCAAGTCTCACTTCGCCAAGCCTAACTGGCGTAATGTCTACAAGCGCACTGCGCTTAACCACCCTGATTCTAGAGTTGGTAAGAACAGTACTTCTCCTATCCTACAGTTTTATGATCTGTTATTTCTGCCAAAATCATGCACTAAATCTTCCATATTGCGTGAACTAGCTCAGTGTTTTTGGATATTTCAGTCCTTAATCTGCTCTTAAAAAGAAAAGTCTTCCTTGTGATTGAAAAGTAATCTTTCTTTACACTGTCATTTTCTCGAAAAGAAGATGAAATCCAGAAAAGAAAGATCTGGGCAGACTATTGTTTTCACTGAGGATAATTACAAATCACATCCTTCTCACAGTATCCATGACATGCATGACTCATCTCTTTAATTTAGAAATGAAAACTAAGATATTGGTAGATAAAATCCCAGAATATGATTTATATTATTTTCTAATATATACCTCAAGTAAAAGTTTTTTGGGCTTGAACTTGCACAAATTTACACTATCTTGTGTTTGATTTTATCAAATAGAATGGAGGTAGTGAGATTTGAACTCATAACCGCTGGACAATAAGACTCTGATACCATGTTAAAAAACTATCTCACCTAAAAACTTTAAATTGTTAAGTAAAGACATGAAAATATAATTTATATTATTCTTTAACACACTAACTGATTCAGCGTTTTTGGATATTTCAGTCCTTAATTTGCTCTTAAAAAGAAAAGTCTTTATCCGTGCATGAAAAGTAATCTTTCTTTACACTGTCATTTCCTCGAAAAGAAGATGAAATCCAGAAAAGAAAGATCTGGGGCAGACTATTGTTTTCGCTGAGGATAATTACAAATCACATCCTTCTCACAGTATCCATGCCATGCATTACTCATCTCTTTAATATAGAAATGAAAACTGAGATATCTGATCAGTCTATTCACAATTGCAGGAGTCTTTTATTGCGGGGCACCAGCGTTGACCAAAGACCTTCGCCAGCTAGCCTTGGATTTTTCTCACAGAACCAGTACAAAGTTTGATTTTCACAAAGAAAACTTCTAACCAAGCTCCGATGGATGGATGGATAAGAGCAGCGTCACACAAGAACTGGTCCCCTTGAGCTCCACTCTGATCGCACTATCCATCACGTCCAAAGATTTTGGCCCACCTGCAACTTGTCCATGATGCTTTCTTCATCAAGTCTGTCTTGGTTGATGGAGTGGCACCCACCATAAAAGTTTGGGTAATGTAAGAAAAGTGCGTGAGCATGACAAAATGCTATGCTCATTACTAACCTATGTCTTTACAAAGGGAAATAAATGTTAGCAGTTTTTTTTTTTATATATATAGAAGAGTGAAGCAATGAGCTCGGCAATACAAGCCATTTCTTTCTGTCTCTGTGTATATTATCTTATATATAAAATCTTAAGTGATTAAATGAAGATTTTAAAATATAATTTATATTATTTTCTAATATATTCTTTTAAAGTGAAAGTTTTTTGAGTTTAAAACTTATACAGTCTCGTATTATCTTGTATTTAATTTTTATCAAATATGAGTAGAAATGGTTATATTTGAACTCGTGATTGCGAGGTCAACAAGATTCTGATACTGTTAAAATATAGCCAGAATATAGTTGTTATTCTTGTTGTATAGTGTAACAAATTTATTTGTTGTTTTTTATAACAACAAATACTAGTACTAAATACTATAAATATCACTACTGTAACTAGAGAAGAGAGTAGAAAAAATATACATTCAAATTTTCATAGATACTATATTAAAGAATTATTTCATTTAAAAAGTTAACTTGTAAGGTAATGTTCTAAAATATAATTTATATTATTTTATATCATCTTATGAGTCAATTTGGAATATGTTTCTTGAGTTTGAAACTTATATAGTCTTATATTATCTTGTGCTTGATTTTTATCAAATAAAATAGAGATGGTGAGATTTGAACTCGTAACCGCGAAGTCAACAAGATTCTGATACTGTTAAAATGGAGCCAGAATATAGTTGTTATTCTTGCTGTATAGTGTAACAAATTATGCACTTTTATTATCTTTTTGATTTGATAAATTATTTTTATATAAATAAAATTATTGGTATATAAAATGCATATTCTCACGCTCTTTGAATAACACATGTAGCATCTTTAAGTGGTTGATTGTGTCATTGGATGTGCCACCAGAGATGAGTGGTTGGTGATCCTTTCTTCTTCTTTTTCTCTTCTCTCTCGCATGAAAGGGTGGTCCCTTTTTTTTATCCCAACTCCAATCTTTATTCTTTTTATTTTGTTTTTTTCTCGGTTCTTTTTAAAAGTTGTATTTATTTTTAATTCTCAATGTGATCCTTATTTTTTTATTTCTGATTTTTCTTCCTTGACTTTTTTTTTAGAAATTTTATTAAATATTTAATTTTATAAAAAAAACATAGAGTAGACTTGCAGAGTCCCCACCCACATGTAGTAGCATCTTTGATGATTGAAGAGTGTTAGAATATTAGCCTCGTGAACCTCTTCCACAAGAATAACCATTTATGTTTCCTTTTGAGCGTCTTGAAGTTGGGCTTCATTTACTTGCTTGTAGGTCTATTACATTGTTGGGCTGTAATGATTCTAGGATTTTATTTGGCACTCTCTTTTTAAAACGATTTATTTTTATATTTTAATTTAATTTAAAAAATTTAGTATTGTTAATGAGGGAGAATAATATAAATTATATTATATTAAAGTATTGTACATGAAAATATAACTAATTATCTCAAAGTATTGTTTTAATATATTTAATTTAAGTTATTTTTAACTTCAGTACATGAAAATATATTTTAATATATTTTTAAACAAAAAATACTTTCAATAACAATTTTAATAACATTATCTTGCAGAAAAAAATTTCAAAAACAATTTATTCCATAAGATTGTCGCTAAAATTCGAGTTCTTGCATTTTTGATAATCAGTAGTTCTTTAATCAAGTGTACATGTCCAAGCTCGGATAGGAAGATCGCAGGTTCAGTGTTGACGAATGATGTCTCATTATCAAAAGAATCTATTTCTCAGTCATCTGCTGTGATAATTTTGTTCCCGAGGTTACAACTGTCGATGCCCCGAGCTCCATCTTCTTATTGAAAGTATCTGCAGTAAATCGACCCCTGTCATTCTCCATTGCGATAATTTTGTTTTGTTTCGATTGAAATCGAAATATTTTCTACCAGTTAATAAAATAAGATAAAATAACATAGTTTTTATCTCGTTTAAAATTTCAGTTTATTCCGGAAATTTTGCCTAAATTTTGGTTGGAGCATTCCTGTTTCGTTTTGTACGTTCCTTTTCAGTCAAATAGTGTTTTTTTTTATAATGAATAATTTTACAATATCAATCATATCTCTTAATCCGACCGCTAGATTTAGATGAAATTTCACGAGGAGTTTGTTGACATATTTATATATATTATGTTAAAATTTCAGAGCAATCAGAGAATGTAATGACCTTGCGAGATTGATGATGACATTCTCGTAATATTATACATGTTTATAATTTTGTTCATAAAAATCATCTTATTGTATCATTTTTTTAGATTAAATTGCACTATTCTAAATAATTTTATTTTTGGATTTGAACTAAAAAAAATAAATTAATATATTTAATTATATATATACATAAACAATACAACCTCGAAACAGCGCGCCTAAAACACTCCGATACCAAAACACCCTGTTCCAATTGAAAAAACAATCACCACCGAAACACAATTGACAACCTTGATTGCAACCATTCCTGCCTCAAGCTTGCCCCTTGATTATGGTTAATCCGATGGGTTCTAGAGCTGGTGGCCTTTGTAAGATCTTGATGTGTTTCCTTTTTTTCTTGAAATTGATTCTTTCTTTGAAGAACCACGACGTTCACTCTTCGTGAATCGAGAGTTCACAATATTTTTACAAATAGATTTGAACCATGCGCCATCAGAATTCAACCATCCTTGATTGATTGTCCATGTTTGTGTTATCAAAATCTTATTTTCGTTCCAATAACATGATAAGAAATCAGCTCATCTAAAAGCTTAAGGTTCTAGGTGAACTGGTTCCTTGACATGGTATCAAAGTTTTGTTGATCCAGCGGTCATGAATTCAAATCTTACCACACTCATTCTATTTAATAAAAATCAAGCACAAGATATTGTGGGTCTGTGTGCAAGTTTCAAGCCCAAAAATTTTTCACTTGAAGAGGTGTATTAAATAATAATATAAATCATATTCTGAGACCTCACCTAACAGCTTAAGTTTTTAGATAAACTGATTCCTTGATATAACAACTCCTTCACTAGATTCTACTTCATTGCCACCGTTACCATGCCAGGAGCACCAACATTTCAATCCATATTCTTGATGCCATTGGTTGTTTTCTTATGTAACCATTTTCACCAAAATTATGACCCTGAATTTGTTGAATGTTTTTCCAGGGCTCTTCTTCGCCATAAAGATTGCAGTCCTTGAACAAGATGGCAACTTCGCCAGGTAATCTTTCATGAACTTTATCGTATACACAATAGTGGATCAATCATTGGGGAAGAACTTGAATCCAGGAGGTGGGCGAGGAAGACTACTTTGCATTTTGCATTTTGCTACAACAATCTGAGGCTTTTCTGCTATTATTGGTATCGTTTTCACTGCGTCTCAGCAGGTTCGAGTCATATGATTGATAATATGATAGTCACTAAAGACTTACATGGTTGTTAACTTTAGGATCCATAGAATTAATCAAAGTACACGCATGCTAGCCTAGACACCCACGTTAATCAAAAAAAAAAAAAAAACTGTTAACACTTCGCTCAGTCATATGAACCATGCATTTTTGTCATACAATAAGAGGACGGAGCATAGAGCTACTGAGCACATCCCCAGTTTGACAAACAGGGGTTGACAAGCTGCAGAATAGTCTGGTCAGATTGCCAACAAGCTGGCTTTTAAAGATAAAATAAGCTAGCATAGGTTCTTCATGTATATTTCTAATAACAAAATATAGGAATTAATGAAAATAAACTGGAAATAAAAAAGGTGGTCTTCTTCTTCTTCTTCTTCTTCTTCTTCTTCTTATAAATGGAAACATAATTTTAATGTTCTAGTAAATTTTAGGCATAGAAGGGTCATCTTGCTTTACGGCTTTGGTTAAAAATGCTATTAAAAAAATGATTCAGCTTTAATATTTAGGTTTCATTTTATTTATCATGTCCGATGATTTTTTTTTATTTTTTGTAAAGATAAGTTTTAGACCGATTTAAAGGGTGGTTATATATTTTTTCATGAAAATTGGATGATAATAATTATTGAATAATAAAAAAATGTTAAGAGCTCTTGTTTAAGATTCGGAAAACTCTATCTTCCCTTGTTTCGGCGGCTGCATAACTAAGATTCTTGAGCAAATAATATGTTTTTTTTAACAATAAAACACACACAGAAACAGGTATATACTTAGCTCACATGTCATGTAATGACTTGTAATGTTCTGATCACTGAGTGTGAACATGATTAAACTCAGTCAGACTCACATTTTGAATGCCATCTTCTTCGAGCTCCATGCCAGCAGCAGATTTCATTTTCCTTGCTAGCTTATCCATCATTTCCTCATCAGACTCAAAAGTTGCATCAACAATCTTTGCCACCCCTGGGTTCTGGCTATTAAGTACTGAGAAAATAACAGCAGCCTCGTCGCCATAATTGATGATAAAGTGGAGAAGACCTTGAGGAACCACAAAAACTTCTCCTGGCTTGAGAGTTCTTAGGAACAGTTTCTTTTGAGTGTCGAAAAAACCAGCAATCACCAAACCTGTGCTAACGAAGAGTATCTCGGATGCTCTTGGATGGGAATGGGGCACGGTCAAGCCATCAACTTCAAGGTCAGTCCTGGCAATGGAAAGGCCGAGAGTGTTGAGACCTGGGAAATCCGCAGCCATGTCAAGGGTAAGTGATGACCGGAGGAAATTGTGTGTGTCGCCGGGATGACTCAGTTTCGATGACTTGAAATCTGAAGCGGCGACGCTGTTTGGATTCTTGCAGGGAAGCCATTGATGAAGAAAGCTTGCTTGCCTGTAGTAGCTGTCGGGCAAGTATCCTGAAGATTATCACTTTCTGCCAAGCAGATTGTGATCCAAGAGCACAAGAAAATGCAGGAGAAAAGTGTGGATTTCATCGTGGTTTCTTTTTGTGAAGCTAGTGAAAGTTTTTCTTTGTTTTATACGCGGGTTTTAGAGGTTGCGAGAAAGTACAATTCATTTTTTGTGGGGTGGAGTTCACTTCTGGATCTCCAATGGATTATCTTGTAAGAAGGGCATTGCTTAAAAGAAAGATTAGCTAAAGTCATCTGGATTTTCCTGAATTCTTAACAAAAAACTGCGTAATTATTTGAATTTCCTGAGATAGGAACCTTTCTTGCCATTACAGGAAAGCAAAGTAGTTCTACTGAAGGCAACCCACAACCTTAGGATTTTGATAGCAACTTGAGCAAATTGTGACTAAATAAGTAGGCAATTTTCGCTAGTTTAAATCCAAAAAAATGCAATGTCAATTACCAGGAGCTAAAAGGCTAGTTCAAACACTCCTACGTTACCAATTCAGTAGTCGCCATTGCCATCTCCTTCCATGCCCTCTGCTTTCTTTTCAAGCAAATAATCTTTCTACCCATTACCTGAAACAACATTATAACATGTACAGCAATGATGGAATGGATTTTCTGTCCTACACAGAAAAGAGCTAGAGAAAATCTTTGGCCAGCCAGAATAATCGAACTAACAAAATAACAAAGTGAGACAATCGGATGGTGAATGTAAAAAAATTAAAAGGGTTTACAGTCGTTGTTTTTCTTTCCCTAGCCAAAAGTAGAATAGTGGCAGGGAAGAAAATTCTTCAATAAGCTGTGAAAATTCATTAAAACAGTTTCATAAAACACAACTAGCCTGACCATCATGACATTGGAAATACAAAGAAAACTCCTTCAATGGATTTAATTGCTGGTCTTGTCCTCTACAAAGAAAGTTTGGTTGTGCACTCATTGGGAACCGGTAAGAATCTCCTCATTGTTGTTGTCAGAGTTCTGCAAACATGCTTTAGTTGTGCACTCATCAGGACTGGTAAGAATATCTGAGATGAACTTTATCAAAGAGCAAAGCCCACCCACGAAATTATGATCAATGATGCCGTTGCCTTCTGTGACATGAGCAAAGTCAATAAGCTTAACTATAGCATCTGAACTCTCTCCTTTTAGCTCTTTCTTTTTGTCATACACCATGAGAACGGAACAAGAATTCAAATGGTAGATGGTTTGATCCTCAAACCATGACTTTAGCTCCAATAATTGAGCCAAAATCCCAGAAGAACCACCATAAACGCTTGACGCAAAAGAGCAATCAGGGTTCAAATTTGGATCAATTGGCGAATTGGAAGAAACAAACTTCTTCAGCACCACTCTAACCTCATCCGCACTAAGATGCTGAACAAGTTTTCTGTCCGGTTTCCACAATCCAGACTCTTCACTTCCATATAACTGCAACCCAGAAATCCTAAACCCCAAATCCAAACTACTAGTTTTCCTATCTTTCATAAAGCACCGCTGGATATAATCCTCAGAAGCTTCAGGGTACCAAGTTCTAGAACCAATCTTAACATCCATAACCGATGGATGCGAAAGACCAGAGACAACATCCTCCAATACAAGGTGCGGCCACTGGCCAGACCCATCAGATGCCTCTAAGAGTTTAGTCCCATAAAAAACAGGAAAGAATCTTCGGATGTGATCCGGAACCCTCGTGTTCGACGAGAAGGAGGTATAAAACGCTGCCTCTATCGCGCCCCGGTCATCATCCTGGAGAGGCTTGTAGAAACGCCCTGAATCATCAATGAGGGGACCAGGATGGCCATGACCAGCCTGGTGACCCGCAACCTGGTGATCTGGGACCTTAAGCATTATTATATGAGAACTTAAATCTGTCAAAAATCAAGAAAAATACAGAGCATGAAACTTCCACCATATTATCAAGCATCTTGTAGACAACAAACTTGTGCACAAGAAATCATAGTACCAAAACTAACCTTAAGATCCCAAGTTAAAAAAAATTAAAAAAAAAAAAAAAAAACAAAAAATCTGGAATTAGCTTGATCGAACTCTGTAAAGCCCTAAAAGATGAAACTCGAGAGGCAAAAATTGAGAGAGAATTATTGTTACCTTCGAATAGAAGACAAAGCGG
The DNA here is from genome assembly GCA_029228465.1 of Salix viminalis. Classification (NCBI taxonomy): domain Eukaryota; kingdom Viridiplantae; phylum Streptophyta; class Magnoliopsida; order Malpighiales; family Salicaceae; genus Salix; species Salix viminalis. The sequence continues at coordinate 2,150,928 of CM055437.1, forward strand.
TGGCTGAAATGCTGAAGGTGGTGAGTGGAGAGGGTGAGTTCCTTATCTAGAAGTGAGCGGGTCCAGTTGAGAGGGAAAAGGAACTGCGGCTGGATGGAATCGGGATCTCGCGGCTTGTGTTCCAAAAAATCGGGTGCGTGCATGTGTATCAGAAAAGTATACAAAAAGGGCGGTCGATTAAATATTATTGCAGTAAAGGTCAGCGGATTGAAGATAGGATGGTGCAAAGAGAATTTAGTAAACCTTCTCGGCCTTTTTTTTTAAAAAAAAAGTGTTCTAAAAGGTCCCGTATATTCTCAAACTATCTTGTTTGAGGTTGTAAAACTAAAGGGAAAGAGGGGTGTTTGTTACCATCTTTGTTTGTAAATTATTTTAATGTATTAATATAAAAAATAATTTAAAAAATAAAAAATATTATTTTAATGTATTTTTGAACAATTTTTTTAAAAAAAACAACTTCAATCATACTCTTAAATAGTCACTAAAAATTAAAGTAATAATTGCTTTTTAAAAATATAATTAAATAATAATTTATATTTTTAATATCAATGTATTGAAAAATTCAAAAACATAAAAAAATAGAATAAATTCATTTTTTTTAAAAAATATCATTTCAAACATCTTCTTTCATTTTGTAAGAACAATAACGGGCTCAAAGTTTAAACTCAAAAGGTCTAAGAAAAAAAATATTTTTTTAGTTATTTGATTAATCATTTAAAATTACAATCACTTATTTGCTAGATCATCTCTAATTACTAACTTGGTTTAAGACTACAACCATCCAAACAACTACGACTATTCTTGAAATAATGTTGTTTGGAACTTTGGATAGAAAAAAATAATAATGTTGTTTTGAATAAAAAAATCTTTTAAAACATACATTGAAATTGACCTAACTAGGTGGAATAGGTTATAAATCAGTGTGCTACATTATGTAGATTTTAATGAATATGTGTTTGGTAATATGGTACAAGATGTCTTTAAAAAACATTTTTTTTATTTTAAAATGCATCAAAATATTTTTTTTTTGAATTTTTTATATTAACATATAAAAATTATAAAAAATATATCAATTTAATTGATTTTCATATTACAAACATTTTTGAAAATGCATTCAAACACATAGAAACACAATGTCACAGTTTGAGAGTATGGTTAATATGATTTTTGAAAATGTTTTTTTCTTTCAAAAATACATTAAAATAATTTTTTATATTTTAAAATATTATTTTTGATATTAATATATCAAAATGATCTAAAAACACTAAAAACTTATGATTTAAAATAAAAATATTTTTTTTAATTTTTTTTAAAATATTTTTAAAACGATTAATATCAAACACACTTAGGCCCCGTTTGTTTGCTGGAAAGTGGTTTCCTTTTGGAAAGTGAATTTCTGGAAAGTGAATTCTGATGTTTGGCAGTGTTATGGGAAATGAACTGGAAAACACTTTTCAGTGTTTGTTTGTGTTATGGAAAATAATTTATTAATAAATTAATTTTTTTTCAAGTTTATTAAAATAATGAGGAACAAATCTTACAAATTAAAAGGTTGAATGAGAATGAAATTGAAAAAAAATATAATTTCATAAATTATCTCAAATAAAATAAATAATAATCAAAATAATAGAGATCAAATCTAAAAAATTAAAAAAAAATGAAAGGTGAATAAATTAAAATAATAATAATTAACATTTCATAAATTATTTCAAATAAAATAAGTAACAATAAAAAAAATGAGGACCAAATTTGATAGAAAAAAAATGATAAGAAAAAAGCAAATAGCAATTATAAAAATAAGGACCAAAATTAATATAAAAATTAAATTTTAAGAGATGAAATTGAAAAATAAATATTCAAAACAAATTATATATAGCAATCAAAAGTTTGAGTATCAAATTTGATATAATCAGCAAATAATGATATTTCTAAATTTTTCACAACTTCTAAAAAGTGTTTTCCGCCCAAATTTTCAGGAAAATATTTTCCTGAAAATCAAGCCAAATTTTTCTTTGACTGAAAAGTGTTTTCCGTTGACCAACTTTCCGGAAAGCAAACAAACAGAGGAAAGTTTGAAAAGTAAATTCCGAAAAACAAACACAGTTTTACTATCCGATCTGTTGTCCAAAACAGTCCAAAAGAAAACATAGCATGCATGGAATGTGTTGTTTTTGAAAAGTAATTTTTTTAAAAAAATATATTATTATTATTTTAATATCCACGTATTAAAATCATAAAAAAATATTAAAAATATATATTTTATATAAAATATATATACAATAACAAAAGTTACCCCACATGCAAAAACTCCGTCTAAGCATTTCCGTCAACTTGTTAATAGCTATGATATTTATTATCAATAATGAAGATTCGGTCAAAATTAGACCTGTTACTTGCAAAGTCATATACAACGAACGAGCATCTCCATCATCTTGTTACTCACCCGTCACCACTATAAAAATCCCAACAACGCCTGTTTTCTCTTACCACAAATATATATATATCCAGTTGCCCCTGGTTTCATTTAGAAAAGTTATGACTTGAAGCCTAATACAAGTTAGGTTTTAAATTAAATTAAAAAAAAAATATTTGTACGATAAAATTTAGTTAATTTAATAAGATTTCTAGTTATTAAAAAAAAATGATTCGATTACATGCAAGTTGACTCAATGCCGCCGTATCTTTTTCCATTGACAGGGGAGGGAGGGGAGGGAAGCGCGTGAGAATCTTCTTTGCATGTGACGTATATATATTTTTTACTTGTAAATATATTAAAATAATATATTTTTTAATATATCATATTAAAATAATATAAGAACACAAAAATAATAATTTAAAACTAAATAATTCATTTTTTGTTGGAAATTACCATTTATACCCCTCATGACACACCATATTCTTGTTTATTCAAATCCATGATTATGTGGTTTGATCACTGGGATTAATTTTCTAATTATCTATTTGATGAGAGGAGAAAATTGACTAATATATTAATGAGAAGGGTCCCTAATCTACCTATAAATAATAGCTTGTGTACTATATCTATGATTACTGGTAAACATAGATTAGAAGGTTTCTCTCGTAAATTTTTTATTATTTTGAAGTTGTATTGTTGTTGTTGCATTGACAAAAATTATTCTGTTAATGATGCAATTGGAAATTCATTTTCAGAACTTGAACAAAAATAACTGAAAATATTTATAATCTATTTTTTTATTGCTATATGAATTTAACATTTGATTATATAAAGGATGTATAACATTTTTTTTTCTTCTCAAACACTTTTCCCCCCAAACACTCGGTTTATTTTCCTCTTCTGCTCTCTGTTTAATTATGTTAAACTATTGGTAGTTGAAATGCTATTAACATAATTTGATTGTTCGCTGGTAAAGTGGTAAGTACTCCTTTTTTGTCAGTTAATTAATTAAGAAACAAATCATTATTTTAATTACTCTGGAGTGGATGGTAAATGAGTGATGCATGTATTTGTACATGAATATAATGCATGCATGCGTGCATGATTTAAACATGATATATCAACTAGCCATGCTAACGTTATTTATATTTTTCTTTCACCTTTTTTTCATGTGCCCAGATCAAGAACCGGTTTGTGTTCATGTTCCGAAAGCTTTTTTTTTTTTTATAAAAAAAATAATTTATACAGTTTAAATTATTTATTTAATGTTTTCACATTGTTTCAATGTTCAAATTTAAAAAAAAAATATATATATTTAAATAAAAAAATAGTTTGAAAAACTACTATTATCACAATATTAAACAAACTTTAAATATTTTGTTGATGGGTTCTCCAACGAGAAAATAATAATTAACTTATGTTTTTTACATGCTTTCATAATATTTTCTTAAAGTTAAAATAATATTATTCACAAAACAAAAATAAAGCAAATGACTTTCCTGGGGCTTGAATGGCCAAAAAATAATATTCTCTAAAACTATTAACTTCAAATATTAAATTCATATGATCTATTTATGAAGTGATTTAAAAATTAGTAAATTAAGTTGCTACACCATGCAACATAATTAGATTTATTTATTTGTCATGCATGTGGATATCGTGGCATGGTATGACATGTACATGATCGATATGATCGTAATTGAGGTGGTTAAATCCTTTAATTTTGAGCTTACATTTTCTATAGAAGCTCCTGTATTCGATGCTTTTAACCCCAAGAGGGGTGACATTGTGCTTGCTCAGCTTGCTCAGCTTAGCACATGGGCTTAAGTATCTTTTGTAGAGTTGGATTGGTTTTTAGCTTGGAGCTGAGCCCAACACTTGGCGCTTCTTTCAACTAGGGCCCATGTGTCAGCATGGGCCCATGTGTAACTTGGGCTGCAAAACCAAATATCAATCAAATGGCAGACGGCCATGACACGAAAATGTATTGTATTAAATTCCAAAGCTAGGGATAAAACAGGAAAAGGGCTGAAGGCTTGGCAAGGCAACTGTCACAGCCTCTTCAAAGCCGACAGATGAAGAAAGTCATTTACACATTCTCTGATACATCTCCGATGTTTGATAAAATATAGCCAATGAATGCATCCAGATAAAACGACTACGCTCGAGTTCTACAAAAAGTGAATATTGTTAAGCAATCTCTGCCCTCCAATCTCATCTTTCAGTTTTCACGCCTCGGCTGCCTCCTGCGAGCAGGAGCAGCACCTTCACTCTCAGCCTCGGTGGTCTCTTCTTTCATCTCATCGCTGCTTCCTTCGGTGGTGGATGTCTCCACAACTGGCTCAGGTTTCTTCTCCACCACCTTAGCCTACAAACACAATGACACAAACATCAGTCTCCCGATCATCAATATCCACGATAGAAACTGCTAAAAAAAATTGACACCGAGTTTTAAAAGCATTTGAAAAAAATTAAATTTTTATTTTATTTTACTTTAGATTTAACAATTGTGGTTTTTTTAAATCATTATATCATAAATTGTTATGAAAAATAACTAAACATTTTTATATATTTACACTTTTATAAACAAATTCAATTACTCTCAAACATCACTAAAATAAGAAAGGTTGGCTGTGGTTTCAGGGCTCACCTTCTTTCCACCAAAAGATTATCCTGAAGAAAAGAGTGAGGATCACCACCACAATGGAGACAAGAACACCAATTGTGATGTTTGGTTGTTTCTCTGCCTTCTCGATGAGGTCCTGCATGAAAATCACATAATTGAGGGACACATTCATAAATGACCCAACAAACTTTGGACACCAAAGTAAAATATTTAACTTACAGTAATTTTGTCCTTTGTGCTCGCTCAGGAAAGAAAGATCAGCAACCTGGTATAGAAGTTCGAACACCCTTCTTCTGCAGAATTAAAATGGTGGCTTAGATTATGATCCCAACATAGCAATCAATAACAACAGCAAATAAAAGCAAAGACCGCACAGTGCATTACCTGGAAAGCCAGCAAGACCATCAGTGCCAGTAGTAGCTGCTTCCTCGGCCTTCTGTTTCTCCTTCTCGGCATCAAACTTTGGCTTCCATGTTGTATCCCTAATAGAAGCTGCAAACTTCTCGTCCTTGGCAATCAAGACATTGTCAAACAATATGCCATCCTGCATTGTCCAGATCTCAATACCGACAGCAGCAATGGGCTCAAAGTCAGGCTGGTCAAGCTCAAAGTAGCTGGGGTTTGGAATTTCCTGAGGCTTCCAGATACCCTTGTAGTTGGGGTTGTCGATAAGTGGGGCATGCCATTTTCCCTTGTAAGCTGGATTTCTCTTCATTGGTCTCTTCCATTCACCACAACCTGGGGCTTCCTCACACTTTGGGTTATCAGTCTTGGGTGCCTCCCATTCACCATCCTCCTCTTCATCCCAATCTTCTGGTTTTGTAGCTTCAGGATCATCAATCTCCTCAGGCTCGTCGTCTAACCATCCTTCAGGTTTCACAGCATCCTCATCTACGATTTCAAGAGGTGCATCCTCATCCCAGTCCTCTGGCTTCACTGCCTCAGGATCAGGAATTTTTGCTCTCTCATCCCAATCCTCAGGTTTCACATCGTCTGGATCAGGAATTGTCTTGGCAGGGACAAGTGGGGGCTCAAAATCATCAGATGTGAGGAAATTCGCCTTTTTCTTCTCCTCTCCATCAACCAGAATTTGCAACTCGTTGTCGGATTTCAAGATGGCCGTGTACACATGAGTGAGCTTGTCATGTGGAACAGAAGGTGGGAACTTGAGGTGATGCTCGACATACTCCCCACTCTTTGGGTTTTTATGCTTCAAGATAAAATGAACCTTGTTTGTGGTACCACATTTGTCAGGTCCAAACATAATCGAATAAGGAGACTCACTGTCAAACCCCTTGGGCACCCACCCTGCATCCTGTGGTCGGAGATATTTCAAATATGCACCACCACATTCAAGCCCATTCTGAAGGCGAGTCTCAAATTGGAGGACAATCCCATCCTTAAGACTCACAGGCTCATCAAGTTCCTTCACAATGGCATACTTCTTAGCCGGCTCACTCACAAGAAGTCCATAGTCATCATGTCCCTTGCTCTTTTCATGCTTCCACTCCCCTAAAAACCCAAAACACAGTGAACAACCAGCAAAACAGACGGGTCTAGTCCGATAATAGATTCATCTCTCAAAATAGTAATTACAGACAATTATGATTAAATATTTTTCCTAAGAAATTCAAAATCACAGAAATAAATTCAGTTTAATAATTGAAATTAATTGAAGCAAGCTATTCATTATTATTTATAATTCATCAGCTGATAAAATATAGTAACAAATAGGTTAAAACAAACAGCTTTCACACGCTCATAATTACAATTAAAAACAATTATTTAAAAAAAAATCCACAATAATCACACAAATAAATAAAAATCAAATTGCAAACTTCAGATCCAAACTATACTAAAAAGTAAACCACTTAGCTACTCTTACCTTTATAGTCTTCCTTCTCTGAAACAATCCATCTTCCACTGAACGATTCGTCAAACGTCTCATACAAGATCTAAACACAAAAGATCAATAACATCAGATATCCATAAACAAACACACACATTAATGATTAATTTACAGATTAGGAGAGGTGATTAAGCTAATCAACAATAATTACCGTATCATCGTCAGCAAAGAGCTGGTTGAAAGAAACGAAAGCTAACAAAAACACGATCGCCACTCGGAGAGTGACACGTCTCGCTTCTCTCATTTTCTCCTTCGTCCTCTCAAAAACCCTAAATCCAGTGATGATTCGATTTTTTTCGATCTAACACTAGAAGATGCTCGATCTGATGGACTTTGATTATGTTGTCGAGAGAGGGTGAAGATATATAGTGTGAGATTTGGATCTGAAGATGCTCGTCATTCTTTTGGTTTAACCAATGGAAGCACGAGCCACGTGAATTGGACTAATGAGGTCTCGCCACGTGTAACAACCAGCAATTTTGATATATGACGGCCTTTTCTGGAATATGGAAGGGGAAAGTGGTGTTTTTTCAGAGACGGGCTTGACTTGGTCAAGCCAATTTGATGTGTAGGCCCGTTGTGGCATTAGGCCCCTTTCTTTAGGCCCATCTTCTTTGTTTGTTGATTTAGGGTTATTTAATTTTGTTCTTACACTCTACCGAATTAATAATTGTATTGTAATAATGATTATTTTTAAATTTATTCTTATTTAAAAATAATTGATTTATTAATATTAACATATCAAAATAAAATAATCTGAAAACATAAAAACAAAAATATTTTATTTTCAAATATCAACACAGAGAATTCATGAAAGTAGTTGACAAAACCAAAAACATATCGTGAATAATTTGATTTGCTTGGATCTTAATGGACTGGGAGATCATTTGGCTTCAACGAATAATTTCACGTTAATTATCTTTATCCATTTTAATTTTATTAAGTAATTTTTTTTCTTAATATAGTAATTAAAAGCTCCCTAAAAAATCCGTGTGTATAAGTTATATAAGGTTTTTCATGTTTGATTTGATGACGTGTCCTAATTTGCTTAGAAAAAAAATCTAATTAGTCAAGTATATTTACAATGTGAAAAAACAATAGCATGATTTTCTTAAAGTATTATCGGGGGTTAGAGAAGACGTTCTCTCATGTTCGTAGCTGCAAGAAGACTCACCAGCAAATAATAATTGTATATAAATATATAAACAACTACAGAAAGAATAACAAGCGCATCTAGTGTAGTGGTATCATAGTACCCTCCCACGGTACTGACCGGGGTTCGATTCCCCGGATGCGCAATTTTCCCCTCACAGTTTTCTTTGTTTTTCACCCCATCTGCAGTCTGCACTCGTTATTTTGTTTTGCTACCCCATTTATCTAAAATGAATTTATCGACTGACAAAGTGATTAAAATTATATTTTATTTGTGAGTGTGATTAAGATTATATTTTATGTACATATATATATTACCTAATATCTAAATGGCGTGGATTTTTTACTGTAGATGGCACTGTGCACGTAGAGTGAATATACTGTGGATTGTGGCAGTGGCGTGACTGTTCTGTCCTTCATGAATTCGGCTCTTGCAATTTGTTCCTGGGGGCTTATTAGCCTTTTGGCTTCCTCTGTGTAATCCTAACCAGCCAGCCATATCTCTATCCAGAAGAATAGGAAAAATGACCCACGATGATGTCGTCCAGTCAAAAGCAAACGTGCCCGTTTTCGCTGTGTTATTTGCTTCGCTTCTTTATTTCTTCTTTTCGGGCGGCGAGGTCGAGCGGCGGTTTCCTTATGCTTGGTCGGTCTGAGCCGGCGTTCGGTTGTCGAGGCAATTGTTTTTCCCTCTGGATAATTTCATAATTTTTTTTTGATAGTAATAGCAATAATAATTTTTTTTTATCTTTTGTTAAAGTTTATAGGATGTTTTTAGTCTTTCATTTATTTTTGTTTCTTTTATTATTAACATAATAATAATTATTATAATAATAATATTAATAATAATAGTGATTATTATTAATATTATAATAATAGTGATGATGTATTCTATTATTATAATAATAGTGATTATTTATTCTTTCATAATAATAATAATAATAATAATAATTTTTTAATTGGTTTTTCTTGCTTGCTGTTTTGTTCATGCTTTTTATTTTGTTCCCTCGGTATAATTTAATAATTTTTGTTGTTTTTATTCTAGCGGCAATAATAATTCTAAATGTTAAGACTCCGATGTTGCTATTGTTATAATATTTTAAATTAATATTGCTTCCTTTTCCCTTTTTTTTTTGTTTGCTCTTTCTATTAATTGATTTTTATAATTTTATTATCTGCACAATAATGATTTAAGTAAGTTTTTTTTTTCTTATTCAAATATTTTGCTCTTTTTTCTAATGTTAGTGTGCACTCTTTTGTGATCGTTTATGACGCAATACCTATATTATAAAAGATGTAATCTATGCTTACGTGACAAACTCAACTCAAAATTGTAAACATTTTATCTCCTAATCTATAACTTTAATTTACTTATATCATATAAATTTATCGTTGTAGAATTAATTATGTTAAATTATATACAAAAAAAAATACCCGCGGCAACGCGCGGGCAATTTGCTAGTATATATATAAGTGTTGATAAGATTGCTTTTAGAAATATATTAAAATAATATATTTTTTATTTTTTAAAAATCTTTTTTTTTGACATAATCCTGTAAAAATAATCTATCCTTATCTCAACAACACTTCATGATCTTTTTAATATAAAATGAAAACAAACACTCTCGTACCATGCCGCATTGGTCTTGTATAGTCTATCCTTATCCCATCATGGAAGCTTGGAACCAGTTAGCAGTTGACACAGATTGCCAAGGCATGAGAATTGACAATGTCCAATGATCATATCATGGAGAGGGTAATTGAAGAAACACCATCCTTTATTTCAATTACTTCTATTTACAATCACAGTGGCTGATTCAGCTAGAAAGGGGTTAACCCCCAACTTTCCAGGACGAAAACAGAGAGGAAGATATTTGTAATATTCCATGGCAGCTCAAAGCTGTAATTTCGGATCGACCCCTACTTCTTGAAGTGTCTCGGCACGAGGCTCAGGCAAAAACTTGAGTCCCATTGTGATCATACTCCTGAACATGCGCTACTTTCCTGAAAAATGATTTCTTTATAAACTTGTCGGCTTCACCCACCACTCTATCTGGATCAACCACTTCAGGAATGGTCTCTCTAGTCTTCTTCCTCACACGAACATTCGGTGCGTACAGTACTTGATGCTTGGCGGTGTAAAGCCCAAGAGAAATTGACAAAGCTATCAAACCTACAGACACATAAACTGGGACAAAGTCACCTCTCACTTTCTTGCCGTGCTTGATCTCTTGAAGATAGTGGTGTCCGAACTGATCCGCTGATGGTGCGTAGGATTTCAGTTTCGGCGGGGTCGAGGTTGCATATGTTGCTGTCCCACTTAAGCGACTAGCTATTGATTTCCAATACCCCTGCAAACGATAAGAGCAAATTTAGTGAGAGAGTAAGCACACATGGGAAAGTATATATATACACTTAAACTATGATCAAGATTACAGTAAAAAAGACAATCCACCCACCATTGATCTAAAAGCCATGTTGTTGTTAGTGGGATTCTTGAAGAGGGAAACACAGAGAAATGGTAAATGTTTCAAGATTCCTGGTTTTGCTTTGCTTGCTTGCTGAGGTGAAGGTTTTGGGTTTTTCTTGAGGGTATATAAAGGTGAGGGTGATTAGAAGGAGAGAGTTCTAGAGCCACGTAGCAGATACCTGAAGGGACAGTTGTTGAAATGTTAGAGTAGACAGCATCAAGTGGCACGTCATGTCCTGCTACAGTACCATGTAAATTTAAATATCCAGCATATCTTTAGCCATATTTTATTTCAACCTTTGCTGATATTTTCGCTACTTATTTAATGAATATATTTTCTCACTTGGACCAAATACATCCAAGCCGTTCATAGGATGCTGATGCAAGCCATCCCCTGCAACAAATGCATTTTCTTTTTTCTCGAAAGATAATGGAATTGCAGGAGATTGGAGTTGGAAACCTAGAAACGAAACGACTCCTTCCTTCAGCTGACAAAAGTAACCTACAAAGAATAACGCACCAAAATCAGACCAGCAACAATCTGTAACTAGCCCAATAGAATTAGAAACCCAAGAACAAACTGATACTTAACGATGAAATTAATATTAGCTAGCTCATTAAATTAAACTTATCTACATAACGTTGCATTTATGGCTAACTAGGGCGAAATGCACAATGAGTATTAGAGGTGACAAAAACAGAAACCTAAAAAACAGAGGAAACCGAAAAAAATTAACCGACGTCTTCCTCCCCTCTGCAATAAGATCAAGATAGACAAAAATCAGCTGCTGCATACACCTGCCTTTTTGGCGAGGTTGATGTAGCATGTGCATTTCCTCTTAACCGACTTGTTGGTTAGAGAAGTTTCTAAAAAAGTAATCGTTTCTTTACTTATATAAATAGGGATATAATCCAATTATAAGAAAAAAATGTTTAATAATTGAAAGAACATAGTTTCTCTTTCCTTTCATCTCAATTAAATGCATTAACTTGATAAAGATCTATAAAGACGTTCATGCTGTGAAATATAATTTTGATTCTAGTAATTGAAAATGACATTGAAGTGATTGATCTAAGAAATAAGAAAATTAATTCTCAAAAGTAAGTTTTCCTTTTCAATTCTACACTGGTATCAGAGTTGTAGAATCGAGAAAGGAAAACTTACTTAGAAGAATTTGTTTTTTTTATTCCTAGATCAATCATTTCATTATCACTTCAATTACTAGAATCAAAATGATATTCCACAGTACAAACATCTTTATAGATCTTATCAGGTTAATGCATTTAATGCAGAGAGAATGGAAAGAAAGAAAACTATATTCTTTCAATTATAAAACATTTCTTTTCATAGGAGGTTATATTCCTATTTATATAGTAGAGAAGCGATTACCTTTTGAGTTACTTTTCTAAATATATTTGACCATACTCATCGCTCATGAACGGGACCAGACCCAACCCTAATAACCAGCACGATTTGTCATCCATTTCCGGTAACCCTGCAAAATGTAGCTATCAAGTCAGTAAATAACTCTAAGAAGAAATGAACTGATAATTAGCAATCACTTACAGTTGATCTTAAAGCCATGATTAGGTTGTAAGGAGAGCTAGATGTGCTGTGAAGAATTCTACTTATTTCATAGAACCTAGAAAGGGTTCTTGGCCATGCTTGGTAGTTGTTCTAAGATTCCTGTTGGCAAATATAGCAAGGAAACTGGAATAGTTTCTGGAACCATGTTACACTACGTGGAAGCTGAACCGAAAGTTCCTAATTGCAAAGTGCATTGTAGAGTGGCACCTCGCCGCTTGGAGCTGAGGTGTATGGTATCAGCTCTCAATTTAAAGCCTTGGTGAGACACGTCATTTCTTCAGGTTCCAGTATAAAGTTTCCAAACAGTCAAGTTGTTTTCCTGAAGAAACGCACAATATTGGATAGCTGCTGGTACTAGCACATTTATAGATCTTCTATATGCGCATCAAGTGAGGAGCATACAGCCAACGACCAAGAGTTTTTATAATTCACGCTAGAATCATGTCAATCGATTTATATGGCCACGAGGACAAAGTCCATTTCTAAGTACCCAGATCGGGAAAGGGCTTCAGAAATTTACATTAGAACTTTTGAATCATTCTACTTATGTAAACATACGTACAAGCAGGGCGTGATCAGTCATAACAGGCTACCTGAAGATCGAGCAACGCACTAAGGCAACCCGGCAAGCTTTCCGAAGGGAAGCTCTGAAATTCTTCATTTTCTTTAGTAATTGAACCTATCAAGTAGACACGAAATCATATTCATACAGCAGATACCCATTCTTGCCACAGGATTGGTTGCCCTTTACGATGTGTGGTCAGTTGGCAATGAGATAAGCACTCTAATAGCTGTCAAGCCAGTTCTTCTGTCGAAGTGATTGTTTGGACAGTAGCTAATTTCTTGAAAAATCGGTTTTCCACTGTTGATGGGAAGAAGTTTAAAAGTTTGCAACTTGCATTTTCACTACAGTTCTCTTTCTTTTAACAAGGTGACAACTGTCCCAAGTAACGCAGCCGACATGTATGTTTTGATTGGAAAAGCCATCCAATGGTTAGAAAACCCACATATTTGTTCCCATTCAAGAATTTGTAACTTAACAGCCAGCTGTCTACGTGTCACTCAAGTTGATGGTCATTTTTGCAGATATGAAATTCCCTTCCAAGATGGCTAATACAAATGTTGCAAATACGTGTTAGAATTCTGAAAGTTCAGGCATCTAGCTCAGTTCACTTTGATGTTCTCTTATTCCATTTAAAACCAAATTTATCTTGTCACTTTCAGAATGCAAGCTATCCCCTGCAATAAACTCATGTACAACCCCATTCAATTGAATCAAGCTAAAACCAGCAATCTTCGTTACCACCCTATTACTACTCAATGATCTCCTAATATTCACTACATCTTCCCATCGTTCTGCATTAGCATAAACATTGGCCAAAATTGAATAAACCCCGCCATCATCGGGTTTCAACTCCATCAAGTGCATCGCTGCTTTCTCTGCAATCTCAACATCCCCATGAATCCGACAACCTCCCAGCAAACCACTCCACACAGACATATCACCCCCTCTGGGCATATCCTTTATCATTTCCATCGCTTCTTTAATCAACCCAGCCCGCCCAAGCAAATCAGCCATACACCCGTAATGCTTTGGCTCTCGAAGGACTCCATAAACAGATTCCATCTCATCAAAAAGCTTCCTTGCATCATCTACGAGACCCCTATGACTGCACCCTACCAGAACTCCTAAAATGCTAATCCCATCTGGTTTTACCCCAGCCTCTATCATTCGCGAGAAGTACTCCAACAATAATTCGCCATACCCATGCATTGCAAGGCCACCAAGCATTGCATTCCAAGTAAGCAAATTTTTTGTCTGAACTCGAGTCAAATATCTTTAAAGCAATGTCAATGCACCCGCATTTTGCATAGAAATCAACCAACCCAGTGGACAAAAAGGTATCCACTTTCATCGCATTCCTTTCAATATAATCATGAATTTTCTTTCCCTTTTCAAGTTCTCCTAGCTGTGCACAAGCAGAAAGCGTTGAAACCAATGCAACATTATCGGGCCTAATCTCTAAATCTACCATTAAATCAAACAATTCAATAGCCTTCTCACAAAAACCTCCTTTTGCACACCCAGCTATAATCGTATTCCAAGAAACAGAATCCCTCACAGGCATTAAATCAAACAACTCCCTAGCTTTCACAACATCACCGGCCTTAACGAACCCATCGATCAGCACATTATAAGAAACCACATCTCGTTGAGAACTTTCATCAAACACCCTGTACGCATCATTTGAAAAATCAGAAACCATATAACCGTGAATAAGAGAATTCATAACATACAAATCCGACAAGAACCCGAATTTCAGAACTTGACAATGAAGACAACGCGCTAAAAAAAACCCTCCAAGCTGCGCGCAGGCTTTGAGGGTAAAAGGGGAAAGAATGAGAATCAAGAGGGACAGAAAGACGGCGCATTTGAGTAAATAAATGGAGGGCAGGGACAGGGAAAGAGAGGAGAGTGTGGACTCTAATGATACTATTGTAACAAAATGTAGATGGGTTTTGTATAGAATTGAATACAGATTTTGCATAGTGTAGTATAGAAGTGGGGGGGATTCGGATTCGGATTTGGTGGTGAGAGTATAGAGGAATTTGGTTAAAAGGGTAGGAGAGGAGTGGAAAGAAAGGGGTGTGTTCGTGATGGTGTAAGCATGGAGCTGGTAGAGTTGTGAGATTGTTTTGCATTGTTTAATTAATTTGGTGATTACTGAGTGATAATTTTGTGGTGTTATGAGGCTGCTGCTGCTGATTAACATTCAGTTCTTGGTTTTTAGAATCGTTTGATGGGTTTGGCGATCGGCATGCATAAGCGTGGTTTAAAAAGCTAGAAAAGTTAAAAAACCGTGAACGGCAGGATTCGAACCTGCGCGGGCAGAGCCCACATGATTTCTAGTCATGCCCGATAACCACTCCGGCACGTCCACCTTTATGTTCAAGCTTTAAGATTCAATATTTTGAATATTTATTACTTTCAAATCCAGATTTAAAATGGGCCTCAGCGGAACAAAGAAGGCCTAAGTGGACAGGACTCCATTAAAGAGCAAATAGATTCTGGGCTTCATTTCACCAGTCCCTTATGACACTTTCCATTTTGACAGGTCAGGAAAAAAAACATAGGTATAGAGATTTTTATTTTTATTTTTATTTTTTTAACCGTATATCTGGGCTAGCTTATATGAATCTTAACTAAATTTCTGATTTTTTGTACTTATGTTTATAGAATTTTTTAAAGGTAAATAGTTTTTAAGTATTTTTTTTAAATTCATGTTAACAGCTTCTATATTTATGGGTTTATGCTGTATCTGCAAGCATGTAAAAGCCGAGTAATTAATTGTTGGATGCTACGCTAGTTTCTAGATGTCTCTCTCTACTTGTTAAAAGCCTGTTAAGCCCTCAAAAGAGGAGAAATCATTGGACAATCAAGATGTATAGTCGATGATGTAGACTCACTGTTATTCACACATACGCACCAAAAAAAAATTCATTTTCAGTATTATCATAGGAATTTCTCGTTTGTCTGCACCCCAAGTCACAGGTTGAAAGGGGAAAATGAAGCTACAAGTTGCAGAAAAGGCTTTTTTTTTAAATTAACATAGTGTCCGGAACAATTTGCGTGTATCTCAACTAATCTCACGAGCTCTGAAATTAATGATAATATAAACTTTTAGTGACCATCATACTACCAATCACAAATCTCAAACTTGAAACCACAGGAAAACAAACCTCTTAATCCCAAATTTTTAATAATTATTTACCTTATCTTTTTTTTTAGATTCGAAGAAATTTTATCCCTGAAAAATGGATTTTGTGGGCTCATATGAGTAAATAAAATCTCGATTATTCCAATTTTTTATAAAAAAAATACATATTTTAACTTGAACTCAAAACTTATTATATAAATCTCAAAATTTTTTTCACCACGCGAGAGAACTACTCTCATCTATGGTCCAAGGGGTATCAAGTATCTGAATGGGGGAAGGAGAAGAGAAATATTAAAATATATCTACACTCTTTTGATTTCGATGTAAAAGACTTAAAGTCGGATTAAAAAGTTTGGATAATATATTCAAATATTCCCACAGCTCCAATAAACAAGGTAAATAGTACCAAAACAAGCATCGGAAATAATATAGTATTATCCGATTCCTGGGGATAGGAAAAAATTCTTTTAGTGCCAAAATGATTACGTCATCCTTCTTACAGCACCACTCACTCAAATCAACCCTCTTTGTAATTGGTCCTTACCACGTATCATCAGCGTTTAGCTTTTTGTCTTTTTGACTATTCTCCATGCTCAATCTTTTTTTTTTCTTTTCTTGAAAGTATTTTTTATTTTAAAATATATTAAAATATTAGTATATTAAAATAATTTAAAAAACTAAATTATTTTAATTTAAAATTAAAAATAAAAAAAACAATTTTTTTAATAAATATTCTTGAAAAACAATAATAAACACTTAATATCTCCAGCTTGACATGGATTAGTGCTGTTTGACACACAGATTCTCACATCTAGATACAAAAGATGGGGTAACAAGTGGACGGTGCAGAGCCCTTCTACCTTGTAAAAAGAAGAGGTGTGTTCTCTATTTTGTTGCCATGGACAACTTTAACGACCTTATATCAATTGTTTACAATTTTCAATCTTCTTTGATGGGTTAGCCCTACACTTGTCTCCTAACTTTTTCTCTGGCACTCTTCGATTTATCATCATCTCTTTGTCTTTTCTCTCGATTAATAGAGTAGCTAGTGTGATTTCCATAAAGAAAGTGTAATCACATGGCCCTTGGTGGGATTAGCATCCCTCATTTGCAGAATATTTATGCCCTATGGGACCAGTTTTTCAAGTTTTATCCTTCTTTTTTTAATATGAGAAAACCCATTCCGTAAAACATATTTTGTGGGGTTATATAACCGAGAAAAAAACCTAGTTGTTTTAGGGTTTTACTAATGTATATCTTGACTTAAACTTCGAGACTTAATATGCAGATTTTATTATAGTTGTTTTCAAGTTTTTATAATACACATTTTAATTCAAACTCGAGACTTAATATACAGATGATAAACTCTTTGTCATCACAGTACATACAAGTTTTATCTTTCTTTGCTGATCTGTTCTCTTTGGTTTTATGTCCGGATATTTGGGTAAAGTATGATGGATTAAAGAAAGATTTGAGTGTGTTTACCTTCAGTGTTGTTTCCTGGGTCCAAGAGGCTTATATAGAGGGAATGTTAGGTAGACTGAACCAAGGCAAATTCAAAAGTTCTAGGGTTTCTTTCTATCAGAACTAACTGTCCTTTCCAGCACCAAACCATGCCGAGCAAGAAGAGGAAGAAGATGGTGGTAAGAATTCCAGGTGCTGGATAGTGTAACTACGTAACCTCTTCTCCCTTCAATGGATGCAAGGGGACAAAAGGCAAGTCATTGAGGCAAAGGGAAGGTCATGCCTTTCTTCTGGGTTTTCTTAGTTCTTCTGTGTTCATGCCATCCATGGCATGAACTGCTTATATTTTCAATCAAGATTTCTGTACTGGTAGGTTAATTAAAGCTGTGCCAAGATGTACCCTTTTTTTATTGTAAAATTTGACTTCTTCCATAATGCAAGTATGAATCTTCTACGTCCTCGATGCACAAAATCCTTAGTTCTGTAGATTTACCACAGATTTGACCATGGCGAAGATGGCTACAAAGCAAATCCCTGCGCATTCATCAAGAAATGAAAATACTCCCCTTCTTGTTCAATGACAACAGCATCCAGTTTTGGTAATAAAAATAATTCTCCCATTCATATGGTTAGATAAGCTAAGTGGAATCAGTCTAATATTGTGATAAAAATAAATTTTTAAATGTTTTCATTTTGAAATATTGATTGACAATCTTGGAGACAGGGCATGAATCCAGAGTAAACAATGACAGTAAGTTGCTGTGCAGTTCTTGAATGCCATGACATACAACATGTTCAACTCAATATCATCCACACCCATCTACTGTTCATTCACATGCCATTCATTTCCTCGAGTTAAATTTAAGGAATTATGCAAAATACAAAGTTTTTGCAGTGAAATATGATGTGCAGAAGTTTTTTGCATCCATGTACAATGAAATTAGGTAAAAGTTGTCGACACTTGTCTCATCTGGGAAAAACTCACTGACAAAACTATGATCCCCGAATCTTGAAGGGGATTACTGCCTGCTGTATTAATTCAGCAAATTGTATCACCTACTTGAATAGTAGTCTTGTTCTTTATTTTCGTTATCAAAAAAGCATTGATAAACCATGTACGTTATTCCAGATCTGGCATCAGTTTAGTAGCAACAGGGTATGGCAGTTGCAAACCCTAATCAAGATCTAGTCTCTTCTTCATAGCCTCGTAAACCATATACGTTATGCTTGCTGCTGGCACAACCTTCAGAAGATTTGGGAAAATTCCTTTGTAAAAACCTCCATAACCTTCATTCTGAAACGTCCTCCAAAATACATCAGACATCCCTTTGTAAGGAGCTGCATTACTGGGAGGTTGAGCTTGCATTCTGATAAGAAAAAAACACAAGAAGCACTGTAAATATTACATGATTTGAAGACTAGTTGAGATGGAATGGCAGAATAGATGGAAAACTCCCGAGTGAAAAAGAGCAAAGGGTAGCATAGGACTTCCAAGAAATAAAATGTTACCTGGTTCTAATAACCTGCAAGGGGTAAACACATGTTGCTCCCAGGGCTCCTGAGATTGTTCCACAACCCAATTGAACAAGGGGACCAGGTTCTGTAGAAAACACAGTTTTTCAGAACACAACTCCTGAAAAACCAAGAAAGAAAAGGAAATTATCAAACGACAAAATAGACAGGAGAAAAATGTACCACTGTCATGCAGCATATATGTCTTCGACATATCTTTCAAAGTCTCATAGGCAGCAAGGTCAATGCCAGCATATGGGATAATGCCAAGAAGAGACGGCACGATACCTTTATAAAATGCTCGAGGTCCCTCCTGAATCCATATATCCTTTGCCAGTGCTCCCAGATTTGGCGCCTTTCCACTTTCACAAACATAAGTTTGTAAACGAGTTTTCACAAGATCCATAGGATAGATAGCAGTCTGTGCAACTGCACCTGCCATACCACCTGCTAAAAGTCTCCCACCAGGACCTATATCAACCTTGTCTCCCCCCTTGACTTCTCCAATTGCATTCTTTAACATTTCATAAGCATAAAACTTGATGGCACTTTCAGGTGCTACCTTCAAAACATTTAACCCATTACCACGGAAAAAACCCAAGAAACCTTCTTCCTTCCATATCTTGTTAATAGCAGGCACCAGACAAGCTCGAGTAGTCTGAACTTGCAAGACAACCTTCAGGCGATCAAGAGGAGCAGTTGCAGTACGAGAAGCAGCTCCTGCTATACCCCCGGCAATAAAATATTTACTCCTATGAACATGCTTGCTGATTCCTTCTGGAATAACTGCTTGCTCTCCGATATCAACATGGCATACCCTTTCCCAGTGATGGTAGATGTTTTCAATAGTAGCTTCATGAGGATAGAGTAAAAGAAAATCTCTCCATTCTTCAAAAGTTATAATTCCATTATTATCCTTATCAACATGCTCTACAAATCGAGCAAGCTCCTCCTCGTCAATTTCAATCCCTGTAAACAAGACACTGCTGGGGCTTATAAGATGAAAAAAGAGAGGATAAAATTCAAGGCAACTGGGCTAGCGAATTCTTTGCTAGCACTTAAAGCTCGAAGAAAAAGAACAAGAAAGAAAAATCTTAAAATGCATAAACAGTAATTTTCATCATAATTATCTGAACTCAAGAATTAAGAAACAATTACAAAATAGCACAATTGCACTTATGCACATAGGATTGGTGTAGACAAATGGCATACCAAGTTCTATAACATTCCAAGACTAAAATCCTACAATGTTAAAAATTCACGGCAACTACGGAGGAAAACAAGGGATACTTGAAATCAAGAAAAACTCCAATTTATGAAGCGCCATAGCAACTTCTGCTTGATTAAGGAAGGTTCACCAAAGATTTAACTTGTTCACAATCGATATCACCATTTTAACAAGAACAACCAGATAATTTTTTGTACTTCCAGCAAATTTCAGGCAAACTCATACAGGAATTTAGTAAAGTACCACCAAAGACATCTTTCAACACCAAAGAACCACAGGGATTGTGCCTCCGCAAGTTTTAAGCAAACATATACAACATTTCCTAACTTAAATCCCAATTCTTAAGCACTTCATGCCCTCCAAACATACCCTATAGCAACTACAAGTCTACAACCTTCAAAAAAAAAATCCACACATAAAGCTTCTCTATTGCTTCCATATATTTCCCTCAAATAACTATAGCAGACATCTAGAAGTCACCAAACTGTTTAACTCAGGCTAACAAATGATTGCAACATGACTCCAATTAATTATAAAGGTCAGGTCCATCATCCAGGACATAAATAAGAATCTAAAAAATGCAGCCTTAGAGCTCGGAAGAAATCACCAAAAAAAAACAGAGAGAGAGGACCCATCTTTTGTCATCCAAGCCCTGGGAGAAAATAAATCAGGTTAAAATTAAACAAAATAAATTTAGTTGACATCATGCTTCCAAATCTTTAGTAAACAGCTGAGCCCCAAGTCTCTCACACCATTATCCTCTAGCATAAACTCAACCAACTGTTAAGCATGATAGAATCCAAACTAACAGAAGAATCAAAAGACCATAAAGTATCGAAATTTTCTTATTAGATTAAAATACATTGTCAAATCCCCCGAGCTTTAAAGAAGGAAATCCATTACCTAACTACTAGACTACTTGAAACATTGTAATAATCAATCATTGTCATCACTACCTAATCATAATCCCCAAAATCTACAAAAAAATCCCAATAAATTTCACAATCCAATACAATAATAAAAAATCAACAAAATCAAAAACCCAATTCGGAAAGAACTCTAAAAATCCAAAAAAAATAAGTGAGAAATTAAAAATAAGTACCAGCCTTAACAAGAGCATCCCATAACTCCTCAGGAAAAATGCAGCCATTATGTTCAACATCAATAGCTTGAAAAATCCTATACAGCTCCATTTCTTTATCATCCATATACTTCCTAAAATCCTGATAATCAACCCTTCCATCACGGTTTGCATCACAAACTTTCAACAACTCTTTGGCATATTTATAACCGGCAGGAATTTGGAGCCCCGATAAGCCGGCTTCAATCTGCGCATAATCTAAATAACCCAAATTAGCTGCATCAAAAAAACTGAATAAACTTCTAATTCTAGCATCCCTCTCTTCTTTCGTTTCTCTCAATGCCAGTAGTACATGATCTATGGATACTGGGCCTGGTTTTTTAACCGGGTTGCAACAAGCGGTTAAATTTGGGTTCGTATCCTTTTTTGGCAAGATAACGTGGTGGCGATGACGGTGCTCAACCGCGTTACCGGCCCCGGACATGGTTTTGCATGTGTTGGAGATTGGATCACGAAAAAAAGGTTTCTGCTTTTCTTGGGTTTTCCCGAGGTTTGATTTTTTATTTATTTATGCTATAATGCTACAATAAATGTAAATGAATCTGGGTTTTTTGGTTTAAAAAATGAAGGGTGAAATTTAAATGAGATTTTATGTTGTGGAATGAAGAACACGGGGGATTTTTCAAGTAAGAAATTTGGATGGGGGGAAGGCAGAGATCTAAACATATATATATTTTTAAAACTGTATATTTTAAATATAAATATATATATAATTATAAATCAAAATACTTATGCTTACAATTAATTAAATGTCATCAATAATAATTCATATCAATAAATATAAAAAAATAAAGTATTAGCGTGTTTAGTCAATTTGTCTCGCTACATATTAGATAAAAACAATTAACACAAAAGACTTAATATATTAGTATTATTAACATGTTTTTAATATCGATTAAAGAATATAATCTTATAAACTTGATATTTATATATAATAAGAAATTATATAAATGAATAAAAAATATATATTATCTCAAACAAAAGGTGTAAAAAGCCGTCTAGCTACCTTTCAAAACCCATCATTTAGATGCTCTAGATAACTAGTTGTTTCCATTTATATTAATGGAATCGTTCAATTTAAATAATACTATATGTTGTCAAAGCACATGTTAATCATCTACTTTTTTAGTTGATACTATTTTTAAAACAAAAGATCAGACGTGGAAGTACTTCATTTTTATATTCGTTGCGTGTTAAATACATGTGCGTCATGGTATAAATTTACTGTAATTATGTTTTAATTTTGTGTAACTTGTCTTAAATTGAAGGGAAAAAAAGTTTTTTTTTGAAGTATTTACATTAAAATAATATTTTTGATATTAACACATAAAGATAATTTAAGAATATCAAAAAATAAAATATAAAATATAAATATAGCATGCATTATTATCTTTAATTATTTTAACATAAGGATATGATTTAGGAAAAGGCATCTAGACAGGGGATTATGGTGATAGGATCGAGGGACCTAATAAAACGAATGTATATACTTGGGGGACTAAGCTAATATGAGAATCGTTTAAACAAATTTATTTTTAACACAGCATATAAAAAAAATATAAAAACATAAAAATTAATAATTGAAAATAAATTTTTTTTTAAATACAAATCAATGTATAACTTTGGAATAAACACGTGTCAATAATCCTTTTGGCTGGGGGCTTAGAGGTAACAGAATCGATACCACCAAACAACGCGTCAGGAACACCACTAATTTTCTACCTATTAAGGGTAAAACAGGTAAATTAGTCACTTTATACAAGCACGCGAATAACAATCCCCCACTTGTAACCTTTATGCCCATTCTCTCGTCACTTGATGCATCTTTGTACAGTATATTGTTGAAATTATTTTTGAAATTATTTTTTATTTAAAAAAAATATTAAAATATTTTTTTTATTTTTAAAAATTATTTTTGATATTAATATATGAAAAATAATCTTGAAAATAATAATATATGATAGAATTTATATTTTTATAAAACATGAATATCATTGAAAGATGCATGTGATTATCAATTTTGATGATTTTTAGTGTTTGTTTGAGAGCGTGTTTGAGATTGTTTTTGAAAGTATTTTTTGTTTAGAAATGTATTAAATTGATGTTTTTTAATTTTTTTTTAAAATTATTTTTGACATTAACATATGAAAATGTCTAAAAACATCCCAAAAAAAAAGTAATTTTAAAGAAAATAAATCATTTAAAAAAAATAAATCGTCACACATCCGCGTAACTTAATAGAATTTTTTTTAAAAAGCACTTTCAGAAATATTATTTTACAGTCGCTATAACAAGACTTGCCTCACAATAAAACTATCTTCATATAATGTATTAAAGTTACTTTAAAAATAAATAAATAAATAAATAACGAAGAGGTTGTATATTCAATTGCTTCAATGGGAAAACCAGATAAATTTTTTAAAAAATAACTCAAGTAAGAAACTACAGTATGCACACGCTATATTTAATTACTAGTTATGATGCCCGTTTTTCATTGTCACCGGAATCATATTTTTTTTAACGTAAAAAAATATTAATTATGTGTGATTTTTTTATTATAATATAAATTTAGGCAAAATAATAAATTTATGTAGAAATATTGTGAAATGCAAATTTTCTATAAAATATATGAATTTTAAATGAATATAAATTTATTTATTTAGTAAAGCTTCAATGAAATAACCAGTATAAAATTATCATTATCATTAAAAAAAACAAGAAGATTTGAATATCTGAATTAATGAATACATTGTATTGATATTAGTTCATTTTATAATTCAATTTAAATTAAACACAACTAACAAAATATAAATTGTGAAAAGAACTTCTATTAATCAACTAACAAAAATATATAGTTGATTTTCTATCTCTAAAAAAAGAAGAAAGACTTAGTTTTTAGATGATAATAATTGGATCGATAATTACTAAGAGAATGCATATTCATTTCATTAATTTATTTTGCAAATATTATATAGTAATGATGAATGTGTGGGCTAATCAAACACGGTCAAAAATTAGAAAAACACAGTCAAAGTCATCGTATTGGTCCCTGAACACAAGTTGATAAAGTCAAAATCCTACCAAACTACAACACAAGGAGGTCACTTCTCATCAAGGTTGAACTTCAAGACAGACATTCATAGGTTAGGAAAAACTTTAATACTAGTAAAGTCTAAAATGCTTGTACTACACGTGTTATTGCTGATAAAAGTGTCCATTAAATTTATATAAAATAACAAATATTTCAATGATTTTGATAATAATATAAATTATATCGTGGAATCTTATTTAATAACTAAAATTTTCAGGTGAGATGATTTTTTGACATGATATTAGAATCTTGTTGACCCAACGGTCACGAGTTTAAATCTCATTATTTTTATTTTATTTAATAAAAATTAAATATAAAGTAGTGTAGCTTTGTGTAAGTTTCAAGTTTAGAGGATTTTTATTTAAAATAATATATTAAAGAATAATATAAATTATTTTATGAGACTTTACTTAATAACTTAAGATTTTATATGAAATAATTCTTTGACAACCATTTCATATATAATAACTTTGGTTATAACAGTTTTATTACATATCCATTGTTATCATCGAAGAATCCTTCGGTGAAAAGCTAAGGTTATAGGATAGCGAATTAACATGTTTATATATATATAAAATTAAAACTATATTATTTTTATAAATAAAATAAAAATAATCAGGGTGGAGCTAGATTTTGATCAACCAAAGCTCATGCAAATCCCAATAACCAATACACAATAATATTTTATATTTATTGGGCCAAATTGTAAGCGGTTCACAAATCAAAACACAAGACATGGAGCCAGCCAGTCCGTTGGATCGATCAACCCCCTAACTCCAGCCTAGTGTGAGGAAAAAAAAAACCCAATCTAATGATGGCTTGGTTGACTCAATAAATCAACCCATAATTTAGTTGATAGGATGAAAATTATATTTTTTTTCAAAAAATGTAATTTTTTATTTTAAAGTTTTTATATTGATTCAAATTAAACCATATAACCTCTAATTTGTTTTTATTTTTTATTTTAATTTTAAATTAATATTTTTGATGTTTTTAAATTATTTTCATGTTCTGATGTCAAAAATAATTTTATTTTAAAAAAAAATATTATTTTAAAATATTTCTGAACAAAAAATACTTTCAAAAACAAAATTCAACCACATTCTCGAACGAAAACTAAATAATTAAGGTGCAAGCAACAACATGAACATGAAAAAAAAAACATAATACTCAATATCTGTCGGGATTGAAAGCTGAAAACTAAGTTGTACCATGAAAAATAACGAGACAATTTATTGATAAACTGTATAGAATAACCCGTAATCGATAATTTATATGAAACGATGGGCAGTACGAATAATTTCCAATTAACCAGACAATTTATTGATGTATAGATCTCCGTGGCTCCATTAAAGAAGAGAATGAGTTCCATTGACAAGGTAGCTAATTTTGCATCCATTTATTGAGCAAGCTTATAGATGCATTACAAAGATCATGGAAATTAACAGGATTACAGCTCTATGCCATTATTGGTTCATAGCCTTCTTCTTCTCTCCCCTTCTTTCTGTCGATAACGCAGGCCAGCACCAACTACCACCAATCCTAGCAGAGATACTACTGCTAAAGCAGATTTGGATACTTTAATCTTTTCATGTATCTGCAAGAACCAAGAAACGTTCAAATTTCATAAAATACTAACTGTAACCTTTAAAAACCGAGCAAGAACTTACATGAATCGGAGAATGCCAGAAATTCGTGGGATTTGGTGTTCGATCAGCAACCAAAATGTAGAAAAGCCCCATAACTCCTATATGCTTTTGAGTACTGCTGTAGTTAGATTCAAGAACTAGATTTTCCCCAGCTGTTATCTGGATAGAGCCTGGTTCAGGATAACAGGTGGACATCCCTACTATGTAACCTTCCTCATCTCCTGCATCCTTTCCTTGTCCATAAATTGGTTCTGAATTACATATAACACGTCCATCCTGAAGCGAGCATATACAAGCTTATCAGATTTCATATTATTTATGGTGGTGGACAGAGCAGTTCAGGTAAGTTCGAATGAAGGAAAATGGCTTTGAAAACAATTTCGAGCTGTCATATATTTATGGCTCTGTGGTTATTAATGCATCTGATCTGATGAAGCCTTGATTGAAGATTACCTCCCCGTACAGAGTAGAGCCGATTCCCCCAGTGTGCTGATGGGCAACACCGTAGATGACAGAACCACCGACCGGCATGGTCAGGCTTGTCCTTCGGACATCAACGCATCCATCGGAAACTGCACTGCCGGTGTTGCAAGACGCGACGTCAAACTCAACCTGCAGAAAATAGACGTTAATAAATTTTAAAGTGCTAGCATCAATCACAAACTTCTCTTCAGTGTAATTCATTTGGCGATTAGAGTGTCTAACATGTTAGGTAAGCCCCCAGAAATGGTTTTATACAAATTCTCTAACAGTGAATTCTGATTCAAAGAACACTATTGGAGGAGTTTATCAATCATCATGAACATGAACGCTTAATTTAACTCTCATGCAATATATGAACAGCAACCAAAGAAAGTGTTTCTTACCTGGCAACCAATTTCTGGACTTGATCCGATTGAAACATTCAGCCTTTTTCCAGTATCAGTGACATCAAATATAAAGACTTTAACAGGGATAATGCCACAATCCCAATCAATCCATTCCACCGTGTACCGCAAGTATAGACTCCTCCTGGCACCCTCATAACCTTTTCGAACCTTGCAACGTGTTTGGTCATAGCAACAGCTTATACCCCCTTTGTAGCCTGGCCTCAGAGTTTGACCATCTTCATCCACAGTGACGTTGTACAGCTCGCATCTACATTCTGTGCATCCCAGCCTATCTACGGCACCCCGTGTGTCAATTGCATGGACATTAATCATCCATTTCTCCTCATATCCTTCCGGAATCTCAGCTGGATTGCCGATTTCTATTGCATAAGGATCAGGAATATGAGTGTCCGTTTTTCGTGTCTCGGAACCAAGGCCGAAATACTGTCGCAGAGTAGTCCCTTGGCATATTCCACTGTTTCCTCCAAATATATAATTTTCCGGCTGAATCTTCTGGTCACCATTGTTCTCTGCCATGTCCTGACGTTGATAGTACTTTCCAACAAGCCAGTGATGAAGATAAGTTTCATGAAGTGGTATTGATTTCCCAGCATCATCGACTACTTCAGCTCTGAAACTCTTAAGAGCAACATGACCCCTTGGAAAGTCAATATTGTAATAAAACCTATTCTCTACTGATCCTGGTTCGAGCACGAACTCCGGCGAGAGAAAAGTGACAGATTTGATCTTATTTTCGATTCTCGGAGAAGCTATTGTGCATGATACAGCAAACGCAAGTGTTAGCACTACCATTGATGGCAAAAGCAACCCTCCTTGAGAACGAAGTGCCATGTTTCCTGTCAGCTTCCAAATCTCAGGTTGAACCACACAATCTTTCAGAAACTGTAGCATAACACACACACATGTTATTTTGAATATGCTGAAATCAAATCTCGAATTTTGAGTTCTTTCAAAAAGACACTAAGAATGTCAAAAATGAAACAAATACATTATTTTTTTGGATTTTTTTTAAATTGCTGATAAATAAGGTTAAAAATCAGGTTATAAGGTGGACGAACAATTTAAATAAATTTTGAATTGTAGATACTGTTGTTAGAGCCTTATTGACCCAGCGGTCATGAGTTCGAATCTCACCCCCCCATATTTGATAAAAATCAAACACAAAGTAGTATGAGCCTGTGTGCAAGTTTCAAGCCCAAAGGGCTTGCACTTGAGGGGGTATGTTAGAGAATAATATAAATCATATTCTGGGACCTCACCTATAAGCTTAAGCTTTTAGGTGAGATGGTTCATTAACAACTGTGAACTCCTGTATTATAAAGAGATACTGTAGAGATAAAACAACAAAACTCTCAATTCATATATATATATATATATATATATATATATATATATATATATATATATATATTGGCTTAAATCTAGTAAAAATGAAGAAATGCGAGATAGAAATAAATGATTTTACGTACCAAAATATGAAAAATAGTCTCAAGTTCCAAAAACTGCAACTTGCTCCTCCTTGCCCTGCTTGTATAGTTTGACAGACAAGGTTATATGCTTGCATGTGTGCTCTCTCTTTTGCTCAGGAGAGGAACAGTATTTATAGTAACTGGGTAATTAATTAATTATACGAAGTTCCTTGTAAGACTCTCTTCAGATTTTAATATTAAGGAAGTATTACGTAGATTTAGTTAGGCTCAATCTACACAAAATATCTCAAGCTCTAAAAGCTTACAACATTAAAAAAAAATCAAGACGGATTTGTATGTATCTTTAAGGAAATATCTTTTGTTTGTTATTTTCATATGATTTGTATATATTATAGTCGGAGGTGTCTGATTTTGAATCGGAAATGTCAAGAGGAAGAAGCATGCACCTATGATATCTTAACTGCAAGTACGCCGGATTCTGGTAAGGATGATGTTGACAAGAAGAGAAGATAGCCTACGGCATGACGTTCACCATTCCACGGCCATTTCTTTTTGAGGGTATTTCTTATTTTTATGTAAGAATTTGTTAGGTAGTGTCATAATTTCTTTATGCTTTTAAGAAATATTTTAATTTTTTTTTAAATATTAAATTAATTACTTTTTTTTATCATTTTAATATACTAATATAAAAAATAAAAATATGTTTTAAATCAAAAAATACTTTTAGAAAAAACTCTACTTATAACAATACTAAATACTAATAATAATTAACCACTTAAGAATATTATTAGTGTTTTAAATGTACTCTTTCTTTCCATGCTAGCCTCATTAATATCTTGGTGGTGGATGACTTTTTCTAAAAAAATATTTTAAATATTTTTTATTTTTTAAAAAATAGTTTTGACATCAACATCAACGTATCAAAACAATATAAAAACACACACAAAAAAAACATAATTTAAAGCAAAGAAAAAAAAATATTTTTTTTAAAAAACACATGAACAAA
This sequence comes from Salix viminalis, assembly GCA_029228465.1. Taxonomy (NCBI): domain Eukaryota; kingdom Viridiplantae; phylum Streptophyta; class Magnoliopsida; order Malpighiales; family Salicaceae; genus Salix; species Salix viminalis. The sequence continues at coordinate 2,180,219 of CM055437.1, forward strand.
CAACTCTAAATAACATTACATATGTTTCATACTTTTAATTTCGATGACTCATTATAAATTATTCCATTAAGAAATGTAATGTGTTTAAAAATAAAATAAAAAAGTAAGTGACCAAACCCTTTTTTTTCTCTGTTAATATATTCCAATATCTAATATGTTGATTTGTCAGGGGATGACTGATCATATAATAGTATTTATTATTCGTTTTCATGACACAAGTCTTTGAAAAGGAAAGTTCCTATAAATTGAATTGATCTGATCTTAGGTGTCGAAATTTTAATGGTGGGGTATAAAAAGTAATTTTTGTAGACTGATTGCATTCACGACATGAGATACACGTGTCCATTGGAGAATTATTACCCTCAGGAAACACAACACGTACGAATACATAAACCATTTCAAGTTTTCAACTATTGGACGGGCTTGTGTTGAATTTGATGATAAGAAGAGGAAAAAAAAAAAAGACGACTTGGATGCTATAGATGGCTAATTGTTCAGCTCGTGATCATTTCTGTAGTTTCTAAAAAGTTTTTTTTCTTACATAATATAAAAAATATAATATAATATTAGATGGTAAGATTATAAATAATTTTTTTATACATTTTTTGTATAAATAATAGGTTCCTGTTAGACTATAGAAGAATAAATGTACATTCTAGAATTATTGTAAACACTCTAGAATACAGTAGAATAGATTTCAGTTACAATATAGAATATAAAGGAATATGTAATAGTAGTATATATGGTCACTGTGCTACACACAATAAACACACGAAATAACAAGCATAACAATATACTGTTGAGGTATTATCCAGTAAAGTTCTTTTGTTCTTCTCCTCTCTCTCGTCTCTCTCTTCCGGTCTAAACATCTCCCTCTTCATCTTCAATTTCTTCAATTACCTACAAGATCAACATGGTATCAGAGCACAAACAATGCTCACGCAGATCAATTAAGTGATCCAACCTTATGCTTCCGCAATCTTCATCTTCTTAAACAATTTCTTTCTTACCCATAAAATTTCTTTCGTCAGCTACAGCTATTTCTTTGGGTAAATCAATTAAATCATTGATACACCAGTAAGAGTGATTGAATCATCTCACTCACTGTTTCTTACTTCATTTGCTCTCTCGATTCTTCAAAAATTTTCTCACCATGGTAACTGCAGCCCAACTCCAAATTCTTCAATCACCTATCACAAATCTTATCTCAACTATCTCCACCTCTGTCAATGTTAAATTAGATGATTCTAATTACCTGAACTGGCACTTTCAAATCCAATTGCTACTGGAGAGCAACGGCATCTTTGGCTTCGTAGATGGTTCACACCCGTGCCCTCCCTCTGCCTTAACTGATGAAAATGGTACACACGTTCCTCACTCCTCCTCTTCTATTGTCAACTGTGATGATATTGTAGTGTGGAAATTGCATGATAGAGTCATGTAATGCGTTGCTTTACTCGCCACATTATCTACGATAGCTATGTCTTGTGCTATTGGTAGTACGAAGTTCTAGGGATTTATGGAATCGTTTGAAGGAACAATTTTCCACTGTCTCAAAGACAAGTATTTTTCAGATGAAGTCTAATTTGCAGAATATACGAAAAGGAACTGATAATGTAGGCCAATATCTCCTTAAAATCAAAGAAGCAAGGGATTATTTATCTGCGGCTGGGGTATATTTTGCAGACGAAGATATTGTGATTTTGGCACTAAATGGACTTCCATCTGAGTATAACACATTTAGATGTGTAGTTCGGGGTAGAGAAAGTGTTATTTCTTTGAAGGAGTTTAGGTCTCAACTGTTGGCTGAGGAAATAATTGTTGAAAATGTTATTCCTGCTAGTTCTCCATATATGGCTGCTATGAACACTATGTCTAAACCCTCTCTGTCACCTGTGTCCCCAATGTCATCTACACAATTTTTTCGACCCTCTCGTAATCACCAAAATTATACCTCATATGGCAGTAATGGGTATCGACAGATGAATAGGTATAGGGGCAGGGGCCGTTTTGCTCAAGGAACCAAGAATTTTATGCCCAGAACCTCAAACTATACTAAACCTCAGCCTACTTTCACATCTGATCCGGGAATTCTAGGTTCATACTCTCCCCCATTTACATCTGCCCCTCAGACAGGTGGTACTATTATTTGTCAATTATGTAACAATGAGGGTCATTCTGCTCCTTTGTGTGGGTTTCGTAATTTTGACAAATTCAACTGTCATATTTGTGGAAAATCAAGTCACACTGCCTGGTATTGCTATTATAATGAGCAGGGCCCCAATTTTTTAGGCCGTTCAAGTGAATCTCATGCTTCTTCTTCCAGTCAGCCTCATGCCATGAATGTAATACACACGGAAGGTCAGCCACCTCAGTCAGCCTCTGTTCAACCTCCAATGTGGATCACAGACTCGGGTGCTACTAACCACATGACCGCTGATCTCTCCAATTTATCTCTAAGCACTGCATATCCCATGACTGACACTGTGCAGACAGCAAATGGTGAAGGTTTGTTGGTGTCCCATATTGGTTCAACCATAGTTCCTACTAAACCCAAACCTCTACTATTGAACTTCGATCCCTATGTGTTCTCGAATTAACTTCGGAATTTGTTGTCGAGTTCATCGCATCTGTTTAGACAACAACCGCTATTTAATATATGATGCCTTTTGTTTTTTGGATTCAGGACAAAGTCACGGGGAGAATACTATACATAGGAGCATGCCGTAATGGACTATATCCCCTTTCCTTTGTGCCTTCATCGACTCAACCCTTCTCCGATTTCCCATTCAAGCCTACATTGGTCGAGTTAGTGTTATCCTCTACTTGGCATCGTAGATTAGGCCATCCCACAAATAAAATAGTTAGTTTGATGTTAAAGAAAGCAAATATTCAGTGTTCCTTAGATTCAGATTTGCGATGTATGTGTCGAGTTGTCTTAAAGGCAAATTTACTAAGCTCCCCTTTCAACCTAGAGCTCATTTGTCCAGTAACACCTTTTCAAGTAATACATAGTGATCTTTGGGGACCTTCCCCTAGTATTTCCATTGATGGTTATAAGTACTATGTTGTTTTTATTGATGAGTATTCTCGGTACAATTGGCTATATCCCCTTATTAATAAGAGTGATCTTTGTTCTGTCTTTATCTCCTTTTATAATCACATTCAGACACAATTTTCACAATCCATTCGTGTTTTGCAAAGTGATGGGGGAGGGGAATATGTCAACAAATCTTTAACACATTTTCTTACAACAAAGGGGATAACACATCACAAATCATGTCCATATACTCTCGAACAAAATGGGTTGGTGAAAGAAAACATAGACATCTTGTGGAAACCACTATTACTCTCATCGCAACATGCAAATTTGCCACCTTCTTTTTTTGGACATATGTCTGTACATATCGCTTCTTTCTTAATAAATAGAATGTCTTCTGCAGTATTACACTTTAAATCACCCTTTGAACTGTTATTTGGGAAAATACCTTCTGTTGATCATTTACGCATATTTGGTTGTGCATGTTTTCCATCTTTAAAGCCTTATATACACAATAAACTACAGCCAAAGACTACCATGTGTGTTTTTCTTGGGTATGCGTCTCAATTTAAGGGATACCTTTGTTACAATGTCTCTAGTAAACGTATATATGTCTCTCGGCATGTTGTGTTTATTGAATCTATGTTCCCTTACAAAGAATTAATCACTACATGCGCATCCATGCCTCAAAACCCCATTCCTTGCCAAGAGTCTAGTCTGCCAATCTCTATTACAAATTGTAATGAGGTTTCCATGCCACCCACTACTATTTCATCTATTTCCCCACATATTGCCTCTTCTTCATCATCTTCCATGTCCATACTGCCTGCTCCAGTGTCTCTTACTTCTGTCCCTGTGGCCCCTGTTTCAAATGATGAAGGTATGAATATTGCATCACCATCAGGACACTCTTTTCAGCCTGAAAATTTGTCAGTTGTTTATCCAATTCCTGCCGTGAACTCACATGCTATGCAGACTCGCAGCAAAAGTGGAATTTACAAGAAGAAAGTCTGTTTCAACATCATCAAGCCGTCAACTGAGATTGATCCTTCTTTGCTTGAACCTGGTAGTCACAAGTCTGCTGTGAAAATTCCAGTGTGGTTAAAGGCTATGGAAAAAGAGATTGATGCCCTTCATGCTCAGCAGACATGGACTTTAGTCCCTCTACCTTCTCACAGAAATTTAGTCGGATGCAAATGGATATTTAAACTGAAAAGACATGCTGATGGGTCTATTGCTCGCCATAAAGCAAGGCTGGTTGCTCAGGGCTTCAGTCAGGAACCTGGTTTGGATTATGGGGAAACTTTTAGCCCTGTTGTGAAGCCAACAACTGTCAGGCTTGTTCTTGCACTTGTTGCTCATCATAACTGGATGATTCGACAATTGGATGTTAAGAATGCCTTCCTTCATGGCATTCTTAATGAAGAGGTGTATATGGCTCAGCCTCCCGGTTTTATAGATCCCCTTCATCCTCAGCTGGTTTGTCAGCTTCATAAAACTCTCTACGGGCTTAAGCAGGCTCCAAGGGCATGGAATGACAGGTTCACCACTTTTCTACCATCTCTCGGTTTTACATCTACATATGCTGATTCCTCTTTGTTTGTTAAGAACCTTGGTGAAGGTATTATAATCCTGCTAGTTTATGTAGATGACATTGTCATCACTGGTTCTGACTTGCCTGCCATAAACTCAATTATTGCTTCACTTACTGCTGAGTTTGAACTTAAAGACTTGGGGAACTTGCATTATTTTTTGGGCATTCAGGTTTCTCAACTACATCATGGTCTGTTTATATCACAGTCTAAATACATCCATGACTTACTATGCAAAACTGAAATGCATAATGCCAAGGCTTGTAGCACTCCCTGCCTGCCTTATCAAAGGCTATCTAAAGATGATGGTGTTCCATTTGATTCCCCTACACTATATCGCAGCATTGTTGGGGCACTTCAGTACTTGACCTTCACATGCCCTGATATATCCTTTGCAGTCCATCAAGTATGTCAGTTCATGCAGCTTCCAATGGTAAGTCATTTTCTTGCCGTTAAAAGGATTCTTCGCTATCTCAAGGGGACTGCCACTTATGGTCTGAGTTATCATCGTGATTCATTGGATCTTAAAGCCTTCAGTGACGCAGATTGGGCAGGAGACCCTAATGAACGACGCAGCACTACTGGATTAGTTGTGTTTATTGGTTCTAATCCCATTTCATGGTCTTCTAAAAAGCAACAAACTGTCTCTAGATCATCGACTGAAGCTGAATACAGGGCATTGGCTTCCACAGCAGCTGAAATCGACTGGCTTAAACAATTGTTGACATTCATGTGTGTTCCAGTTTCCATTTCACCTATTATTTTCTGTGATAATATGTCTGCCATTGCTTTGTCTCTTAATCCAGTTCAGCACCAGAGGACCAAGCATATAGAGATTGATGTGCACTTTGTTCGCGAAAGGATTGCTAACAATCAGTTATGTGTCCAATTTGTCTCCTCCACAGAACAATTTGCAGACATTTTGACAAAAGGACTTAGTGCACCATTATTTCAAAGTCACTGCTCCAATCTCATGCTCAGCTCATCCGACCATGACATTGAGGGGGGATGTTAGACTATAGAAGAATAAATGTACATTCTAGAATTATTGTAAACACTCTAGAATACAGTAGAATAGATTTCAGTTACAATATAGAATATAAAGGAATATGTAATAGTAGTATATATGGTCACTGTGCTACACACAATAAACACACGAAATAACAAGCATAACAATATACTGTTGAGGTATTATCCAGTAAAGTTCTTTTGTTCTTCTCCTCTCTCTCGTCTCTCTCTTCCAGTCTAAACATCTCCCTCTTCATCTTCAATTTCTTCAATTACCTACAAGATCAACACATCAATAAACTATATGGTATACTTGTTCTTGCACCATAAATTTGTCATGCAAGATCCAAGAAAAAAGTTGATAAGGCTTTAAATTGGAGTAAAAATAACCATGTTAAGTATGCTTCATTGTTGGTCAACACTAATTACAATGCTCCCTCCAAAAATATGACTAATTGTGATGATAGTTTTATCTTAGATGGTTTTTTTTTTTTTTTCTTGATGAATAACACATCACTTTTAGATGTTGATGTGTTTTATTTTATATATTGTTATACTTGCATATATTTTAGATATTGTTTGTTACACATCATTAATCTCAACAAGTGGATTAATAAAAAAAATTACAACTTTGTATACCTAAATTCAATGAATCAAACAATTTAAAGTAATTTTTTTCTTCTAATCTTGATGTATGGTTCCTTATTAGATCATATCTTAGATAAATTATGAGATTTTTATATAGAAAAATCATAATATTATAAGCTTATTGAAAAGATTATGGTATTTTGGTATAAACACCTGGTAGATTAGGCTTTAGAATATGATCTACCGTTCTTGTCATGTCCGTAAAGATATTTCTATAGAATATTTTCTTAAAGTTTTGTTCCATAATAGACAACTTTTTATTTGCTAGGAAGGGTTTAAGTATGACTATGTTTCCTTTCACCTTGCATTATTGATTGAGAAAATAATTCATAGCCATCTAGATAGTGTGTAAATATATTTTTTTAAGCTTAGCTAGGCTTCTCTCTCTCTCTAATGTCCAACTGGATCATACCTTTTCTTTTATTCTAAATAAAATTATTTATATTTATTCTATTTTTTTATCAAATTAAAAAACCCATGACAAAAAGTTACGCTTTTTGTCAAAAAAAAGGAGGGATTATACTTAGATTTTGTTTTAATGGAGGTAACATTTTTTGGCCAAATTTTACAATGTAATTTTACATCCTAATAGATAAAAAAACAAAATAATTATTAATTTTTTTTAATATTTTAGCCAAATTTCAACGGATAATCATAAACTGGTTACGATACCCAATTTTCATTTCAAAACATGAAAAATATGCAACATATATTTTTTTACGAAAAATATGATTGGAAAAACCTTAGAATTTGACCGTATACATGAAAACAACACATTTTTTGTTTATAAATTTTTTAAGAAAAATATTTTTTTTAAATGCAAATTTTTTATTTTTTATTTTTTCCAGTATAGGCTGGCCCCCCAACACTACCATGTCACGCCAGATGCTGTGATTTTCTATTGGTTATGGTTGAGCCTTCTCTTTCAGGTGTTACCTTGATTGATTTACTTCAAGCTTTGTGTTGAATGTCCCTGGAAAATTTTGAATTGTTCTGGCATTTAAAGATATTAACTTAATAGCTTTCCAAGTGATAACAATCCAAGGTCTGCTTTGTGGTGTTTGATATCTGCTCAACAGAAGGGTTTCCTGAGAAACAATGCATTGAAGAGTCCGTTCTAAGATTCTATCAGAACATTTAAAATTTCAGAAAACTACTCCCGATATTTCTGTCTGATGGTGAGCACTAGTTCAAACAGTTTTGTTTTTATTAAAAAATTGACCGAATTGATTCGATCTGAACTTGGTTATAGATGATAAAAAAAAAAAAAAATGGATTGATCAAACTAAAAACTCTGTTTGATATTGTGTTTCAAAAATATTTTTTAAAAAAATCAAAGATTTTTATTTTTTATTTTTTTACTTTAAATTAAAAAAAAATAGTATTTTTAAATCATTTTCATATAAAAATAATTTTTTAAAAGTAAAAAAATTATTATTTTGATACATTTCTGAACAAAAAATATTTTCAAAAACAACATGAACCACACTTCCAAACAAACACTAAAACTAGTTATAGGTAGTTTATTTTTAACCACTTTTAATTTAACATATTTTTAGTTTAGAATGAATTTTATTTTAAAATGAGCTTTTTTTATTATTATTCCTGTCGTGTTTTATTTATTTATTGAAGAAATCCGAACCAAAACTAAACTAATTTTGTTTTACTAAAAAAAAACTTTAACAAAAACTATTCAAAAAATCGTTCCATTCAATTAATTTCAAATTATTTTCTTACAAATATTTTGAATGATTCAGGTAAATTACTTCCTGGCAAGTTCCGAAATCATATTGACCCCAAAAATGAAGAAGTGTATTGGTATACTTTCATTAAAAGAAAATGATAATCGCCAAATCAAATCGATAATTTATATGAAACTATGGCAGTATGAATAATTTCCAATTAGCAGACAATTTATTGATGTATAGAACTAATTCTGTGGCTCCACTAAAGAAGAGGATGAGTTCCATTGATAAGGTAGCTATATGTAAGTGGTCTATTTTGCATCCATTTATTGAGAAAGCTTGCATTACAAAGATCATGGAAATTAACAGGATGACAACTCTATGCCATTATTGGTTCATAACCTTCTTCTTCTCTCCCCTTCTTCAGTCGATGACGCAGGCCAGCACCAACTACTGCCAGTCCTAGCAGACATACTACTGCTAAAGATGATTTGGATACTCTAATCTTTTCATGTATCTGCAAGAACCAAGAAACGTTCAAAATTTCATAAAATACTAGCTGTAACCTTTAAAAACCGAGCAAGAACTTACATGAATCGGAGAATGCAAGAAATTCATGGGATTTGGTGTTCGATCAGCAACCAAAATGTAGAAAACCCCCATAACTCCTGTGTGCTTTTGAGTACTGCTGTAGTTAGATTCAAGAACTAGATTTTCCCCAGCTGTTATCTGGATAGAGCCTGGTTCAGGATAACAGGTGGACATCCCTACTATGTAACCTTCCTCATCTCCTGCATCCTTTCCTTTTCCATAAATTGGTTCTGAATTACATATAACACGTCCATCCTGAAGCGAGTGTACAAGCTTATCAGATGTCATATTATTCACCATCCCTCTCAAAAGGGATCGCATGGACATTCTACAGCATATATGGTGGTCGACAGAGTAGTTCAAGTAAGCCCGAATGAAGAAAATGGCTTTGAAAACAATTTCGGGCTATCATATATTTATGGTTCCATGGTTATTAATGCATCTGATATGAGCCTTGATTGAAGATTGAAGATTACCTCCCCATACAGAGTAGAACCGATTCCCCCAGTATGCTGATGAGCAACACCGTAGATGACAGAACCACCAGCCGGAATGGTCAGGCTTGTCCTTTGGACATCAATGCATCCATCAGAAACTGCATCGCCGGTGCTGCAAGGCTCAACGTCATACTCAACCTGCAGAAAATAGTGGTTTAACAAAGTAACAAAACATGTCACTGTTGGAGATGTTAATAAATTTGAAAGTGCTAGCATCAATCACAAACTTCTCTTAAGTGTAACTCAGAAATGGTTTTATACAAATTCTCTAACAGTGAATGTCGATTCAAAGAACACAACTGGATGAGTTTATCAATCATCATAAACATGAATGCTTAATTTAACTCTCATGTAATATATGAACAGCAGTCGACGAAAGTGTTTCTTACCTGGCAACCATTTTCTGGACTTGATCCTGTTGAAACATTCAGCCTTTTTCCAGTATCAGTGACATCAAATATAAAGACCTTAACAGGGATAATGCCACAATCCCAATCAACCCATTCCACCGTGTACCGCAAGTATAGACTCCTCCTGACACCCCCATAACCTTTTTGAACCTTGCAACGTGTTTGATCATAGCAACATTTTAGACCCCCTGTGTAGTCTGGCCTCAAATGTTGACCATCTTCATCCACAGTGACGTTGTACATATCGCATCTACATTCTGTGCATCCCAACCTATCTACGGCACCCCGTGTGTCAATTGCATGGACATTAAGCATCCATTTCTCCTCATATCCTTCCGGAATCTCAGCTGGATTGCCAATTTCTATTGCATAAGGATCAGGAATATGAGTGTTTGTTTTTCTTGTTTCTGAACCAAGGCCAAAATACTGTCGCAGAATAGTCCCTTGGCATATTCCACTGTTTGCTCCAAATATATAATCTGCCTGCTGAATCTTCTGGCCACCATTGTTGTCTGCCATGTCCTGACGGTGATAGTACTTTGCAACATGTTGACGCACAAAATGGCAATCGATCTCGATGTGTTTAGTGTGATTATAAAAAACATCATTATGCGCAATTTGTATAGCACTCTAATTATCGTAGTAAGGAATAGTGGAACCATCATGCGAAACTCGCATGTCAGAAAGAAGCCAACAAAGCCAGAGAAGTTCTTAAGTAGTATAGCCCATAGCATGATATTCTGCCTCAGTACTTGAACGAGAAACAACAGTCTGCTTCTTACATCGCCAAGAGATAAGTGAATCACCAAGAAAGAAACAAAAATCAGTAGTAGAACGACGATCAGTCGGATTATCAGCTCAATCAGAATCAAAAAAGGAATACAACTTAGAGAAGAATGAGATGAATAATGTAACCCATAAAACATAGTGCCCTTGACATATCATAAACCACGTACTAAGGCATCATAGTGTGAAGAACAAGGAGCAACCATAAACTGAATGAAAATATATTATTTTGATGTATTTCTGAACAAAAAAATATTTTCAAAAACAACATGAACCATCCTTCCAAATAAACACTAAAACTAGTTATAGGTAGTTTATTTTTAACCACTTTTAATTTAACATACTTTTAGTTTAGAATGAATTTTATTTTAAAATGAGTTATTATTATTATTATTATTATTATTATTATTATTATTATTATTATTGTCGTGTTTATTTATTTATTTAAGAAATCCAAACCAAAACTAAACTAATTTTGTTTTACTAAAAAAAAACTTTAACCAAAACTATTCAAAAAATCGTTCCATTCAATTAATTTCAAATTATTTTCTTACAAATATTTTGAATGATTCAGCTAAATTACTTCCTGGCTTATGCTCCAAAGTCAACGAAAGTTTCGAGGAAACCCTGGCAAGTTCCGAAATCATATTGACCCCAAAAATGAAGAAGTGTATTGGTATACTTTCATTAAAAGAAAATGATAATCGCCAAATCAAATTGATAATTTATATGAAACTATGGCAGTATGAATAATTTCCAATTAGCAGACAATTTATTGATGTATAGAACTAATTCTGTGGCTCCACTAAAGAAGAGGATGAGTTCCATTGATAAGGTAGCTATATGTAAGTGGTCTATTTTGCATCCATTTATTGAGAAAGCTTGCATTACAAAGATCATGGAAATTAACAGGATGACAACTCTATGCCATTATTGGTTCATAACCTTCTTCTTCTCTCCCCTTCTTCAGTCGATGACGCAGGCCAGCACCAACTACTGCCAGTCCTAGCAGACATACTACTGCTAAAGATGATTTGGATACTCTAATCTTTTTCATGTATCTGCAAGAACCAAGAAACGTTCAAAATTTCATAAAATACTAGCTGTAACCTTTAAAAACCGAGCAAGAACTTACATGAATCGGAGAATGCAAGAAATTCATGGGATTTGGTGTTCGATCAGCAACCAAAATGTAGAAAACCCCCATAACTCCTGTGTGCTTTTGAGTACTGCTGTAGTTAGATTCAAGAACTAGATTTTTCCCCAGCTGTTATCTGGATAGAGCCTGGTTCAGGATAACAGGTGGACATCCCTACTATGTAACCTTCCTCATCTCCTGCATCCTTTCCTTTTCCATAAATTGGTTCTGAATTACATATAACACGTCCATCCTGAAGCGAGTGTACAAGCTTATCAGATGTCATATTATTCACCATCCCTCTCAAAAGGGATCGCATGGACATTCTACAGCATATATGGTGGTCGACAGAGTAGTTCAAGTAAGCCCGAATGAAGAAAATGGCTTTGAAAACAATTTCGGGCTATCATATATTTATGGTTCCATGGTTATTAATGCATCTGATATGAGCCTTGATTGAAGATTGAAGATTACCTCCCCATACAGAGTAGAACCGATTCCCCCAGTATGCTGATGAGCAACACCGTAGATGACAGAACCACCAGCCGGAATGGTCAGGCTTGTCCTTTGGACATCAATGCATCCATCAGAAACTGCATCGCCGGTGCTGCAAGGCTCAACGTCATACTCAACCTGCAGAAAATAGTGGTTTAACAAAGTAACAAAACATGTCACTGTTGGAGATGTTAATAAATTTGAAAGTGCTAGCATCAATCACAAACTTCTCTTAAGTGTAACTCAGAAATGGTTTTATACAAACTCTCTAACAGTGAATGTCGATTCAAAGAACACAACTGGAGGAGTTTATCAATCATCATAAACATGAACGCTTAATTTAACTCTCATGTAATATATGAACAGCAGTCGACGAAAGTGTTTCTTACCTGGCAACCATTTTCTGGACTTGATCCAGTTGAAACATTCAGCCTTTTTCCAGTATCAGTGACATCAAATATGAAGACTTTAACAGGGATAATGCCACAATCCCAATCAATCCATTCCACCGTGTACCGCAAGTATAGACTCCTCCTGACACCCTCATAACCTTTTTGTACCCTACAACGTGTTTGATCATAGCAACAATTTAGACCCCCTGTGTAGTCTGGCCTCAAAGGTTGACCATATTCATCGACAGTGACGTTGTACAGATCGCATCTACATTCTGTGCATCCCAGCCTATCTACGGCACCCCGTGTGTCAATTGCATGGACATTAAGCATCCATTTCTCCTCATATCCTTCCGGAATCTCAGCTGGATTGCCAATTTCTATTGCATAAGGATCAGGAATATGAGTGTCCGTTTTTCGTGTTTCAGAACCAAGGCCAAAATACTGTCGCAGAATAGTCCCTTGGCATATTCCACTGTTTCCTCCAAATATATAATCTGCCTGCTGAATCTTCTGGTCACCATTGTTGTCTGCCATGTCCTGACGTTGATAGTACTTTGCAACAACCCAGTGATGAAGATAAGTTTCATGGAGGGGTATTGGTTTCCCAGCTCCATCGATTACTTCAGCTCTGAGACTCTTAAGACCAACATGGCCTCTTGGAAAGTCAATATTGTAATAAAACCTATTCTCTACTGATCCTGGTTCGAGCACAAACTCCGGCGAGAGAAAAGTGACGGATTTGATCTTATTTCCAATTCTCGGAGAAGCTAGTGTGTATGAAACATTAAACGCAAGTGTTAGCACTAGCATTGCTGGCAAAAGCAACCCTCCTTGAGAACGAAGTGCCATGTTTCCTGTCAGCTTCCAAATCTCAGGTTGAACTGCGCAATCTTTCAGAAACTGTAGCATAACACACACACACACAAAGACATTATTTTGAATATGTTAAAACAAATTCTTGAACTCTTTTAAAAAGACACTAAGAATGCCAAAAATGAAACAAATACATTCTTTTTTTTGGATTTTTTTTTTAAATTGTTGATAAATAAGGTTACAAATCAGGTTATGATAAGGTGGGTGAACAATTTAGGATCGATTTTAGAAAATAAACTGAAATCGGTTGAGACCACGTAAATTGAATTTTTGTCAACAAGGTTGCAAAGTTTGGCAATCCAGGTTTTAATATCCTGGATTATTTTGATTAAGTAGATTTGTCAATTTGTGGAAATTAAGAACTCTAGTGTATGCTTCTTTTTTAAATATTCAATTAAAATAAAATATAGTTATATATTATCCTTTTCAATTCATTTTTCACTCCAATTTAAATAAAATTTGAATTATAGATACTTTGAACTCCTGTATTATAAAGGGATACTGCAGAGATAAAAAAAATTAACAAAAAAAAAACACCAAAACTCTCAATTCATATATATATAACTGACTTAAATCCAGTAAAAATTAAGAGATGTGAGATAGAAATAAATGATTTTACGTACCAAAATATGAAAAATAGTCTCAAGTTCCAAAAAGGGCAACTTGCTCCTCCCTGCCTTCCTTGTATAGTTTGACAGACAAGCTTATTTACTTGTGTGTGTGCTCTCTCTCTTGCTCTGGTAGCTAGGTTGAAAGGAGATGAGCAGTATTTATATTAACTAGGTAATTAATTAATTAATTATACGAAGTTTCCTTGTAAGACTCTCTTCAGATTTTGAATATTAAGCAAGAAGTATTGGGTAGATTTAGTTTAGGCTGAATTGTTTTGAAAATCACACAAAATATTTCAAACTTTATAACATTGAAAAAATCAACAAGAAAAATATATATTATACTCAATTTAATAATAAATTAACATCTATTGCCTTAAAATAATGAAATCACCACCAAAAACTCCCTAACTTTTTTTTATTTTAATTTTTTTTATCTAGGTATCTAAGTCAGCTTACGCGCATCACAGCTAATTTCGGATTCACTGAACATCTTACAAGTTTAATGAACAAATAAAACACCGCAAAAATATCGTGTACAGTTGGGCTCAAACCCTAAGAAACAAGTCTTTTTCCCTGTTAGGTCAAGACCCGCTGCATCAAGACCCTTGCATCATTTTTATATATTTAGTCGGAGGTGTCTGATTTTGAAACGGAAGTGTCAAGAGGAAGAAGCATGCACAGATGATATCTATAACTTAAGCACAAAGGATGATGTTGACCAAAAGAGAACATAGCCTAAGGCATGACGTTCACCATTCCATTCCTTTTGCCACGGCCATTTCTTTTTTAGGGTTTTTCTTATTTTTATGGTAAGAATTTGTTAGGTAGTGTCATAATTTCCTTATGTTTTTAAGAAATATTTTTATTTTTCATTTTAATATACTAATATAAAAAATAAAAATATATTTTTAAATAAAAAATACTTTTAGAAAAAAACTCTACTTATAACAATACTAAATACTACTAATAATTAACCACTTAAGAATATTACTAGTGTTTTAAATGTACTCTTTCTTTCCATGCTAGCCTCATTAATATCATGGCATTTAGAAAATATTTTTGACATAAATATATCAAAACGATATAAAAATATAGGAAAAACATAATTTAAAACAAAAAAAAAAATTTCTTTAAAAAATATTTTTAAAACATAGAACCAAACTCTAGATGACATTACATATGTTTTCTACTTTTAATTTCGAGGACCGATTATAAATTATTCGACTAAAAAATGTAATGTGTTTAAAAATAAAATAAAAAAGTAAGTGATCAAACCCTCTTTTTTTTTAATATATTCCAATTTCTAATATGCTGATTTGTCAATGGGATGAATAATAATATAGTATTTATTATTGGTTTTCATGATACAAGTCATTGAAAAGGAAAGTTCCTATAAATTGAATTGATCTTAGGTGTGGAAAATTTGAACGTGGGGTAGCTACAAGTAATTTTTGGGGATTCATTGCATTCATGACATAAGAGACACGTGTCCATTAGAAAATTATTACCCTCTAGAAACACAACACGTACGAATACACAAACCATTCCAACTATTGGATAGGCTTGTTTGAATTTGATGATAATAAGAGAAAAAAGGAAGACTTGGATGCTCTAGATGGCTAATTGTTTAGCTTGTGGCCATTTCTAGAGGTTCTAAAACGTGTTTTTTTGACACAAAATAAAAAAATATAATATAATATTGGATAGTAAGGTTATAAATAAATTTTTTATATATTTTTTGCATAAATAATAGGTAATTTCATCGATAAAATATATGACACACTTGTTTTCGCACCATAAAATTGCCATGCAAGATCCAAGAAATTTTTTGACAAGTCCTTAAATTGGAGCAAGAATATTGAAAATAACTATGTTAAGTATGTTGTCTCAAAAAAATATAGTGTAATAACAGAGAGCTTGTAATCTACATAACAGTTCTCGAGTTCGAGTCAAGACATGCATTTCTTGCAAAAATCTGAGATAACCAGGATTTTACTTGTTCATTTAGACCTATAAAATATGAGTTTGAGGGAATCGGATATCCGTGCATAAAAAATATATATGCTTCCTTGTTGTTAAACATTAGTTACAATGCTCCCTCTAAAGTATATGACCGCTTATGGTGATAGTTTTAACTTATATAATGTTTTTTTTGTCTTCATGAATAATGCATCAATTTTAGATGTTGACGTGTTTTCTTTTATATATTGTTATACTTGCATAAATTTTAAATATTATTTGTTATACATCATTAATCTCAACAAGTAAATTAATATTTTTATTATGGTGTAATTAAATAAAAAAATTTTGAGAAGTTTCTCTATAACATGAGATTAGATAGCTTAATATGTATATTTATTTTAAATTTTTAATTCTGGATCAAAATATTTATTATAATTTATTTATATATAATTCTCGAATAATTTTATTGAGCATGGATCAAAATTTCAATTAAAATCTTTAATAACAATAAAAAAAAATTAAAAACGCCAACAATTTTTCTTATATTAGAAAAAACAAATTTCCCCATCCCACATCGGAACTCGAAGGCTCAAAATAGTTTATAAATGACTAATTTGAGTTCAGGGACAGAATTCTAACTTCTATCAAGTTCGAGAACTGAATTGAAAATTCGAACACGTGAGGATGTAATCAATGGACCATAGCAAGTCAAAGGACCAAGAAGAAACCCTCAACAGGAATCCTCTCTAGTGAAGAAGGGCTTCACTATTTTGGGTAAGCATGCAGCAGCAGCAATAATCTCCATTTCTATTCAGTGCCAAGGCAAGGAATTGGAACCCAAATTTTATTTATTTATCAAATTTTACACCAAAGGGCCTCTCAATTTTTTCTTTGAGCTCTTAACTGAAAGAACAAGAAGAAATGGGAAGTAAAGAGCGAGCAAAGGAAAGACGAGAAAAAAGACTCCAAGAGATCTCTCTTCTACGTACCATTCCTTACTCTGATCATCAAAGGTGTGTGTGTGTGTGTGTGTGAATTTATTCTCTTAATTCATTTTCTGAGAATTAAAATTTACGTCCGACTTTTCTGGTAAATTGTGTAATAAGTCAGGAAATTAATATTTAGGAGGTGATGCTACTATTGATTTTTATCCTTTTTTGTTTTAAGAACTGTACCGGGATTCATTTTCTGGTCTTCAGCTGCTGTTTGTCCGTGAGTGATGAATGATAATATATAGATTAGGTGGTCATGGAAGCTGTTTTTCGTCACTGATTCGAATGAGGTTACTGTATTAATCTAACTAGCTGCTGTGATGAAATTGGATTCCGAGTCTTGGATGATAGTTGATTTTGGATATCTGCTTGCTTGGAAACTCGAACTGGGCTGCTGCGTCCTTTTGTGTTAGGTTACACCAGCAGTTAGGCAATGAAAACCCGCTTTTATTTTTAGTTAAAGATTGAAAAATTGTATTTGTATGTATTGGTATGTTTTGTGGAAAAAGTACTGCTGTTTCAAGTATGAAATTCAAACTAAATGAAAGATGCATTTGCCATACATTACCTGTTTGATCTTTTTTTTAATGTTAAAATACGTTTTGGCCATCTGCTATCTGCATTAACATTAAGCAGTGCGTCTATTTGCTTAAAGATGTAGATAGCTGATCTTAGGGCTGTTTAAAAGTGTGTTAGAAGTTGTTTTTCTTGGAAATACCTTAAAATAATGTTTTTTTTTTTATTTTTAATTTAAACACACCAAAACAATCCAACAAACAAAAAAATTGATTTGAAGTTAATTTTTTTTCTTCAAAAACACGGTTAACCACAATGCCAAACAGGCCTTAAGGTATTCAACTTGGCCTTGTTTCTGTTTGTTCTGTTGCAAAACAATCCAGTTTGGTTTGATTCAATGGTCAAATGCCTGCGCCTCTGATTTCAGTGGTTAGGTGGTGCTGTGTTCATGATCAGAGTCCTCTGTTGCACATGTATGTGGATTGTGAACTGCAAACTAGAGTTTTGGGGGATATGGTTTGTTAGGGGCTTAAGGTATTCAACTTTAGGATGTGGGATGCTTCATGCTGGTCCAAGTCAACTTTAGAATAATAAATTTGGTGGAATGTTTGCAGGTGGTGGTCATCAGAAACTGTCGCTGTGGTGACTGGTGGGAACAGAGGAATAGGATCTGAGATAGCGAGACAACTTGCAGACCATGGATTAACAGTTATCCTGACATCACGAGAAAGTAGCGCTGGTCTTGAAGCTTCCAATGCCCTGAAAGAGTTGGGTTTGAGTGTGGACTATCATCAACTTGATGTCCTAGATTCTTTATCCATCAAGAAATTAGCTGAGTGGATAGAACAAACTTATGGTGGAATAGATGTTCTGGTAGCTGGCTGTACTTTACTGTTCAATTCTGGCAATAGTTGTACCATAATTCCATGTTTTATGTATGCTTTTACCTACATACTGTCTGAAATTCTTTGATATGTCTTATGCATATTATTCCTTTTACAGGTGAATAATGCCGGTGTTAATTACAATCTCGGGGCTGACAATTCAGTTGAACATGCCCAGAATGTTGTTGCTACAAACTATTATGGTACCAAAAATGTCTCTCAAGCTCTGATTCCTTTGATGAGACCTTCTGCTGTAGGTGCTCGCATTGTTAATGTAAGTTCACGGCTTGGAAGACTAAATGGCAGACGAAATGTAAGTAATATTTTCCATCTCCCTTAGCCCTCTTTCTAAGACATATGTGATTCTGCTTGGGCTATGTAGGGTTGGATTTTATTTTCAATACATGTTAGACCAATGCTATGCATGTTCAAGAAGATGTATTCTTTTAACCGGGAGAAGTCTGGAGCACTTTTAAAACATTATTCATACCAATCTTATCGTTGACCTGTCACCTTGGAATGGGTGATGCTATTGAATACTTGGACTGGCTTTGGCTTTTATATGCTGGCTGCATTTTTACAAAATAAATGGTCCTTCTTTTGATGCAATTTGAGCACAGAGAGTTATTGTGCTACAATTCTTATTTTCATAGAATTGGATCAGAATGCAAACAGAAAAGGAAGGTCATACACTCCACCTTGAAGCACATACCCAATCCCCACCAAGAACCAAAGGCAAAGAAAAGGAGAGAGAAATAAAGAAGGAAAATAAGATACCCCATTGTCATTGTATTCATAGCGTGTTCAATGTGTCTGTGCCTGAGACTCAGCTATTTCATAAAGAGGGTTAAGAGTGATGCAAGAAGTTAAATCCCTTATAATATATTGTGGTGCATGTTCTTTTAACTTCATTGAGCTAATTGTAGTTTGGGCGACCTTAACAGAGACTTGAAGACAAAGATTTGAGAGAAAAACTGGCTAACCTGGAAACGCTTTCAGAGGAACTCATTGATAGGATGGTATCTACTTTCCTGCAACAAGTAGAAGAGGGCACTTATACTTCAGGCGGGTGGCCTCAGATGTTCACTGATTACTCAGTGTCAAAACTTGCAGTTAATGCTTTTACCAGGCTAATGGCAAAGATGCTGTCTGATCGGCCTGATGGGCAGAAGATATATATAAACTGCTACTGCCCAGGGTGGGTGAAGACAGCCATGACAGGTTGGGCTGGTAACATATCTGCCGAGGATGGGGCTGACACCGGAGTATGGCTTGCTCTGCTTCAAGACCAGGCAATAACAGGAAAGTTTTTTGCCGAGAGACGCGAGATAAACTTCTAAGGCAATTTGAATGAAAGATGCTATCAAGTTCGATAACTTTTTATGCTCTTTTGATCAACTGCTCATGCATTGCATTCAAAGGTTAGAGGTTAAATTCAGTATAGACAAGAGAGGGTGTCATCAGCCTGCATTTTCCAACAGAAGCTTTTGTGCCAACGGCTTGGAGATACATATAATCAGATTTGCCAATGTGCTTAATCTTTAGATTGAGCATTTCAAGCAACATCAAATATCCAGTTTCCCTCGAAAGACATTCATATGTTCGTTGACATCGTTCAGGCAACTGATTGGCCCCTAAACACTACCATTTCGCGCAAGACGCAGTGATTTTCTGCTGGTTATAGTTGAGCCTTCTCTTTCAGGTGTTACCTTGATTGATTTACTTCAAGCTTTGTGTTGAATGTTCCCGGAAAATTTTGAATTGTTCTGGTATTTAAAGATATTAACTTGATAGCTTTCCAAGTGATAACAATCCAAGGTTTGCTCTGTGGTGTTTGATATCTGCAATTTTTTGGCCATGTCTGCTCAGCAGAAGTGTTTCCAGAGACAGTGCATTGAAGAGGCCATTCTAAGATTCTATCTGAACATAATAATTTCAGAAAACTACTGAACGAATCATTTCGTGAACTCGCTCAGATTCAATCAATTACTAATATTGACAATACTGACCATATGTTCCGACCCCCCTTTTTTTTAATCTCTAATAAAACTAACAAAATTAAGAATTTCTATATTTGCTACCAAGAAAAGAAAAAAATTGCAATTGCATAAGTGTGTTTTTTTCCCTTCCCCATATTTTCTGTCTAAATTTGACCAAATTGATCTGATCTGAACTTGGTTATAGATAAAATAAATTATAAATATTTAAGAAAATTATACGATCATATTATGATTGATCTGAACTTGGTTTTTTTTATTTAAGAAATCTCTTGCAAATATTTTCTTACAAATATTTTGAATGATTCAGCTAAATTACTCCTCTGGTTTATGCCCCCAAGTCAACCAAAGTTTTCTTTTTGCTTAGAAAAAAGAGAAAAAAAGTAGAGGAAAAAGGGGAGAATATCACGTATCTCTTGCACCGAGCGAACACGTAGAATTGCATCCAACCGTTAACTGTACCCAACCCCATCCAAGACGACATGCGTTTCAAAAATTAACCTTTAAATGAAATGCTGTCTACGAATCCCAGGCATTTTTTGCTTTCTTCCTTGCTTGCTGCAGAAGAAGAATATCAATAAAATGGCTAGCCTGAGAAGAGCTCTGGTTAACGTCCACCGTATCCTCTGCTCTACAACCACACCCAATCACATCTCAGTTACATCCCCTTTAAGGTACTTTTAAATTTTTAACTTAGAATTTCGATTCTCTTAATGTTATTTAGTTCTAGAAGTTTAAACGTTTGTCGCTTTGTCAGGTCTCAATATGGGCTGTTGTCACGTTATTCAACGTTAAGCAATAATGTTAATGAAAACCCATCATTGGGTATTGAGCTATCTAATGAAGAAAGCAAAAGGAGATTATGTAACAGGTATTCTTGTCCTGTTTTTTTTTTTTTTTTTTTGTATAAAATTTTGATCTTAAGAATTTTTTGTTGTTGGCATGTGCTTCTTACATATGCTGATATTTGTCTTTGGTGTTTTGTGTTTAAGGTTGTTGTATAGGAGCAGACAAAGAGGGTTTTTGGAGCTGGATTTGGTCTTGGGGAAATGGGTAGAAGAGCATGTTTATTCCATGGATGAAAATGGTGTCAAAGCACTTGTTGATGTTCTTGACTTGGTGAAGAAATAATTCTCCTTCACTTTCATTTGTTACACGTGTTAATGATATGATAGATTGCTTTTGATTATCAAATTGTTGGGCTGCATGAGTTTTTTCTTATGATTGATTATGCTTTTAGTGTTAGGCTTGTTTCTTTTAGCATATTTTCCATCCTTTGCTCTAACCATGGGATTAGTTCTGTTCTAGTCACATCAATTGGTGATAATGCCAAATATTAGCTGATTTAAATGTTCTTGTTTGAAGTTGGCTCTCGATGTGAGCTTTGGTCTTGTGTGAACCAACTGGGTTAAAGGTGGTTTTAATGATTCAAGACTTGCAACTTTAAGGGAGTTTTAATGGGTCAGATGTGCTTTAAGAATTCTGCATTAGACATAGTGGGATCATAGTATTATACTGCCACTGCTTTCTGGATCTGATTTTTTGTGTTGCCTGTTATGCAATGGAATTCGATCGGATTATTTTCTGTTTTCTCTCTTTATAAGCTTTTCGTGACTGAAGATACATTTGTACACATCAAAGCCCGAACCTAGGGCCTAAGCAATATCATTTTCCCATCTCCAATCCAGGCCAAGAAACTAAGAATTATTATTTTATTAAAATTTCTGATATAGGTTTGTGCTGAACCTAAAGACCTTCAGCAGATTTTAACCCCTTGTACTCACTGTACACAAAATGATTATTGGCCTCTTAAGTGATTTTTTGTTAAGTGAGTATTTGAGCGTCTTCAATAGTACATGGTTCTGGTATTTTTGTTTGCGAAGTGAACTCTGGACTAGTATGAAAAGGTTTAAATGTGTTTTCTTATGCCTCTGATATTGTTAGTTTTATGAAGTTTTAATGCCTTGAGAATTCTTCATTAAACATTGTCAATTGAACCAGCGTATTGCAGCCTTCATTGCATTTTGGTTCTGTTTTTGTGTTATTTTTGGACTGCTACATATGGAGTCATATAGGGGTGATGTTTCTTATTTTTTGGGGGGTCTGTATAAGCTTTTCTAGTTACAGCTTTTATAAAAATCAAAACTAGAACATTACACCTAATCGACAATATTGTCTTCTCTCTGACCTCAAAGGCAGCATAATGGGTGATTCTAATATCTAAGTTCCTTATCTAAGGCTAATGCTGATCTCAAAACCCTTTAGCAATTTGTAACTCCATGGAGTGACTATATACACAACTCGGGACAGTTGCTCTTTTGAGTGATGTTATTGCCTGAGTTTAGTGTAAGAGCATCTTCAGTTCTTAATCTATGCTCTATGCATACAACTTAAGATTTTAGCTTCTGGTGATAAATTCTATGTCAAATCATGGGTGGTAAAATCCCAACAGCTTGCCCTCTAGCATCTCAAAATTGTTCCTAGTTGTTTACCATAAGTAGAGCATTCTGTAAGCTAACGCAGAGTCCATCAACTGAGCAGGCAAGTTAAGAATTCCACAATAATCAAAACACATGGTTATCTTCTATAATAACTGAAACACTTGGAGACATCTTTATGCTATATTGAGGGATGATAAGAATATTTGTCTAGTCACACCTTTCATATTTGATGCTTAGGTTCAAATTAAGGTAACCAAAAGATGGTATGCTTGTAGACTTGCTTTGACGTATTACTTGACATAAGACTTTTGGATAATTGCTTGGTCTGAACTCTGAAAGAGAGAAGGCCTTTCGTGTTGTTTAATATTTCTGAATGAATATGTTGTTTTACATATGAAGGAAAATCCAGATCTTTGGAAATGGCTAACTGGTCAGGAGCAACCCCCCGAGGGAGTGAGCATAAATCCCGTGAGACATTTTAAATGGCCGTAATATTTGGTCTCCTCCAGATTCTTTCTTTCCCTATATACTGCGTGTTTATGCGATTTATTTGCTGTTATAGGTATTCTCTGCGGTGCGCGACAAGATCATGAACAACCTCAGCAGCCATGCTTCCCCCGAGACGCGGGCAATACCTGGACAGCCCTGGGTAAGAGGATGGGATGATATCAAGAAAAATGCTGGCAGCCCTGTAGCTGGAAACCAGTAGCTCTACTACCTCTCGGAAGTGATATATGGCAGTTCATTTGCAACATTTTGATGCCTCATCGTGCATGCTTCATGTATACTGTGATTATTGATGTTATTTCTTCTCGTGACTAGCAAAATAAAAAAAGGACTGCTGGCTTCTAACAGAAGAGGAGCTGTACCTGTAGACCTTTCATTTTTAACTGTTGAATGTGGATCAAGTCATTTAAAAAGTAAGAAGAAAGAGTATTGTGTATGAAAAGCCGCATTGCGTCTAATGAGCTTTGTTCTGTCTCATTTGTTGAATATAGAAGGTATGCTTTTGCTATTCTAAAATATATCTGAAAAAAAATATTTTTGGTATTTTTAGATTGTTTTAATATTTTAAAAATAAATAACCTTATAGTGTTATTTTATAATTGCTTGCACCATATGTTCTGGGTTTGCACTCATGTTTGAGAGAGTAATACACACATAATGAATACATAAGAAAGTGAATCCACAAGACAATTCTGATGATTCGAAAGTTTTGTTGGGCTGGAAGTGGAATTTCCCATTTAGATGTCCTTTATGAAATATCTCTCAGGATTACTGCTAATTATTTTTAAAACTGGAATTAGAAGAGAGGAAAGTTGAATTTTTCTATTTAAATATATTTTTTTCAGTTTTTTTAATTTATACTGGTTTAGAAACATATTTTATGTTTTCTATGATTTTTTCTATAATTTTTCAATAAATAAGACATGATAATACAATTTCTTCTTATATATAAGCAATTTTAATTAGTGTTATAAATCTAATTTTTACTAGAAGTTTTAACATAAATATTTTTTGTTAACATTATAATTTTCTTTATGATAATTTTTAAATTGAATAAAATAAAATAAACATTTTATTAAGACTACTAGTATAGATTATAAATTTGATTCCTTTTATAAAAAATAATAATTATAGAAGCTTTTAAGAGATAAAGAAATAAAAATAATTAATTTGACTAGATTCAAAACTTTAAAAATTAAATTATACTTTTATTGATTTTTTTTTATAATTCCAAACCATGCTTTCAAGCTATATCTTAATTAAATTTACAGTAATTAAAATACAATAATATATAATTATATATTACTGTTAAACTCAAATACATACACACACACATGTATACGTATGTATTACTGTTGCCTAACACGAAACGAAAGGCTGAGACCGGCCCAGCAAATGAATATGAAACTGCAAAAAAAAAAACTATTTAGCGCACAACAAAGAACGGCTTAAAAGCCAGCCTCCTTTTTGGCTACGCGACGACAGAAACTTCAATCAATAACTTGGTGCTTGCTAACTAGTAAGCTCTGTAATTCAGACATTCGATTCCCTCCTTCCTTATCTTTAACTCACTGAGTCCCAAGATGGTATTGGTGGTAGCTGTTTGGTTTTCGTTTAAAGTGGAAAAACAGTGAAATTGGGTTGTGTATGTTCTTTTGTTTTCTTAAATGGTAACGGGTTTGGGTTCGGGCTCAGGGTCCGATCCGAATTCAGACTCAAACGGGTGGGTCCGAGCTCGAGGGTTAGCGCTGAAGTCTCTGGTTTTTATTGGTGGGGTGTTACTGGTGAAGAGACTGACGAAGTCTACTACTCGTTGGGACCATGCGAAAAATGTAGCTCAATCACTTACTGGTGAAAAGGTAACATTATTATGCTTCTTCTTTGGTTTTTAGTGATTTTGAATTCTGGGTTCTGGTTGAATATTGATCTTGATCTTTTGTTTCGGTAGTTTTCGAAAGAGCAAGCATCTAGAGACCCTGATAATTACTTCAACATCAGGTACTTTCTTTTATTGTTTTGTTTATTTTATAATCATTTAGTGAATGTTGTGTGAATGTTGAATTGGAGTTTTAATTGTTTTGGTGAAGTGAAGGGAATTTATGTAAGTAGTGGATTGGAATGGAAATTTTAATTAAAGTTTTGATTTCTGTGAAATGAATGAATTGCTTTCAGCAAATTTAGTTAAGGGTTTTTGTATTTGGTGCAGAATGCTTACTTGCCCGGCAGCAGAGATGGTGGATGGTTCAAAGGTTTTATATTTTGAACAGGTTAGTTTTGTTTTCTCCACTGCGTATAGGTTCGGGTGAGTGATTTCTAATTTAGTGAAAATTGTTAATTTTGTTTTAGGCATTCTGGAGAACTCCTCAAAAGCCCTTTCGGCAGGTATGCTGTGTTGCTGCAATCTATAGCATTATTAATACATTCGTTTTAAGGTCTAAACAATGGGGTTAGTGACAAATGTGTCCCCATTCAATTTGGTTTTTGCATAAGTTTGATATTTGCATCTATATATCCTGTGTTTTTTTTAATTAGATTATTGTTCCTTGAAAATGAATTCCCACAAGACTTTTTCTATCTGTATTTGAAGTTTAAAAGGTTAAGTGGTTGACTAGTCCAAAAAGAAGATAATGTTGG
This sequence comes from Salix viminalis, assembly GCA_029228465.1. NCBI lineage: Eukaryota > Viridiplantae > Streptophyta > Magnoliopsida > Malpighiales > Salicaceae > Salix > Salix viminalis. Next base: position 2,205,924 of record CM055437.1, read on the forward strand.
GGAAATGATTTAAAATTTAGTTGTCATGTTATCCACTTAACTCTTTACCGGTTTACGTACATTACTCTCTGTTCAGTTTTAAACAATGCTTATGTTGGAGATATCTGACAAGTTTATTTTTGCAGAGGTTTTATATGGTTAAGCCTTGTCCAAAGGAGTTGAAATGCGATGTTGAGGTGAATTTCTTCTTTGATTCACTGTTCTATCAGTGCATAATATCTAACTGTGTTACGTTATAGTGTGAACTCATGTTTCAATATGTGAATATATATCTCTGTAACTTTTTACAGCGTGGTTGGAAAATCTCCAGCATCGATATTGTTTATAATATTAGTATAACAATTCTGCTATGCATACTCAGTGTTTGTGTCTAAAGAAGTGCCTTTTTTTATTGATCGTACTATCTTCTCCATAACTATTTTTAATACCTCTTGATTTACAATAATGGTTTCTGAAATTTTATCTGTCTCACTAATTTCATCAGTGTTGTGATTCAATTATTATTTACCCGGAAACATGTTCAGACTTACCATCAAACCCTTGCATGGACTTCTTCTCATAGATGCTGTCATATGATTTCTTAATGTAATAAAACCATGAAAACTATGTATCATCCATGGATATGGTGCAAAACCATTTCCCTTCTGGCTTACCATCAGTGTTGTGATTGAATGGTTATTTATTTGGAAACTTGATTCTCAGACTTACCATCAAACCTTATATTTTCCCTCTCATTAAGTTTAATCGGTGTTTTGATTCAATTATTTGTTTATCTTGTAACATGAATTTCATTCTTGTCATCAAACCTTGCATTGGCTTCTTATTGATGCTGTCATAGTTTTCTTACAGTAATAAAACCATGAAACTAAGCATCATCTGCGGATATAGCGTGAAACAATTTTCCTTCTATCCCTTTGTGGATTCTCAATTGTATTATTCTTATGAATGATCGACTCCTATCCCTTGTCCTGTGATTAAATTATTGTCGCTCCCTTTGTTTTCTGAGATAATTTAAGAACATCTTAAATGGTATACAAAACTTTTTTTTTATCTTCTTTTCAATGGACAGGTAGGTTCGTATGCCATTAGAGATGCAGATGAGTACAAGAATTTTTGTGATCGATCAAAGGACCAGCGCCCACTGCCAGAAGAAGTAATTGGTGTAAGCTTTCTAGACACACTCAGATTCTGATTCCATGAGGTGTTGGTTTTATTGGTTTTTGGTTTGGACTACGTGGAAAAATTCAACCATGAATCTCTCTGTCTCTGATTAGGTGGGTTTTGAACCTAGGTGTGATTATAGTTGAGTTGGTAAAGAATGGCCCAAGACCTGCAACCTAATAACCTTGAAGTCTCCATGACAAATTTGTTCAGAATACTCAAAAGTAAAGACCACATTTCTTTGTTTTACTAATGTAAACCAGATGGCTAGATGGTGCAACTGTTCCCCTGTCCCACGCTGCATCTTTTTTCCATCCTTGTAACATGTCTACATCATTTGGAGAACTGTTGATTTCTATAAAATGCTACATTTTCTTTAGAATAAGTAGGGCAAGGCCTAGGGATGTTTAATAGTCACCTATGTTTTGTCCTGAGCTTGTGAGAAATGATTAGTTTTAATTTTGTGAATAAATATTACCTCTGAGACATTTTAATGTTTTGCGTTGTTATGCATGGTGCAGGACATTGCAGAACATCTGACAACAATACATCTCAAACGCTGTGACCGTGGAAAACGCTGCTTATATGAAGGCTCTACTCCACCTGGTGGATTCCCAAATTCTTGGGTACCTGTTATTCACCCTCTTTGCCATTTATTCAGTTCTCTATTTTCTCAGTCCTTATATCAGCATATTTTCGGACACACCTGAGAGCTTTAGATTAATGCTACTTCATCTCTAGAAGAAGAAACATGTTACAGTGTTAATACGGTCCTCTTTCCTTTGACAGAATGGAGCAAACTACTGCACTTCGGAACTTGCAATCCTGAAGAATAATGAAACACATACGTGGGATAGGGGATATGATGATGGCGGGAATCAGGTTGCTTTCATGGTTGCGCTGAGCATAATTTTATTTGGGAGTGAAGTTGGATCTTATTTCTTCTCTTTTTAATTCTCTTCATTTTATTTGAACATTATTTTTTGGTTACAGGTTTGGGGAGTGAAAGAAGGACCTTACGAGTTCAAGCCTGCACCAGCTTCTAGTGTCAGTGAATTATTTTCTCCACTAAACCTCCCCCCTCTCCAGTCGATGGAGAAAAGAATAGAAGGTTCATTTGTTCTGCAAGAGTGATCGCTTGCTACATGTATAATCAATCACGGCATGTAAAGTATTAAACTTCAAATTATTTCACTAATTTCTCTTGCCCCCATCTGTGAGAACTTTCTGCAATTTTGTCTGGTTGTATAGTTATCCTGTTATATTGCTATTGCAATTTACAATCAATGAACGTACCTGGATGATGGTTGAGGGATTAAACCATGATAGTTTTCTAACAATCATGTTAGGATTTGAGAGGCGAAACAGCTCAGAGGATTGGACATCTAGTGGGAATCTTCACGGATTCCGATTTAGGTCAATATAATCATCTTCAGGAAATGGAATGTTTGCCTCTCCTCTTGTATTGTTAGGCGATACTATTTGTCGGAGGAGATGTTAAACAAATTTCTAACTTTGTTGATGTTGCAAGCCCTAACGAGAATGAGAATCTTGGATTAATGCTTTGAGTGAAAAATAATTTAAAAAGGATGTAAAAACAAAACTCACTACGAGGTTGTGGTGTTACGTTGATTCCAATTTCAAAACAAATTAAAAATAAAAAAATGTACTGTATTTTTTTAAATTAACAATGGAAATAATTAAAATTTTACTTTTTTAATCCCTTATTTATTTATGAATACTACTTTTTTTAATTAACAATGACAATAAAAATTTAACTACATTTCTCGAGGGATATGCTTCTGTTTCGTTTTTCCTTTCTTAGCTTGTTCTTTCTATAACATAATTTTTATTTCTCTCTTACTTTCTTTAGTTTTTAAATTTTTATTGTTTGCATAAATCATAAACATTTTTTTTTATACAAGAAAACTCCACCTTCCAGAAAACACACTTTATAGACCTGATTGAGCAAGAAAAACTCCAGCTATCTCAGGTTCTTATAAAAAGAACACGCCCTGACTCGAACACAAGACCAACTATGTTAATCACAAACCTTTTATTATCACACCACATCTCTTGGGACACATAAATCATACACCCATTCAAAGTTGATGCCAAAATATGACCTTCTGGCAAGTTTGTGTAACCTGTAATTAGAAATGACTGTTTCTGATTCCATTGCTTTCGATGCATTTAATCTTTGTTTCAGAGCATGGGTGAGAGAGAAGCTACAATGAGGTTGTCAATCAACGGGATCAGAACATTCTGCAGACCCCATTTAAAGTTTCTTCACCCAAGGCAGAATACAGCTAATAGTAACATCCTTGAGCCTACATAATGAATGCTTAATCAGACATATTAAATTCAAAAACCAAGATTAACACTTTACGTAAATAGCCACCTTGATTAAACCAGCTTCTTCGATGGGGGTCTACCAGACAGGCTGCTAAGAATCTCTTAAAGAAGCATATCATGTTATAGCTGCTGCTGCTACCAAGGTTTCAGGTCACCAACTGGACCTGCGGTCCAGTTTAAGATCTTCTCGCCTGGCTTCAGGTAAACACTTCTATCATGCGGCAATTTTCGTGCGAGTCCATTCAACACTTGATGGAAAGCATCTCCTGGTTGAGCAGGTTGTGGGAATAGCATGGCCTGCTTCATTGAAGGGTTAGCGAGCAGTCTCTGCTTCCTCAATATTACTTCAGGTGGAATGGAAGTTAGTATGGTGTCCAAATTTGGAACATCTTCCTCATCTACATAGACCCCAATATCTTCCCATGGGATTGCATCAGCAAAGGGTAAAACAATGTCGTCTGCTATAATAACAGGGATACAGCCAAATATCACTGCTTCAACCAATCTTGGACTCCATGGGGCCCAGCCGAGGGGACACAGACAGAAAACAGCTCGCTGCATATCTTCGTAATATGTTGCTGGGTGCTCTGTGGAAATGTCAAAAAGTGGATTGTCCTTGAAGTTCTCCCAGACCGCCGCTCTAGCACCTCTGTAAACTCAGAAACAAATTGATCAGCAATCTCCATTTAAGCCTCTATCACATCAAGGATCATTGCTAAAACATGACATCTATTCTTTCTCTTCCACTTAGCTTAGAATTGGAATGAAGAAGTCCATGTACTTGACTTCTTTCAGTCTAATTGAAATACATCAAAGGATCATGATTCTAGTTTCACAACTCATACCATACAGGTTTCATTTATGTTGGCATTGTTCAAAAATAGACTCAAGCCTTCATATTCTATGGAAAAGAGTAGAACTACTCGAACATCTAATTGCTTTATTGAACATTGAATTACCTTGCATAGTAGCCACCTTCTGGGTCATTTCCTACATCATAAAACAATCCTCTGAAGTAAACAAAAATTGACCTCGGAGTTTTCTCAGGAATCAGGTGGGTTTGCATTTTCTGTGGTGGAGCATATGGAGGAATTGTAATGGAACCATCTTTTAAGCAAACATGATTTCTTTGTCCAAAAGTTTGCACCAAGGTGGCACGTTGGAGCAAGGGTAGAATTCCTCTTTCAATAGCCTTCTCTTCCTGCAAAAATCACGAAGAAAAGGGGAACATGAAATAAGATTTGATGGCAATAAAAAGAATTGGCAGAGTACAACACTTCATTGCTAATATACATATGCAACTAGATATAACAGAGAGATTGAAACCTCATTAACTCAACCACAATTCAGGTCAATTGATTCAAAAATCCAAATGCATTGAAAAAGATTGTCAAAAGAATCTGGGGGAAACACGGAAAGGTAAAGAAAAAAGAAAAAGGTTTACTAACTTGATAATGGAAGCACGCTCCAAAGTCATGTGGCACTACAAAAAAGTGGTCAGCACCTTCCGTCTTATTCCAATAAGGCCAGTTTGAAGAAATAAGCTGAATAGCACTTCTCATCATTCGCGGTGATTTGAAAGGCAAAGGAAGGCCATTTGCTGTCAAATCACAGGTTGTATATACAGGAGTATAAAACCAATCAGCTTCATCAGGGTTGAGGGTTCTAACAGGGCTGGATAATAGAAACCGATGCATAAAGATCTCAGCTGCGAACATGTGGTTGAGGCATCTTGGATCCTTTTTCAGAATCTTTTTATTGTATTTGCTTGGAAGTTCATAGACAAAAACCTTCAGCCTTCCAACAGGATCATCTTCCAAAACATCACCAGCACTTCCTACATGTTGTATAGCTCGATCATACTTAAAGATTTCTCATACATTGAACTCCAAAACAACTTCTATAGTTTATAAAATCTACAAATTACCAAATTTTGATGCAATAAATCTTATGTATGTAAGAGAAAACTTGACCTTCAATGTGATCTAGCTTTCCGAACTTGGGTGGTTCCTTTTCATAGTGCATGTAATATAAGGACAAAGCACAAACATAAACTAAGAACTAGGATAGCTCTTTCACCATACACTATGGCCATCAATGTCATCATTAATAGAAATGTGCCAGGTGCTAGACACATTAGCACCCATTTACACATCAAGTTGTTTCCCCAACATGGAAGCTCAAGACATTAGAAACCTAAAGAGAAATTTACTTCCAAATCAACCCCCCCTACCTAAAACTGTATTTCAGATGGGTGTTTTATCAGTAAAAAATTTCTGAGAAGCTAAGCTATTCAAACTGTAAACCACTTTCAGAAAAAAAAAATGACCGCTAGAATACTTCCATGGGCATCTACAACTTTATCTTGGCTGGAAGATTGCAGTTCATTTCATCAGTTATGTATAGCATCACAAATTATTGGTGCAATATAATTATTTTGCCAGCTAAGGTTACTAAAGAAATGGAAAGATAGTGCAATGTTTTCCTTTGGAAAGGTGATGACTCTGCTGCTACAGGTGCAAAAGTAGCTTGGGATTTTGTTACCTTGCCTAAACAGGAGGGAGGCTTGGGTATAAAGAAGCCTAAAGAATAGAATGCGGCTTGTATTGCCAGAAATATATGGAGTTTTCTGTTGAAGTCTGGTTCATTGTGGGTTGCTTGGTGCCATAGCTATTTACTAAGAGAAAGAAGTATATATAGAGTGTGAGCATCCCACATGACCAACTGGATTTGGAGGAAAATTATGAAATTAAGAAGCATGGTTTGCGATTATTCAGTGCATGGTATTGGTTATGGGAAGTGCATTTTTCTCTGGTGGGATACTGACATTCTTAACTCTTTTCATGATTGGTAAATCAACAAAGAAAGATTACTTCAGTACATTCCAGTTAGTTTCAACACTCAATGTTCAGCCTCAATGCTTCAATACTTCAACAAAGGGATGCCATCACAATTATACGAATTTAAGAAATTAGGATCAATATTCCTCCCGCAGGAACTGCTTAAGACATATGGATAAGTACCTAAATGTTATAGAGAAAATGGTAAAAATACACAATGTCAACTCATTTCTCAAGGTCCCAAAATTTCAACTACACATACTCAACTTTTACTACACTGGTGGACATTCAGCAGTCAATCTAAATTTAGCAAATCATCCATTTCACCTAGATATAAGCAGATCCCAAAAATCCACAAACCCAATATATGCCATACAACTAAAACAAATCCCAAAACTAACTTAACCAAAACCCTACCTTCAAGTTATTAAAACCTACATTACAGTTTAAAGACCACAAATCTATCCACTAATCAAATGCAAAACTATATTAGACCCAAAACAAAATAAAAAATGATAAACCCAATAAAAATTAATAAACTTCAATAAATGGTTAATTAAAGAAAAACCCAACCTGAAATCCTCTCAGTGTTTTGACTCCTGCCCAGCTCCACAGCACCAGTACTCGATACATAACCAGCATACCAAAGAACCCCAACAAAAACCCATTTCCAAATCTCCATTTTCTTGTTTCCAATCCAATGAAATCACACAAAGAACCAGCTATAAGGAGTCAGAGAGAAGGAAAGGTGGGTTTTTGAGATGATATACCCACAAAGAAGAAGGCTTTATTAGCTTCTGAGATGAAAGAAGAGATTTTTAAGCTTTAAAATATTATTATTACAGTTGAAATGTCACAGTAGTTAAGAGAGAGTTTTCTTTAAAGGAATTACAGGAAATAGAGGGAGTGCCAGAGATTTTGATGGAGAAGGCCAAGCGAATTTGCATCAAGAAGCACAAACGGAAGATTCTTGAAGGCTATTTTTTAAGTTTTTTATTATTTTTGGTGAGCTGCTTGTGTGGTTTGATGGAAAGTCCATCTCATCACCAGACCACAGCTAATGCTGTTCAATAATTCAACCTGCTCTTTTTTCTTTTTCTTTTTAATTAATTTTGTTTTTTTAAATTTAATGTGTATATTATACTAAATTTGAGGATTTTATAGCCGAAGCTTTGCTGGTGACAGCAGCAATAGTTGCCATTAATGAATTGCTTAAGATTGCTAATTACTGATGAAGAAAATTGGTGAATAAAGTCAGGTATTGCACAATGCTGGTCAAAAACAGGACCCTGACAAATTCATAAGTCAACTTTTTAATAAGTTTTCAATTTATTATTTTTAAATATTTACTTAAATAAAATGAGTTTGAGACTCGTCAATAAAAATGAAATTCTTTCTTCTCGGTTGATTTTAAAAATAGAAGGTTAAAACTCAAGAAATTAAAAAAGGGATTGAACATCTTTCACCATCATATCTACCTGATGTTTGATTGTATGAACTTAAGAAATAAATGAGAGATTGAACATCTTTGACTTTTATAGAGTTTTATAGCTATAGTTAAGGTCACTAACTATGCAGGGCAGAGCAATAGGTCTTTCGTATTTATGATAAATTTCCTGAAAGTTGGGGAAAGAACTGGGTTTTTTTTTTGCTCAAAAAGAATTATAGCCTCGTATTTCAGTTTTCCAACTAGTCAAATGCCCGCACTACGTTGCGGGCGTAGTGCGGACGAAACTAATAATTTTTACCATTATTGAAATTAAAATATAATATTTAAACATGTAAAATTTGATATAATGAAAAAGATCAACATACTCTATCATAACAACAGTAACATCGAAGTCTTAACTTCTAAAATTATCATCACTATTACTGTCAAAATAATAAACATTATTAAACAAACCTGAGAAAAAAAATGAATAAAAAAACATGTAAGAACAAAAACTAAAATTATTATTATTATTATTCTTAATATCAATATTATTATTGCTTTAATAATGTGAAAAAACGAAATAAAATCAAAGGTTGAAAAGAAGCCTAAAAACATTAACAAAAGAGCAAATAAAAAAAATGATAAATACAATAAAAAATATTGATTGACAAAAAAAACATACCTGGGAAGAAAAAATCATGGTGCGTGTAAACTGACCCGGACACCTCGGTTAAGAAAAAAAAATATAAGTGGCAAAATAAAATAGGGAAAAAAATGTAAAAAAAAAAAATGGATCCGGAGATTAGTCGTGGTGCGCGTAAGTTGGCCCAGACACCTCAGTTATTAATTTTTTTTGTAAAAAAAAAAACAACAACCAGTTATTTAAAAAAAAAAAACCATTCATTTTTTTTAAAACAAAACAGTTCTTGAAAAAAAAACCAAATCAGAAACAACAACTAGTTATTAAAAAACAAAAGACCCTTAACTTTTAAAATTATCATCACTATTACTGTCAAAACAATAAACATTATTAAACAAACCTGAGAAAAAAATCAATAAAAAAAACATGTAAGAACAAAAACTAAAATTATTATTATTATTCTTGATATTAATATTATTATTTCTTTAATAACGTGAAAAAAACGAAATTAAATCAAAGGCTGAAAAGAAGTTTAAAAACATTAAAAAAAAGAGCAAATAAAAAAATAAAATAAATGATAAATACAACAAAAATTATTGATTGAAAAAAAAATATACATGGGAAGAAAAAATCGTGGTGCGCGTAAACTGACCCGGACACCTCGGTTAAGAAAAAAAATATAAGTGGCAAAACAAAATAGGGGAAAAAATGTAAAAAAAAAAAATGGATCCAGAGATTAGTTGTGGTGCGCGTAAGTTGGCCCGGACACCTCAGTTATTAATTTTTTTTTTGTAAAAAAAACAACAACCAGTTATTTTAAAAAAAAAAAAAACCATTCATTTTTTTTAAAAGAAAATGGTTCTTGAAAGAAAAAAAAAAAAAAACCAAATCAGAAAACAACAACCAGTTATTAAAAAACAAAAGACCTTCTTTTTTGAAAAAAAAAAACAGTTTTTTATATTAAAAAAAAACAATCCAAATCAGTTTTGCGGCCGGAGCGGTTCGAACTCGCGCGCGCCAATGCTGGTAGCGTGCGGACAACCGCTTCGGCCACAGCCTTTGCTTTGTCTCTTCCACCATAAAAAATACAAAAAGAAGGCCTATGTAAAAAAAAAGAAAAAAAAGGCAGACGAACGCCTGCGATGCACGGAGGAAAAACGGCCAGTCTACAGTGCTGACGTCAGATCCTCCTTTAGTATATGTTAATAAGATAAACCTCGCTTAAATAGAGTTCTATAACTTTAGTTATAGTGAAAATTCTAAATAAAGGTCATAATGGGATCTCTACTGGCAGATTCAATGGAAAAAAAAAAGAGGTTGTGAAATGACTAAATTAAACGTGTTAAATGAAAATAAACAGGTTATGATTAGATTGAACGTTTATAATAATGTTTTGATTTGGATAGATAATACATATGTTATAAAATAAAAAAAGAAAAGAATAATTGATCAAAGGATTATTTTGATTGTTTTTGTGTGGTTATTGTAAATGGTATCCTTGAATGAGAATAATTCATGAGAGTTGCTTGAAATTGTAGGAGGAACCATAAGCGTGGTGCAACAACAACAACAAATAAAGACCACAAATATAGCACTCATAATAGGTAAGTGACCGTATTTGCGAATTATACTTATCACTTTTACTGGAATTCAAAGGGATGTGATTTTTATATAAAAATGTTTAAAGTATTACCATTGTAGTCACTATTGAATGAATGGAACATGGCGGTGACATATACATTTAATGTATATTTGGATCTTGGATAAAGAGATCATAAAAAACTATTAATATACATTTAGTATATGCTAGTATCTCAAATAAAGGGATTTTTATAAATGGCTGACATTCATTAAGTGTATAGCTGGATTTCTAGAATAAAGATCATTATACATGGGCTAACATATGTTGAGTGTATGTTAAAATCTCAAATAAAAGGATAATGTTGCATTGTCTAACATACATATGTGTGTGTTAAGATTCTAAAAATGGTTTCGTCGCAACTCCAAAAATACACACGAGGAGGCATGCTAGGGACCAAAAAAAAGTTTTTGCGATGACATCGTTTGTAGGGTGATAAAGATATAGGTAGTATTTTAGGTAAGAAGTTAAATTGTGATTCAAATAGCTATACTTATTGTTATGTGTTATATATGATAGTGTGTAGTTGGTTAAATAACTTTACTATTATATTTATTTGATTTTTATATTGAATTATCTTGTATTTCCTTTCAGGTCCATCACCTGCACTTTAGGAATAAAATATATTGTTTGTTATACTTTGTTTCTAGCTCTAGAGGTTCATTTTAGTATTTTGTGTCATTTAAGTGCTGGTAAAATTAAAATGCATGAACATCACTCTTTAAAAAAAGATTAGAATGTAAAAAATTATCTAATCCTGAATTCGTTGTATCATATTTAATGTAACCGAATTTATTTTAATTTCTGTTCCAATTAACAATTATTGTTAAATATATATATTATTGTAGATATGATGAAAAAAAGATATTTGTGGAGATGTAGAACTAGAATGTTTGGGTCGAAGTTGAATTTAGAGTTATTAAACTTTTATTTGAAGATTATATTATATAGTATATGTCGATAACTTGGTGTAACATCCCCGTTCTCCATAGAAAAGAAAACATCAGAATTCCCATTTTTTAAAAATAAAACAAACTCGCAGTAAACTATTTCCCGCCAAAAATGGTGATTGGCCACCGTAGACCTCCGATCTCGCCGTCACCGTCAAGGGAGGTTCTCCAGTCGAAGCTCACAAAACTAGTCTCTCGCCACGAGCAAATGAAGATCTCGTATCTGCAGCTGAAGTCTCAAATCGACACCGGTTTGCATCAAGTACTAAATCGTATTTATCACTACCAGCTGCTCGCTTTGATTTTTTTGGTTCTTCTTCGGTTTTGTTGATAAATTTCATTGATTTTGTAGGCAGAAGAAGTGTTTGCGTCTTTGTCGATTCCGTTGATGAAGCTTGTTGGTTTAAAAACTGTGGAAATGGCCAGTGAAGGACGATTCACTACAATTGTAATCGATGATAATGACCTTAACCAGGTAATCACATCCTGAATCCATGCTTTTTTTAGGTCATTGCATTTTGATTTAATCGATATATTAAATCTGTTTGGCAGAGGAATGGAGGAGTTGCTGGAGTAGCTGGAGACCGAAATAATCAGATTAGTGCATTTGAAGTATAATATTTTTTTTCTCTGAATGTTAAAATCTTGCTGTTAATTAGAATTAGAAAATTAATCTTGCGTTAAATATTTTCGACTGATTAATTATCTAACTACTTGTTGACCCTGTGGATTTGTGGATGAGATTAGTAATTTGTGCCTCGTTGGACCTTCGTTTTATTAAATTGAAACCTGTTCAGGTTTTATGTTCTTAGTAGGATGATACTGTTAAACCTCAGCAATCAAATATTTGGTTTGGTTGAGTGTGCTTGTGCATCCACGAAGTATGAACAAATATTTCCCACTGTATCCAGTCCTAAACATTTGTTTACAATCCCAGAGGATTAATTTCAAGCTTGCTACTAGCATATCTGCATAAGACGTTTGTTTTCAAGCTGTTCATGTTGATCAAAGAGTTGCTTATTGCAGTAAAAAAAATGCTTGTTTATGGTTTTGGCCTCTTTAGCCCTTTGTCTTAGTATGGTAGTGCTGAACATTCTATTATAATTCTGGAGAATTCATTGCAAGTTTGCGAGTAGAGTATCTGTGGTAATGTTGGATGACAGAGTATGCCATTTGTGTCAAGTTGTTTTTTTATGGACAAGAGAGTTGCAGGCTTCGGCATCACAGGGAAAGCACTGATAATAGATTTTATAACTATAACTAGACTTGTGAAAAGCTCAAGTGGTTTTGATTCTTTTGCTGGTTAATTATCTAGCTTTGTTTGGGTCTGTTTGAAGTTTGGGGATGAGAACAAATCATATAACGATGATGCTGGCCTACAGTTTCTTTAGAGTATATGAGATCTCAGTAATTATGGAGTAAATTCAGATTAAAGCTTTTGAGTGTTCACACGCACATGGGTGAAATTCTTTCATGTTATCTGGTCCTAAACTTTGCCTTTTTGATATCAGAGGAGCAGGACTCTGCAACTAGAACTTGTGTGATGTTGTTGCATGACTGGTTTGAGCATGTCTATACACGGCACTTCTGTTAGTTAACCGTGGAAAATAGAGTTGCATTGTGCCATGTCACATAGAAAATGCTAGCGGCAAATGTGTCTGTTGGGATATGCCTTGTATTTACTCTCAACCGGTATTCCATGTATGCAGGGAGAAAATTTTGCAGCTGGAGCAGCCATGGCTGGAAAAGAAATCATAGAGAAACGGAAGGTGCAATTTGTACACCTTGTCAAACTCCTTAGACAAATTGAATCCCAGGTCAATTCAAGTCAAGATGAAATCCTCCAGAACCTTGAGAACCACCATGGCTTCCTACAAAAATCCATTCAGAAAGCCATAGGTTTAGTGGCCACCCTTGACAGTGAAAACCACGACACCACTGTCATCACAGTACGGCTTCTCCAAACCATATCCCACCATGTAACTACAGTGCTTAGATCAGTAAAGGACGGTGTGGGTGACCTAATACAAGGATTATCTCATCAGATGTGTAATCCTATGTTGGAATATGCCAAAGGCCTCAAGGATGATATGAAGAATGGAGCGTGCGTGCGTTTATTGGCCATCGCGGATGAAATGGAAAAAGTGATGAAAGATGGCAGGATTGAGTTGGAGGATGCAAGGAAGAAAGCGAGACTGGCTGAAGAGGGGAAGATTGAAGCATTATGCAAGCTGAAGGAAACAGTACGAAGAGTGAGGAAATTGTCTGAACACCTGACCTCTCTTTCAGAACCCAAAAGAGGACTTGTAGATTCTTCATTTTCAGAAAAGGTACATTCACTTCACTCGTTCATCCTTGATAAATGACCTATCCTTCTTTTCTCCTCTGTTCTACATCAATCCTTTGTTCTCGATCATTTGGTTGGAATTGATTACTGCACGTGTATGAAATGCATTGCTTTCGTGTTTTGATTAAGAGCACTGATATGGTGCAGAAGCTGGCACACAGAATCAGCAAAAGTTGATATCACTATTTCACTTGGATGACACAGTGATTTTGCTAGAAAACGTAACGAGAGGTGCTAGGTTTAACCACTCCAACTGATCATTATGGAACTACTTTGTTCCACAAGGATAGAAAAAAAATTCATGCTCTGACAGGTCAACTTAACTCAAGGAAAAACATATGAAAGCAATTCACTTGGAAACATTTTCTTTTCTTTAGCTATTTGACTATTTTGCTGGGATATTAAGCATCTGGATGGATTCTTGCTTTTGAGAGTTCTTGGGAACAGCTGATAATATCTTTCTTTTCCATCCCTGTGAAGTTCTCAGACATGGAGGAAGACCGAACAAAAGATGACAAGCTATTGTGGGGGATATTGAAGAAGAAAAGAAAATTTAAAGTGCCAGAGAGCCCCTTGGGACCTGAAGTGCTTTTGTATTTTGGTGCCACTAAGGATACCCATAAGCGCAAACGGGTGAGGCCATTGTTCAATCACAGACCAGCCAGAAGGAGCTGTACACCAGGGCTGAGTCCAAAAACTCCATTATTGAACTCTCTGATTCCCTTTGGGCTCATCACCTTCAGCGGTAAATCAACCAGTAACTTCATTTAGGCACACTACTCACTGAATAGTTGCTTAAACTTGTGGATTTGCTAGCTTTCATTGTCAATGGAGGGTTTTGCTTCCTTTTCAGTTAGCATGCTTGTTAACCTCTTAACAGGGCTGCTCGCACTATGGTGCCGTTTCTCAAATTGGAAGCAAATGCATGATTAAAATAGCACAATAGTCCCTTAGTACTCAAAGAGTTCTGCTTGGGAAAATAGTCTTTTTCGTTTTGGGTGGTGTTTTGTTTTTTTTTAATTAGAATGGAATGTTTTAGTTTCGAAGCGTTTTAGTACACTGTTTTGGGATTATACTGTTTATGTATATATATAATTAAATATATTAATTCAAAAATAATTCAAAAATAAAATTATTTAGAATTGTACAATTTAATCTAAAAAATCACAATAAAATAATTTTTTAAAATGAATTATGAACATGTATAATATTACAAAAATATCATCAATAATCTTGCAAGGTTATTTATTATCTGATTGTTTTGAAATTTTAACATAATATATATAAATATGTCAAGAGACTCCTCGTAACATTTCATCTCAATTTAATGATCGGATTAAGAGATATGATTGATATTGTAAAATTATTAATTATTTAAAAAAAAATATTATTTGACTGAAACGGAACGGGTCTAATAGAACCGAAATGTTTCAGCCAAAATTTAGATGAAATTTCCGAAACGAACTGAAATTTTAAATGAGATAAAAATTAAATTATTTTATTTTATTTTTTTAGCTGATATAAAATATTTCAGATGAAAAAAACAAAATTAACAACACTGGTTCATATATAAGATTAGTCGTAGGCCATTGCATCCTGTTTGCAGAATGAGAGTGCACTCTATAGTGACACTCACAATGATTACAAACTGAAAAGAAATGAAGTATGGCTCCCTTTTATGATAACTGTTTTCTACTGGTGCAGATCTTCTGCAACTCGTCCAAAAGTTTTATCTTTCAAGCTTTTGATGGTTAGTCTTTCAGAGAAAAAGTCACAGAAGTTAGAAAGGCTGGTCCAATTGGAGAACAGGCCTCAAAAACAATATTATTACAGTATGTCTGTTTTTTTCTTTAACGCCGTTGCTATCCAATTCTAACTCTATTTTTTAAATTTTGTTTTTGATATATTTATGATATTTTCAGTATTTTTAATATCATCTAAAAAAATCAAAATTTAAATGTTTTTTCAACACGTTCGACTTTTAACGCGTTGTTTTTAATTTCTTTTTATCAATGTTAATGGTATTATGTTTTGAAAAGAGTAAAGAAATAAAAGATATTTGAAAAGAAAAAAACAAGGTTGTGGAGAAAAATAAAAAAAAACAAAATATTTTTCCTATCAGCACTAGTAAAAGGGAGGAAGAAACATTAAAAAGATAATCTTTAAATTGTTTATATTTTTTTTATGTTTGATTTGCAGGTGATAGTCACCGCTCATGCACAAGAAGAAAAGGAGAAAAGATTGTTTTTTATCCCCTTGTATTTTGGTCTTAATCGGCGATCGTGTGATTTTTTATGTTAATGTGTGTATTTGAATTGTTTTGTTAGATTTGAATTGTTTTTTTGACAGTATTCATCAAGGTTGAATCCCCCTTAATCAATCTCTTGACTTTCGAAGAAGGGAATAACTCAATTGAATACCAATCTATTTTTCTCCAAAAGCTGGCAAATATATTTAAGGGAATAACTTAATTGAATTTCAATCAAAGTTTTGTTGACCTAACAGTCACGATTCTCATTCTATGTGATAAAAATCAAGCATAAGGTAGTGTGTATCTGTGCAAATTCTAAATCCAAAATTTTTTTATTTGAGAATGTGTGTTAGAGAAAAATATAAATCATATTTTAAGACCCCACATAACAACTTAAATTTTTAGATAAGATGATTTTTTAAAACATATCGGATATAATTTCCGAGTAAAATTTACTTCAATCCAACAAAAACAAAGAAAATGCTGCGTTTTTACGGATGATTCCACCAGAATTCAACAGCAAGTGGGAAAAAACAAACTATACAAACCCCATGAAGGCCTGTGTTTTGTGATAGCAGCTGAGAATGGGGTTTCGTGTACAGTACAACAATGGCTGGCGAAGCTCCCAATCTCCCTCAAAGGCTTCCAATATCTCATTTTATAGTAATTGCTTCAAATAATGAGAACGTTGGATGCCTTTAAATAATCGAATGCTAAAATAATTGATTCAATTTTTTTAAAAAAAATACAGTCCACGATGATTCCTTCTCACCAGCGCACCAGAAATAAAAATGAGTTGAAGAAGAAAACCAGTAAAGCTAGTTTTCTTCCCATGCACGGATGGCATCGATTTCTTCTCATATATGTGAGTTTTCTTCAAAATCTCATATATAGAGATTGGATTTATTGATTTACTTTTTGTGTAGTTATTATGGTTTCATCGCTTGTGTTGTGGATTTGACAAGTTAATATAATTGATTTAAGTTTTTTTTAATATATTTTTTTCTAGTTTTACCTTTCATGATTTGTCTTTGTTTTTGTTTTTGTTTGCTTTTCTACGATATTATTTCAGTCTCATAGTCTAAGTTGTGAGTTTTACAGGTTAAAATAGATAGACTTGAGTCTTTAATTATTATTTTTCAAATCTCATCCTCAACAATGAGTTGATTGAAAATTGAGTTTTATAATTTGTTTAAACTTGCTATATATGGGGTTATTTCAAATTTTGTAATCTTGGTCACGAGTTTGACAAGTTAACTTTCGGATCATTTTATTTTCTTTTTTTTAATTGATTTTTGTAATTTCATCATTCAAACATTGGATTGATTATAAATTGTGGTTCATGTTTTTTGATTTAATTTATATAAGGTTATTCCGATCTCATGACTCGAGTTATGAGTTTGTTAGGTTAACTCAAGTTGTTATTTTTTTTATTTATTTCATCATTCAACATTGTTTTATATGAAATTATCATAGTCCATGACCTAGGATGTGGTTTGGCAAATTGACCGAAATTATTCAAATATTTTACCATCTCAATAATTTCTTAAAAAATATTTTGAGTTTTTTTAGTTAAAATTATATTTCTACTTATAGTCTAAGTTGTTTTTTTAACCCGCTAACTGGATCAAATCGATCAACCATGCATTGTTTATTTTATTCTGTATTATAAAATATTAACAATTTCTAAATATTTTTTATTTATTTTAATAGTAACATATTACACGATATAGTTTATCATAAAAATATTAACAATTTCTAAAAAAACAGTATGTAGCATCACTTTTAAAACCTGATAAGGGTAATATTGAAAAGCTTTTAAATGCAATATTAGAAGTGAAACATTGAGGAATCTAGAGGGATAAAATTAAAGTTATCTTTCAAAAAAAATTTAAAAACAGAATGGAACAGAGAACGGCAGCCATAACATCCATAACCACGGTGAACGGGCCCTAAAGAAAAGGCCCATTGATGACATACATCAACGACCAATCCAAGAAGGCCACGTTCCCATTTCGGCAGCCATGTTACCATAAAAATGAATGTACTGGCCTATACAAGCCCACGATAAAAAGGACCAAAGAGAGTGGAATGATTCGGGTCGGGTTTTAATTGAATTGTTTTACAACATTCTCATCCAATTGATAATCACAATCTATTTTTTTTTCTTAAGTGTTTTTTTAATTTTAGATTATTGTTTGTATATTATTTTAATATATTAATATTAAAAATATCTTTTTAAAATAAAAATAGTGTGAAAAATGGTATCTACCGCCCTATCCTAAACCCAAGCAAAATCCTAATTGATAGAGACAATCTTTTTTTTTGAATTATTGATTTTTAGATTATATTGATATTAAAAATAAAAAATATTTTAATATAAAAATACTATGAAAAATAATATCTACCGCATTATCCTAAACCCAAGCAAAGTACTGATTCTTCATCCGCATTAGTTACTACTTTCATATTTTGTATTGCAATTTATATGGGTTTTAATTACAGTCTTGAATTCTTGTCAAAAACATGCTCATTTTATAATAATCCGGTAAGATTTACTCGCTGAACTCTAAAAACATGAGGTTTCATTGAATCAAAAAAAAAAAGGAAATGAAACTTCAACGAAATACATATACACACAAGGAATTATCAATGTCAGAAGCAGCATATCATTTTAAATCCCAGAGCATCAACATAATGACCTCGAACTAGATCGTTATTTCTCAGATTCAAGACGAGTGAGATCCCGGAAAAATTTATTTATTGTAACGATAAACCCTAGGGATCATTCTACAGTCTAATCAGATCAATATCTACAAAGACAGCTAGACGATGATCGACGATCGTCGTCAAACAGCCTTGATCTCTTCTGGATCTTCAAAGTTAGGGTCCTTCACGTCCACAGCTTCCTTCTCGGACCCAATCTCGGCCTGAGAGTAGCCATCACCAACCCAGGTGAACTTGCCTCCATGGCCTCCTTTCTTGGGCGATCCGCTCAATCCAGTACCTGATTTCCTATCTTTCCTAACATCAGCCCTCGGATTATTGTTGCTTTTGCTGATCTTCTTCATTCTCGCTGCGATCTCTCTCTTATCTCACCAGGTGTCTCGGGCGGTGTCTCTTTATAGCGACGATGTTGGAGGTGGGTGTGGGAGCATTTGATTTCAGAACAGGAAATGGATAAGATCAACTAGGTGAGGAATATTATAAATTATAATATCATGCAATTCTGTGGGTCACGGATCGATCCTGATGCCCATGTGATCGTGGCTCAGGAATTTCATATCTTGCCAAATCTTCAAGACCCTGTTTGGATCTGATTCGAATTCGATAGCCGATGAGCTCGCACCTCAATCTATACTTGAACTTGAAGTTTCTTTTTTACGACACCGTTTCAAAATTGTTTTTTAATAAATATGTTTTGCTTTTTGTTTTTATATCATTTTAATGTATTATTTTTTTAAAATATATCTTATTTTAATTTACTTTTCAATCAAAAAACACTTTAATAATCAATTTTTGCTATACTTCAAACTTTATAGTAAAAAAATTGATTTTGAGATTTTTTATCTGGGAAAATTATAATGACTCTTGACTGATCATGAAATTACAAATACTATGAATTTAAATACATTAAAAACTAGTATGGTAATGGTTATAGAAAATAATAAATAAATCAAGTTGTTGCGGTTCTAATTTAAATAATTGGGTGTGTGATATGTGGATGTTAAGACAATGGTAGTATCTCTCTCGTTCATTTTTTTTTTTTTTTTTAGTTTTTACTTTTAAAGGGAAAAGAGGACATGATTTGAATTTATATTTTTTATAAAATTAATAAAAATCATATTTTTTTTTAACTTTTATTTATGTAGAATAGAAGTATGCTAATGTTTATTTTAATTAGATGTGTTTTTTTTTATCAATTATAAAATAAAAATACTTTACTTTATTAATTCTGTGAACTTAGTGTTGAACTATAAAAGAGTTGCTTGAACATAATCTATTTCGGGAAATTTGAGTAGTTTAAAAATTAAAATTAATATTTAGAGGTGCCTTTTTGGTTTTTATGTAAATAGATAGAGCATTGAAAGGGTTTTTAATCCTACAGCTATTATTTAAAATCAACCAAATCCGATCAAACAAAATATAGGGATTGGTTGACAGTTAGAATAGAGTTATCTTCAAAAATGTTTTTTTTCTTGTTTATAAATGTATTAAAATAATATTCATTAAAAAAATATTTTTAACATCAGTATATAAAAATAATTTAAAAACATCAAAATATTTTAATTTAAAATAAAAATAATTTTTTAAATATTATTTTTCAAAAAATACTTGAAATAAAATAACAAACAAGTTAGCATTGGCCTCCACGTTTGAAGGATAGTTGAAGCTAAATGTAGAAATCCTGGGCTTTTTTTGGGAATGAGGGCCTTGTCAGAGATCATATTCGTTGCTGGAGCTGCTAAGTAAAAATATAAAAAAATCATGCATTCATGTAAATTGAATTCACTCGTGTTTGCTAATTTTTTTATTCAATCAAGTAATAATAGAAATAGACAGACACATTAAATTGATAAAATAAAATAAAATAGAAAATAAATATTACGCAAGGCTACACATATTAACAATAACATCAGCTATGTATATTTTTTTTAATGAATAGCTAGTCTTATAAAATATTATGCTGATATCATATAAAGTATCACATAACTCTATTTTTATTTTTTTTAATGAATACCACCAAGCTTTCCTCCAAATGACACTTTTTTTATTGCATGATGCATACAAGCTCCAAGGAAAATATAAACTTACGGGAAAGAAAATCTAGTACTTTAAGGATACATCTGAGAAAATTATAGCTTGGAGACCTAGATACCTATTAATAGATAAATTAAGGACTAATTGGGAGGTTTTGCTCTTCTCTTAAACATCTTCTCCCGAACCCTAAAGTTCAAGCCCAAGTAACCCAAATCTGTACCTTCTAGTGGGCTCGTTAAGTGATCGCCATAATTGGTACGGTGGAAACCCGGCCCTCTTCCCAGCTTCGGAGACATTTGGTTTTGTTAAAACCAGGGACCCTAACATTTCACTTCTCCTTCCGCAAGAAACAACCTCAAACGACAATCTGCTTTCTCACAGCTTCAAATATTCTCCTGTAAGAAGATTTTTTGCTTCTTTTAATCTGTTTTTTTTTATCACTGATAAGAAAAAATTTGCTTGTTTTAGTCTAAGTTATTTATTGCTGATAAACTGTGTTGTATCAACCAGTTCTGATTATAACAATTCAAAGCCTGTTTATGAATAATAATGTTGGATGCCGCCTGGATTAGTTAAGGTTTTTGGGATGCTTTTAGAATTGGTTTTCTCTGCAAGACACGTCATCTTAACAATATCTTGGTGGGTTTTGTCCTTTTCTTTTCAATGATATTGAAGGAATATATATATATATATATATATATATGCATAGTAGTGTGAAGGGAAATATCGATTGCTGTATGTTTCAGTCTTTGTACACAAACTCTTTAAACTTTGGAGAATAGTTGGTAAAGTTGAGTTTTAGTTTAGAAAGAAATGACTTCATTTGTCAAATTTTGATTTTTTTCTCAAGTTTATTGATGATGTATGTAATTTATTGTGGATTGAAGGTGTTTGCTGTATTGCGTAGCTGCATTAGTAATTTATCTTCTGATAATTAAATATATTTATTCTTTAGAAAAATGTCTGTTTTCTTTATAATTTTTGAGGTTTCATTGTTTTGTCTGTTCAATTACATTGGAAATACATCTGCATCATAACAGCTTGCCACAACATTGTAGGTTTTTTAATTCCTAAGTAATCTTTCAAGTGCCTACTGTTCTGGAATTATACATCTCCTCAAGCGATGGTACGTTTTCTTTGATCATTTGATTCTTTTTTTTTTAATCTTCATTCATGCATCACACTATTCTTGCAGACAGGTGTTCACAATTATATTTTTTCTCTCCTGCCCATCCTTGACTGTAGATAATTTTGTTGTGGTATTACCCTGTTGATAAGCAATTGAATGACTTGTTGCTGACAAGAGCTTATTTTGAGCACCATGGCTGCTGCTTCCTTAAGTGACCTAGCCAAATCCATTTTCTAGTATCAGGGGTGTGGGTATCATGGAGTTGTTTGGTCTCATAGTGAGCCACTTTGGAAAATATGCTATCAATGCCTGTTTGCTTGCTAAGTGCATCTATTTTAGAAAAATAAGGAACAGTGCCTTTTTTATGCTTGGTTTTTATTTGGTGAGCAGTAGTAGGTTCCCTTATGTAAACTTCTTGGTAATTTACATGGCATTTTCAACATAACTTGAGAAATATAGATACTTTAAGAGTGAGTCTTTGTGACATGATGCTAAATGTTTTGCTTGACTAGAAGTGTTAGAGTTTTTTTTGGAACATGGGTGTTTGGGCTAGCTTACGTCCACCTCAACTAATCCCACGGGTCCTGAAGTTAACGATCAATTAAAACCTCTTGTGACCCTGACTGATGTGAGACTTGAACTGGTAACCTATGAGGAGCAAACCCAAGGCCTGACCAGTTGAGCCACACCTTTCAAGGTTTTCATAGACTTGTTTGGTCTCATAGAGAGCCACTTTGGAAACTATGTTTTCAATGCCTATGTGCTAGCTAAGTGCATCTCTTATAGAAAAATAAGGGTGGACTAGTGACTTGTTTTTCATGGGTAATATTTGGCAAGAGGTAGTAGGTTCCCTTGCAGAACCTTCTTGGTAATTTACATGGCATTTTCAACATAACTTGAAAAATATAGATGCCTTAAGAGTGAATCTATGCGATATGTTGCTAAATGTTTTGCTTGGCTAGAAGTGTCGGCACCAAAAATATTTAGATGCAAATGAAGGCCTCAATTCCCTTGAAATCTCATCTTAATGATGTAATTTCTATTTTTTGATTGGTGTTACATGCAGTTTAGCTGCTAGGTTAATATTGACCGTCTTGCCTTTTGTGCTTATTATATTTTCACATCATGGAGCTATTTTAGACTGTACAATCAGACAAGAAAGGTCCACAATGATTCAATCTAAGTCTTTTGCAGAACCGATAGATGATTAGATTTGATTATGCTATTTAACCGATACATGTTTGATCTTAATTTTGGATAATGCTGAAGGCCTAGATGGGCACAGTAATAATACTGGTTGCTGGTTTATTATTCTTGTCATCCAATTTTATATGCTGTTTGTGTGGAGATCAGTAGTAGAGTTTGCCATGTGGTCCATTAGACAATTCAGAATGGCATGGATCTGGACCCAGCACACCTCAAGTGAAAGTGAGAAAGGTATTATTGAAGAGAAATTATCATGTAGCTAACATGCTTTTATTTGTTTGTTCAGGCTGCAAGGATACTTGCTAATTTGCTTGTCATGGGATCTGGAATTATGGTGAGGGCATTTGCTCAAGCATACCGTCAGGCACTTGCAAGTATGGTCTCTTTCCAAATTCAGCACTTGGAGATCCTTAGATTGGGTCACCAATCCAGAAAGCCTCACTTTTAGTTAAATTCATATTTGTATCTAGCCTTCTTCAACATCTTGCGCACAACTTCTGTTACCAATTGCAGATGCTTCAAAATCTGGTGTTGCCCACGAAACAGTGCAGAATATTAGAAGAGGAAGTAAAATGATATCTGAACCAGAAGCCAGGCAAATTCTAGGCATTACTGAGCATTCAACATGGGAGGAGATCTTGCAGGTATGTCTTCAATCCCTAGTAATGTATGTCTGTGGTGGAAAAGAAAACCATTAACTATATAACATTATCAGTAATTATTTCAGAACAATATGTTTTGTAGCAAATTAGAAATTCTACTTCATTACCTTTGTTCCTTATCGCAATTTCTTTTATGAGAACTGCAAATCCATCTACATGAAACCTCTAAGATGGTAAAAAATGAAGCATTCTGTTATGTTTATCTTATTTTTAGCTTATATATGTTGCATGGAACCCATACTCCATGACATAATAAACGAGCATCATAGGAGATTAGCTCTTTTTAATTTATAATCTGAAATTCTCATGGATAAGTGAAAATTAAGAGATCACACTCGGTTTTACTCGAAGACATGAAATATTAGGAATTATTTTTTAGATCAAACTGTACTTTGTCTTTTTGTTATAGTATCAGGTATCTCATAGATTGCTAACAATATGTCAATTGTTGCTTGCCTGTAGAAATATGACAAATTGTTTGAGAATAATGCCAAAAATGGTAGCTTTTATCTCCAGTCAAAGGTTCATAGAGCTAAAGAATGCCTTGAAGAAGTATATCAAAAGAAAGCTGAGGGAAATGTATGATTTCATTAGAGGTCCGATCTTGAATGTTCATCAATGTATGTGCTGATGCATCCTCCAGAAACTCTTGATTTCATAGAGTTATCAGCTATGAAGCCGTCCTGATCTCCTTGAGTTAATCTAGATCAAATAGGTAGTCCCAATACTACACCAATTGTCACTGTCATAACCTTAATGTAATTTAATTTCATCAGTGGACTAAATTCTTGTGGACATTAACACATCAGTTGGGGTGTGAGGGTTTCCTTTAATTGGAAAGGATACTTTTGATTTTTGATAGCATTATAGGTAGCTTCTTCAATGCCTCTTATGGTGAAAAGTCAAAGGTCAGTGGTCTTTAGACATCATTCTGTAACGATTCCGGCATCAGAACGGCTGCGTTTTTAATGAACTCTGGAATAATTTTGACCTTTTGAGACTGGATAACAAACGGTTAAGTTGTGCAGTGGTTGACCAATCGAGGCAATGCCTTATTTTTTACCGAAGGCAGTGGAAAAGTTCCCTGGCGGTATCTGGATTTGTAACTAGTTTGGGATTGACGGAGTTCACACGCCGCAGGTGTCTTTATTAACGCCGTTTCATTGCCTATGCTCATCTGTGAACTCCATCTTAGAATAAATGAGACCTTATTTAGAGATTGAGTCTTCTGTCTTGACAATAATTGAGAATCATGTTTGGAT
Source organism: Salix viminalis (assembly GCA_029228465.1). Classification (NCBI taxonomy): domain Eukaryota; kingdom Viridiplantae; phylum Streptophyta; class Magnoliopsida; order Malpighiales; family Salicaceae; genus Salix; species Salix viminalis. The sequence continues at coordinate 2,230,559 of CM055437.1, forward strand.
ATCAGGACAACAAGCATTGACTTGACCGTCAACCCTTTGGATCAGACAGCTTCTGTCGAGACAAACAGGTTGACTTCGGTCAATTTAAAGTAGGATAGAACGAATGTGGTCAGTTTAGGTAACTTCCAGTGCCATCCATTCTCTGCAAACTGTCCGATGGAAAAGAATAGACCTTTCTGCAGTTGATACTAATGTTCACATCAGGAACAATGGTGCCATTGTAATGATATAACATAAAGATGTTATTAGATATTTTGCAAAAGAGAAGAAATTCAATTTCAATCAATTAAACAAGATTTTAACTAAATTATATTAAATCAGTCATAATTGTCACAATTCATAGCAAATTCAAATAAATTTTCAAAATTTAATGCAATATATTATTCACCGAAATCCAACATAATTTGTGATACCAAACGTAATTGATATTTTAATCCCAATTGTATAAAATCAAATCTAAATTCATAGAAAATTCAAACAATTAAAAAAAAAAATTCAAATTTGGCAACTTATCCACAATTCACTAAAATTCTACCTCATTCATGCTCTATTGCGTGCAATTGTTAGGCATAATTTATAATTTGGCAACTTATCTAAAATTCAACACAGCACATGATTTATTAAAATTCATAATTCCTAGTTATTATTATTATCATGTTAAACTACATCACATCAAATCTAATTGATGGCATTCATAACAATTTTATCACTAATTAAAAAAAATATAAATTCAAGCTTAACCCTAAACAATAATTTTATTTCAACCAAACCTAAAATAAATTAAATATAAAACCTACTAATTAATAGATTTGCATTATGTTTATCGTGCTTGTAGGACTAGAAAATGTTGGCGGCAACGACAACAACTGTCTTAACAGTTCATGTTCATGAATTTAGTTAAAACACGCTTATTTGATTTAAGTATTTTGTATAAGGCTCTACAAAAGCGGTCGTGGCAAAATTATTTTTATTAGCCAACACAAAACGTTTTTAAAAAATTGTTTGAATAACTTGTTTGAATCCCCGATATGCAGACGTATCTCATACGTAATTATCATACATGCAGGGTTTTTTTTTTTGTAATTAAAGGTAAAAATATTAAATAATGCATCATCACTCGTTTTTAACGAGGGATCTCTTTTAATTATTACAAGAACAAGGTGGGTTGGTCCATACTTTTTTTTCTTTTCAAAAGTCCAAAACCCACTTATTTGCAAAGAACTACTTAAGGTACACGTGAAGTATCAATGAACTCGGAGAGATAATATCAAAGCACCTTTTATACGACAAACCCTAACTCCCATGCTCAGATTCTAGAAGCATAAAGAAGAAACTGCACCATGAGTTCGTCCTCTTTATCGCTTTCAAACTTCAATAAACGAATATAGAAGTATTCTGCTTCAAGCCAAAAACTTGGATTCCTAGAGAGAGAGAGAGAGAGAGAGAGAGAAAATTACGAGTCAAGTAAAAGGTTCCGAGTGATGGGCAGCCGAAATTATTGACATGGAGAACCGACAAACACTGTAGAAGAGCTACTAAAGGCGCCGAAGTCAGGGCGGCGAATCATTGAACCCACAAGTTTACTCTCACTCCACCGCCGCATCGTCGGTTTCTGGTTACGTGGGGACGGGGAGTGCCACGGATGCGATTAGTGTTTCTCCACTTGTAAAATAAAACGATCTTTTGACTCTTTTTGAGACACTGTCTCCATCCAGAAAGAAAAAAAAAGTGGTTGGCCGGGAGCTGTTTTCATAGGGTTTGTTTTGGAGAGCTGTTGCGGTAGTTTTTCAAAGTACTTTTTCGTGCCAAAATACGTCGAAATTCTAGACGCGAAGAAAAAAGTGTATTTTATTGGTACAGATGAGCAAATAAAATCATAATTATTTTAGATTTTAACAAAAAATACATGTTTTAACTCAAATTTAAAATTTATTATATAAATTGTAAGCTCTTTACCATACGCACGATTCTTGGCACCCCTTTTGATATTTCTTCGAGCATTTACAAATTTTAAATATATTCATTTAAAATAAAATAAAAATTGAATTTTTTTGGAAACCGCATTTGAAATGCCGTCCCAAACAAGTATTTGGTTGGTTACTGTTTTGTTTTTAAAGTATTTTTAATTAAAAATATATTAAAATAAGTTTTTTTTTATTTTCTATAAATTATTTTTTATATTAATATAGGGAAAATATTTAAAAATAGTAGAAATTTTTAATTTGAACTTTTGAAACGATGGGAAAACAGGATTCAGCCATTCCCATTCTATTGTTTGACCTTTGGAGTGTTGTCGCGTTTACTTTTCAATAGCAAGTTCAGTTTTACACGCCCAGGCATGGAGATCTGGATTCATATATAAATTATTACAAGTATTTATATTTATTATGGATCGTATTATTGTAAGAAAAATAGAAGTGGGCCCAGCTAGCTGCCAGCTGGTCTGTTTGAAGGATCTGCATCCTTTAAATTCCTGGTCTTATTCGTGACTCATAATCTGATTGGCGTGGCTTCCTTTGATTCATGTCTCTATTATTATTATTATTATTATTATTATTATTATTATTATTATTATTATTATTATTATTGTTTTTTTTCATAATTCCAATCTTCTTAATGTTTTGTGTATCGAGATTTGAAGATACTCTTGAGCTTAAAATTCGAACCAAGGAGTATTTTAAGTGAATGTTTGAAAATGAGGTGATTTTAGTTTTGTAGCAAGTTTTTCTAAATGTGTTTTATTTGAGAAAATATTAAATTAATATATTTTAACAGTTTTGATATACTATTTTTTTTTAAAAAAAAACACAGTATAATTAAATAGTTAGAGAATAATATAAATTATATCTTAAAATTTTATCTAATAGCTTAATTTTTTAGTGAGATAATTCTTTGACATGATAGTAGAGGTTTGATGACTTAACGATCATGAATTTGAATTTCACCATCATCACTATTTTAGATATGCACAAGTTTTAAGTCTAAAAAATTTTCATTCCAGAAAATATATCTGAGAATATTATAAATTATATCTTGATGTCTTATCTAATAGTTTAAATATTTAAATGAATTGAAATGATTTTTTTTAAAAAAAGCATCATGTAAGGCAATATTAAACACACTAAAGCTAAGTTAGATGTACGAAATATAAAAGTAATTATTGAAAACAAGAATTTTTGATGACGGAATGGTTAGGCCCTTTCCCAATTACATCTCCACTTCTTTTTCGATGCTCTTCAACCATAGACGCCATATGACACACGTAGGGTTTATGTTGTTTTTCCTTTTCCTTTTCCTTTTCCTCTTTCAAAGTGAACGGTGCCGTAAAGTAAGCTGAGGTGATGGGAATGGAGTAGCCGAAATAACTAGTAAATTTCGTGTCTTCAACCTTTAATCCTGAAAAGCTTGAGTATTAACTGTTTAAAAAAACATGATTCTTGTGAAAAGCTATTAATTGTTTCTCATTACTTTTCAAAAATGTTTTTTTAAAAAATATAAAAAAAATTATTTTTATTTTAAATTAAAAAAATAGTGTTTTTAGATTATTTTCATGTCTTAATATCAGAAATAATTTTTTAAAAATTAAAAAATATCATTCTAATAAATTTATGAATAAAAACACTTTAAAAAACAATCTTAAACACACTCTCAAACAGTCTCGAACAATCACAATCATGTTAGCGAACATTACTTTATTTGATTGTCGAGGAGACATTCCATTACTTCCTATTTGTTCCATGAGCTCCAGTTTCATTGAACTGATCGAGGCTTTGCACTAAAGTAGGTTCATATGTATGGAATATTAATTATTGATGTTGGGTGGGGTTACCCTTAATCGCATATGCAAGCCTCATGAGAGGCTAGCTAGGGTTCATAATTAAGATACAATATGGATATATATAGGCAGACAAAAATTATTTATAGACACACGACTTGGGGATACCACAATTCTTAAAAATAACTATTTTAATTACATAGAATTGAATTGTCTTGATACTTACCCACGATGATTATGAATGATCGATGAATATTTCATTTTTTCTATATCAAATTTAATTCCCACCCCTAATTATTATCCTTTCATTCGTTATCTTATGGTAAAGATAAATCATTTTTTAGTTTGGAAATATGTAATGACTAATATCATGTTTGTTTTTATAGAAACTATATATATAAAAAAATGATGTGGTTTGACATTTCTTATAGGTTTAGAGTATATTGCAGGAATGATTTTCATGATAAAAATTTAATTTTGAAAATAAATAATTAAAATGTAGTGCCTATAAAAGTCAATACTATAATCAATAATAATATATAATCAATTGAAATTAAAACATGTGAAGTTATAAGAGAAAAAATAACCATCACTTTGATTATGTTTCTTTTTTTTTGCAAATATCTTGATACTTATTATTATTATAATGATTATGAAAGAATACACGGAAATTTCATCTTTTTCTATGTCAGATTTAATTGTCAGGACTTATATTTTTAATTCATTTTTGTATGATGAAAATGGAATATATTTAGTTTAGAAATACATTTTTTATATATAAATATTATCTAGTATAGAAATAATCATAATACATCTCATATGAGAATATGATCATTTATCAATCATACCATTACATTGATTAACACCTATAAAATAAAAATAAGATAGTATAAGAAAATCAATTAAATTAATAAAAACAATTAATTAAGCAAAGTTAAATACAATATTATAATTGGATCTAAACTTAAAATTATGGGTATTCATAGTTAAATTTAATATTTTCTTATATTAATCTATATTGAACATATCTATATCATATTCCAATGATGATCAATACACGAGACCCGATCAAAACCGTTCAAATTTTTTAATTGCATCGATGGATCAAAGGTTAAAAAAAAACATTGTATCCTACGTATGGAACTTAAACTTGGTACCTCTATCTTCTTGTTATATTTACTTCAAAACGTTATACATACATCATAGCATGAGCGACAAACCGGCCAGGCCAATTATCTATTGGTTGAATAAAAAAAGTCGACGATCAAATAGTTTGACTATTGTCTGATATATATATAGATGTGGTTGTTATTTTAACTTGTTCGTGTAGTTCAACTAAAAAGAAAAAAAGAAACTAAGTAAACGACGTAAATTGTTTGTTTCTTCTTTTTTAAAATTCGCTTTTCCCATAATTTATTTATCGATCATTCATTTATAGAAATCAAATCCACGACTGCTCGATTAAATGTTGATGGATGAATATTTATATTGAAATCAAGCAAGAGAATCGTTCCTGGTCAATACAATAGCTTATTCCACCCCCAAGGCTCGAACAGTCAAAGCTAGAAAATATAGATGAACAAATATTATTATTAATTTTTTTCCGTTTTTTCAACAAATGAATAAGTATAAGAGAACTCGATTGTTCCACCGCTGCGCGCCTGACAAGATAACGCGTAATGCAGAAAAAAACACGTTTGTCAGGCAGCCCTAATTAATTGTTCTTTTCTCGTCTGTTTTAGATTGAATATCAGATTTCGTCAACTCCAGCCGAATTCAATGACAAATAAAAGTTCGAGACTTTCACACCACTGGCTCGAAGCTAGCTCGGTGCTGCCTCAAACTTTCAGGAGCATACAAGACGGTCCCGTATTAGGTCTGGAGATCTATATCAAGCTACTTATATATACTAAGTCTCTTACCGTATACTATATGGTCCAAAACCACTTGTATGCAAAATTAGAAAACATAAATATTCATAACGCAAAACCTCTGAAAAAATATATATTCAACTATATTATATCACTTTTTGATGAAATCTGCTCCCGGCCGAGCTTGCATGGCTGCTTCTTTAGCTTGGTATACATGCATAGTGAAAGCGTGCACCTCCGGCCTTCTTTCCAGTTTACCATCTCATCTAAAAGGTTAAACTGTAAGGTAAGGTCTTAAAATATGATTTATATTATTCTTTAACATACTCTTTCAAGTGAATGCTCTTTGAGCTTGAAACTTGCACAAGCTCACACTACCTTATGCATGAATAAGAAGGGAAATCAGTTACTTCCCACTCTCTCATCGCTTTCCTGGCCTATTTCCATCATTCGAATCAGTGTGACTCGTCAACTTCTTTGAAGTTGTCTTGATTTGAAGTCGTGATCGCTGGGTCAACAAGGCTCTGATAACATATTAATGAATCATCTCACCTAAAAGCTTAACCTATTATATATCTTAATGAATCATCTCACCTAAAAGCTTAACCTATTAGATATCTTAATGAATCATCTCACCTATTAGATGAAGCTCTAAAATAACTTAAATTTTTAGGTGAGATGGTTTCTTGATACGTACAATATTCGGAGACAGAATTGATGTGGTGTATCTAAGATTTTCTTTTGCAAATATATTGTTGGAGATTGAGCTAGAGAGACATTAATATATTGTTGCACCAATTGTATCAATGTTTATTATTCTCAGTATTTACATAATTTCCATAAACTATAGTATTATTTTCATAAACTCGAACCTTAAATAAAGCTAGAGGTTATTGCAATTCGATGTGTATATATATATATATATATATATATATACACATATGGAACTGAATCAATTGCAGGGAGAGATTATCCAGGAGCGAAGATTCAAACAAAATTTATATATTAAACCCGATCACCCTAGATGGGATTGTGGAAAATTATATCATAAGTTCAACAAGGAAAGTAATTTAAAACAAACAAAAAAAGCAAGTGAAAATGAAACAGTAACATCATAATTAAGTAGGAGTTCAGTTCTCACTGATCTCTCCTAATTAACTTGATCATGACTTGATTAATCAGAGCCCCTCGTCTTTAAACGTAGAAGGATCATAACGAGAGCTGTAAGAGCTTCCAAACTGATTTGATAATCGCAATAGTTCCTCTTGTTGCTGCTGCTGCTGAGAAGATATCGGCCACGAGTTAGAAGATGCAGTGGAGCTGGAAGACGGTGAAAGAAACGTTTCTCCACCAAATGGAGCTTCTGGCATGACATGGCTGAAGCCATAGCCTGCTGTAGTTCCAAGAAATTGTGGGTATTGAAAATTATTTGGATTATAAGCTTCATGTGGTCGTCGGGAACGAGCTAGAGGAGCCATAATGTGATCAGGGACAGGTTCAGCCACCGTGTACGAGCCTTGGCCGCCACTAAAGAATCCTAATTCCGTCGCGCCGGCCTGAACCCGTTCAGGAAAGTTGAGCTTGGCCTTGCTTCCTTTGAACCTAAGAGCTGCTTCATCGTAAGCAAGGGCGGCAGCCTCGGCCGTTTCGAAAGTGCCTAGCCACACTCGAGCTGCCTTCTTGGGATCTCGGATCTCGGCGGCCCACTTGCCCCACGGCCTTTGCCGGACTCCTCTGTAATGACGTCTCCTTGCATTCCCTTCACCGGCAAAAACAATGTTTTTTTTTCAAGGTTAGTGTTCATGAAATAACATATAAATAATCACCTACATACGAATAAAATAAAGTCATACTTGCCAAAAGACTGATTTCGAGTGTTAAAAAGCCTGGAAATAGCAAGAAAATTGATAGAAAAACACAGATTATTTTATTCGTATGTAAATAAGATTGGAGGGGTAAAAATTAAAATGTTAAGGAACCATCTCACCTAAAAAGCTTAAGCTGATAGGTGAGACCTCAAAATATAATTATATTATACTCTAATATAAACGTAACATGAACTTTCAATTGGTTTTCTTAGAAGAAAACACAGAGATTATTGCAACTCCCGTGAACGGGAAAATTGAAAGTATATGATCTACTCATTACTTAACTATCATATAGGATCCATGCATTACTTGTAACCGACAAAAGGCTCGATCATCATTGAATGCCAAAGGTAATTTTTACCTTAAAAATACCTTGTCCAAAACTTTTTTCTGGTCTGATGTGTACGAATCTGAATTTTTTATATCCAATTCCTTTTTGTTTGTTTGTATTCTACATTCATGGTAGGGTCACGATTTAGTTTTTGATCAGTTTTTTCATCCATCCATTCTAAGAACATTTCCACCTTTAAGAGGGGGGGAAATCATGAAAATTTTGAAATCAAAGACATGCGATCATCAGACAATCCCACCCCCAAACCCCTTCATGAACAAGATGCCAAGATCAACATATATTAACTGTCACCAGCTGGTGATCATTACGGATAGGAGAGAAAGAATCTGGGGAATTTCCAAAAATATTATATGTATGTGCATGATGATACCTTGGTCTTGAACAACCGGCTGGGTCTGATGATCATTTTCTGTGCTGGATTGCGTCGAGGTCACTGGATTTTCATGCACCTGAGCTGGGTTGCTGTGGCTGCTCCCGATTACCTGAGATAGAGCTGAAACCATCACATCCATGTCTAGTTGAGATCGAGCCGAGTAGACAGGGAAGCTGTGATCTTCCTCTTTCTCCTCCGGTTCATCGCATGGAAGGGCCCTCTTCCCATATCTTCGATCCACTTTATGAGCTTTTGATAACACCTTTCTATGACGAAATAAACTAACGAGAGTTACTGATTCGTTGCTAGAAGTTCTACTGATGCATTTATGTCGGCGTCAGGTCAAGATCACAGGCAGTATGTATATAGGACGAGTTTTATGATCGGAAAGAGGTAAGAAAACAAGAGTAGGAAGAAGGAAGACCGCAGCTCTGGCTAGGGTTTTATATACATCTTGCTGGCTTTGTCTGAACAGGAGTCAGCTTTGTAGAAATTGGCTGTCAAATATTATATCATTTTCTTTCATCTCTCTCTCTTTTTTTTTTCTTTTTTCAACACAACTTTTTTTTTATATTATCATTATTAAAAATAGAGCTTATGTATTTGCAAAGGATGGTATCTGTATAAAGTCGCTAAGATGATGTTTCAAGAGATAATCAAGGATCGAAATGCTTACACATTTTAAATGACTTTAATTTATAAAGACTTGAAAAATGAAATATAAAAGGTGTTCGCACGCTTTATTATTATTATTTATCATTGAATTAAAGGTTCTACTTATTTGTCTAATATTGTGATGCAATGAGATCAAAGTAAAATCCTTCTTTAATAAATCAAGAAAGAATCAAATCTATATATTTGGGTGTCCTCCTCTAAAGATAGGAATAATATGATCTATCATGTCGGTTCAATTCAGATAATTAATTTGTATTTATCGGATGAGATTTCATTTCATCTATGCTGGTGGATATGATTATGGATTTTTAAATTTATTACTTGTATTTTTTATAAATACAATTAATGATCTAGATTTATATAATAGATGGCGTTATGCTTAATTGATAGTCGACATCTTAAGCTAGTAATTGAAATCAAACACTGAAATTAATTAAATATGTGGATACATAGGAATTATTTTTAAATATGCAAGATTTAAAGCTATAACTATGATTATCCCTTGGAGTAAGGGATTTTACAGAACTTTCTATAAATTATTTGATTTGATTCTTGTGGGGCAATTACCTCACACTAATATTCCTCCTCAAGTTGGTGTATAAGTGTATCTAATATTCAAGTGGATTTTAATTGGGTAGCCTGAATTTGACTAAGTAAACTCCTAAAATAATTCAAAACATCAAACTTGACTTAAGTTAGATCTTGAATAATAAGTAGATTAACTTACTTAGCCAAGTTTGATAATTATAATTAAATTGACATGTTATTTATTTTTATATATTATTTCTATTTCTCAAAATAAGATCAATCATGTTGACTTTGATGCAATCTTCAATGAGTGGGTGTGACTTCATATAAATTGAAGAATTATGGAGTTATTTCCATTTATGTTTAAAATGAAATCCATAACCCTTGGAATATCTCTTCAATTATTGTGATTATAAAATCATCTTATTTGCTTATTTAATCCTTTTTATGATACCCACCAGGGTTATTCGTGTTTATTTAAATTTTAAAAAACCAAGATATATAATCGATGTAGTAAATCGAAACCCTTTTCACTTCTAACGATTGAAATTAGAGAATTGAAGCTGTAAATTAATTGGGATTTTAATCTTAATATGAAAGGAATAAAGAGTTTAGACCACCTTTTGTACATAAAATTCAAAATCCAACCAAAATGCTCACCAAGAATTCAAAAAAAAAAAAACAGTACGAGAGTTCATATCGCACGGTGGTATATTGACTTGAAGATCATATTTAGACCAAGCTCAATACGATGTCGTTTTGGACCACAAAATTCGCAGGCAGTATTTCCCACTTGGTCCAGGTGCATGCTTGCAGTCTCCATGATGGCCCATACCCACCGTTTTTTTTTTTATCCAGAGCTTTCAATATTCTTTGGCATTAATAATTTGCAAGTTGGTTTCTGGATTTTTGTTTTGTATATGGTTGAAATGGCTGATAGGAAATGTCACAATTTTATTCTTTGGGTGTTGTGGATATAATTTAGTAAGTACTATACTACAAAACTTGATAAGAAGCATATAGTCGGATAAGAACGATGATAATATAAATAGATTTGATCATTAAATCATATTTAAAAAATATTTTTTTTATTTTTTTTTCCTTGTTAATTCTAGATTTTAATTACTTATCTTATGTAACCTTGAATCCTTTAAATTATATTGTTTTTTTTATATATATCTTTGTACATATAAACAATTAATACTACAAGAGTTGAGACAATCAAAATTTTACTCGCTCACTTAAATGTGTTTTTCAAGAGTGAGGTTTCCTCGTAAATAAAAAAAAAATTATTATTATTATTATATATATATTTTTTTTTGTAAAGATCGGGCATGCGCTCTTCTAAATTATTATTATATTGTTCAGTCTTAAGCTTTTATAACATATGGAGTGGTTTCTTTTTTAGGAGATTAACATTTGTGCGTGTTTTCTCTGCAAATTTTTAAGTGAGGATAGATGAATGCCATAAACATTGACTTTCCTTTCCAAATATTTCAGGCCATGGGTTGTTCAAACTTCAAAGTCCACGTAAGACCGTTTCTTCTAGTAATTGAACACGCAGACCCACGTCTATCTCATTCTTTGAAGTTTGAACTCTTTGCCAAACGGTGGCGGATTATACTACGTCTGTATGCTGTTACGTCTACTAGTTTCTAATCATTTAAACTAATTAATTTAATTACTAGTTTTCTGGTAATTAAACACGCAGAGCCACGTCTCTCTCATTCTTTGAACTCTTTGCCAAACGGTGGCGGATTATACTACGTATGTAACTATGTATGCTGTTACGTCTACTAGTTTCAATCATTTAAACTAATTAATTAATTAATTACTAGATTTTCTGGCAAAGGTGATTTATTTCCAATCTCATCATTTATAGATTTGCGATATTTGTAATCATAATCTCATGACATTGATTGCAAAATTGACAAATTAGTTCAGGTTGATCCAAATCGGTTTTTTTGTTTACTTTCTATATAATTATCTTGATCTCGTGACTTAAATAATTTTGATCTGGTGACTTAAATAATTTTTTTTGAGAAGCTAGCTTAAATAAGATTATTTTGTATTGTTAAATTAAGTAAGAGTTTAAGAAGTTAACTTAATTTTATCACTCCCTTTGCTACTTAATTATTTACTTTTACTAATTAATTATTTGTTGTTTGCTCGGCCACTTGTTTATAGTGAACTTGTTATCATCATAAACATATTTCACTTTATACTCGTAAATATTTTTGGTTTATTTGGCATTGTGATTGAACTATTATTTACTATTTTTTCAATACTTTCAATTTAATTTTTTATATGTTTTTTATTGTTTCAATTTGTTCATGTTAAAAAATATTTTTTTTTAAAATAATAATAAAAATATTATTTTGATGTATTTTCAAGCTAAAAGTAATTTATAATACATTTTCTGACACACTTTCAAACAATTCATACTTTTTGCATTGCATTTAATTTCTTTAGAGAAATCAAATTATCCCCCTGTGAAGTTTCTTGGCGAGTTGGGATCAATTTTATGTTCTTAATTAACATTAATAATGACAAGCCTATAGAATCTATAAAAACTAAAAAGGATTATTTTTTTTATGAATATACAATTTAAAAAAAAAGAAGGTAAAATTACATTTGTCATCTTATAATTTATAATTTAGTTGAAATATATTTGCTTATCGATTTTTGACAAATTACATTTGGCAATACGAGCCAAAGGGAAAAGGTCAAATGTGATGAAATGACTACAGTACCCCTACAAATATTATAGCAACAAAGGACGCTAATTGACATGTATTTCACCCCCTCTCTTTCTTTGATGAAAGTGGGGATCCTTAAAACAGAGGGAATACAAAGTGTCAAATGATTCTGAACCAGGAAATGGGCCTGCAACACCAGATTAAAGCCCAGTCCACTTGACTTCCGCATTGTCGTTACTGGACTTGGACCAATGATTTTAGCCCGGCCCAACATTACGATTAAGCGGTGACGTTTGGCATTAGAGTTTCGAAGAAAACCCTAGCTATAAACTTTTCTTTATCTCCTCTCTCAGCCTCTCATTCCTTTGTCTGCCCACCATACACAAACACAGACTGAAGAGCTGGTGATCTGAAAATGGTGCAGCGTCTGACTTACCGGAAGCGTCACAGCTACGCCACAAAATCTAACCAACACCGTGTGGTCAAAACCCCTGGTCAGGAACACTTCCTTTCATAAATAAGTGTTGTGTTTTTTCTTTTTTTCTTTTCTTTATGCTAAAGAAAGTAGCAAAGTGGGTTAATGCGTGTATTTGTTGTTTTGTTTTTGGATTGAAGGTGGGAAATTGATTTACCAAACCACCAAGAAGAGGGCTAGCGGACCCAAGTGCCCTGTTACTGGCAAGAGGATTCAAGGGGTAGATTCTCTTCTTCTTTTTCAATATGTAACTTTCTTTTTGTGCATCTAACTGGGATGCTATTTGCTGAAACTGAATCCACCTTTACTACAACATTGGACTGCTAAAGCTCTTTTTTATTTTTCTAGTATTGATACTTGTGTACCTTTGATTTGCTTGTCTTAAGCTGCTATTAAGGATTCTGGATAAAATTATAGACATAATTGAAGTTGATGCGTTAAGTTTCTGGTTAAGAGTTGGAAATTTAGCAATATGTATCATGTTGAATTACCTTTACTTTTTACAAGCCGTAGGTATTAATTCCTGTATCTGGAGAGGAGTGATTGGCTGAGAGTTTAGGGTGTACATGTGACATTTTTTTTTGCAATGTCGATTGGTTTCGCCCGGATATCTGGGTGAGCAGGTTTCTCCAATCTCATCTTACAAGTGTTAAACCATAGAAGACTGAGATTGAACAATATTTTGTAGTTTTGATGCTGGTTTGTTTGAAGTCAACCGTGAGTAAATGTAATACTGTGATATCAGTTGCTTGCATGATAATCTACAATACTTTGTGTAGCTGTCTAACAAGGTTTTCTTACTTTAATCTTGTTAATGGTTTGAACCTCGATGTCCTGTTGTTTATTTGACGTAAGTTTTTGATTTATATGTGGCTGGTGGATGATTTCTTACATATTTTTAATGATTTAAACGAGTGAGCTCTCAATGATTACAGGCCAGTGTTTTGAACTGCTTTTCTTAACAAAGTGTGATCTGATGGTTCTGATAGAGTTATCTCTTTCTTTGCAGATCCCGCACTTGAGACCTGCTGAATACAAGAGGTCTAGACTGTCAAGGAATCGCAGGACTGTGAACCGTGCCTATGGCGGTGTCTTATCTGGAAGTGCTGTTAGGGAGAGGTATGTAACCCTGATAATATCTTGTTTTGTGGGGTTTTTGGAATTGATGAATGCTGGCTTTAAGTGGTTTCGTCTGTTTATTTGACAGAATTATCCGGGCTTTCTTGGTGGAGGAGCAAAAGATCGTGAAGAAGGTTTTGAAGATTCAGAAGTCCAAGGAAAAACTGGCCTCAAAGAGCTAGAAGAGATGATGAAGTGAAGTCTTTTGAGATAGAGTATGTGTTTGAGCAAAATTTTGTTATGATTAATGACAGTCAAATGTGGAGTTGATTGTTAGCGTGTTTGATTCTCTGATGACTTGGATTGTTCATTTCACCTTTTGTCAATTTGATTTTCTTTCCTATAATCGGATAGTTTGCCAATTTCCTTGCATTCTATGTTCTTGCCTATTGTCATAAGATAATCTAAAATCTGCTTTGGTCTCTAGCAAGTTTGATTTCTTCTAGCTGCTCTTTGTTTTATTAATTATCTTTTTTCCGCTGCAGCAATTTAACAATATCTTTCAGTAACATTTTTAAAATTTAAAGTCAATTACATATATTAAATTTTTTCAAGGGTAAAGCCATGCAGTTCCTTATCCTATAAGCATAAGCTTTGACATTGACGTCGAATGGTTTTTTATTTATAATTTAAAATTATTTTGTTTTTAAATTATTTTGATATATATGTAAAAAAATATTTTTTATAAAATCTAAACACTTCTAGCCATAAGGATGATCAGCTGATAGAGTCATAAGGATGATCGAAGATATGAGATGAGTTCTTTCGATGAATCATGCATGAGCTTCACCATAATCTTGTGGTTTTATTTTTTTTACACGTATTTTGTAATACATTACAAACACAAAACAATTATTTTTAAGAATGGAAACTGATATTTTCTTAAATTATCATCAAATGCTTTTCAAACAAGTTAATTTGCGTGGAATAAATGGAAACTTTAACAACCCTTCTAAACCTAGTAAAAAAAATCAATATTTCAAATTTAAAGCTGGGAATCAATATGGAACTAGTCCATACCATAGTTGTTTGTGTTTTGTTTTGGCTGAAATATTTTATATCACTTAAAAAAAATGAGGCAAAAATAGATGTTGTTTTTATCTCGATTTAAATTCCAGCATGTTTTGTATTTTTTAGCCAAATACCGGCTGAAATGTTCTGGTTTTATTTCGCCCGTTCTGTTTTAGCTAAATAGTGTTTTTTAAAATAATAAATAATTTTACAATATCAATCAAATCTCTTAATCTGACCGTTAGATTGCGAGATTAATGATAATGTTTTTGTAATATTATACATGTTCATAATTTTATTTAGAAAAATCAATTTATTGTGTATTTTTAGATTAAATTGCAAAATTCTACATAATTTTATTTTTAGATTTTAACTAAATTTTTTTGAATTAATACACACACACACATACATAAACAATACAATACAATATCGAAACGGAGTGTCGAAATGCTCCGAAACTAAAATATTCTGTTCCAATTAAAAAAATAAAGCACCAACTGAAACAATATTAACAACCTTAGTCCATACAAGAGATGATATTTGGAAGCACAATTCAACAATGTTTTTTTTTTAAAAAAAAATATTTTTTGTTTTATATTAAAAATAAATTTTAAAAAATAAAAAAATTATCTTGATATATTTTCGAGTAATTTTAAAAAAAAAAACATTTATACTATTGTCTCAACATTTTAGCAAACAAATGTGTATTAAACGTTTTCTATTCAACCTGAGGTTCTAATGATAAAATATTAGTTTTTTTTTTCTTTTGAAAACAAAGAAATTACTCACAAAATAACCTTATTAATCAGACAAAGATTTATCTAAAACTATATTAAGAATATCATATATGTTGTAAACTAATCACAAAGCAACTCAAATATTTATTGAATTCAAAGCAAGTTGTTAGCTTATGTAAGCCTTACAAAAAGATAAAATTAAAACAAACAACCTATGTTCTGCATGATAAATGGTTAAGGAAATAGTTAAACTCTACTGGTGTATCCAAAATAATAAGAATTATTAACTAAATGAAGTTTGACAACTTCAACTATAAGTTCAATAACCCCAACAATGTTTTAGTTTACTTACAATATCACCCATCCACCCACCTAGTAACTCACATAAATTCAAGAACATGTCCTACTTAAGTGGTTTTATCATAATGTATGCAACTTGTTCTTATATGCCATAATGTTTTAGCTCAACAACACTATCTCTGGTTAAATCATGCAAGAAATGAAATCTTACATTAGTGTGTTTATTGTGTTTGTGCATAACTTGGTTCTTGAATAACTTAGTAGTAAAATTGTTATCAGATAACATAGTGGTACACTTGCCTTGAAAATGATCGAGCTTCTCCAATATTCTCCTTATCAATACCCCTAAACAAGCATAAGAAGCACTTGCCATAAACTCTATTTTAGTAGAGGACAAAGTAACCATAAGATGCTTTTTGGAGGAACATGACACAACTCATTCATCGAGTAGAAACACATAACCAGAAGTATTTTTCTTGTCATTTACATCCCATGCATAATCATTATTTGTATATATCATCAACTCTTCATTACCCTCATTTCACTAAAATACTCCAAATTCACAATACCCTTCAAGTATCTTAACACTCTTTTCACAGCTTGCAAATGCAACTCAGTTGGACTTGCCATGAATATGCTAATGAGATACACCACATACATTAAGTTTGACAGACTTTAGCCAATTATTTGTACATGGTAGCATTCACCTTAGCTCTTTCTTCATCCTTCATTAGTCTACCACCAAAAACAATAGGATTTTTAAAACTATTACTATTCTGTATCTTAAACTTCAAAACTTATTTTGCATGCTTTCTTTTATTAATATAGATGCCTTTAAGCTTTCATAAGATCTTCACACAAAAAAATATTTCATATATACCAGGTCAGTCATATCGAATTGAAGTTTCATAGAATTTTTGAACTTAACAAACATTTTCCCATCATTACTGATAAAAATTAGATCATCAGCATATAAGCCAACAATAAAAAATTTACCTTCATCTAATTATTTTATGAATAAGGTCCGTTCAGAGCTACACCACTTGAACCTTTCTTTGACAAAGTATATTTCAATCTAGTTGTATCATGCATGAGGAGCTTGTTTAAGGTAATACAATGCTTTCTTTATTTTGTACACCTTATGCTCTTCATCTTTCTTTTCATAATTCTATGATTGCTTCACAAACACTGCTTCATTTAATTCTTCATGCAAGAAAACGCTTTTGACATTAAGCTAACACAATCCAATCATCATTTTGAGCTAATAAAAACAATTATCATTTGAGTTGTATCCCACCTAGTCATATGTGAAAACACTTTAGTATAATCTATATCATGTTATTGTTCATATCATTTTGTTACCAACCAAGCCTTATACTTGTTAACCTTGCTATTTTCATTGAGTTTAATTTGAAAACCCATTTTACTCTAATCTTTTTCATTCTTTTAGGAAAACTTGTCAGCTTCCAAGTCCTATTCCTTTTAATCACTTGTATCTTCAAGTCCATTGCAACTCTATTTAGAACTCAACTTTTTCAGAGGTTGTCGAATCAACAGTTAAGGTAAATATAATCAAATTATGCTGATCTTTTTTCTTTCTTTTTAAACATTCTCCCCCACTCGAATAATCTTCCATCCATAATGGTACTCGTCTAATCCTCTTTTCTGGTGAGCTTTATTCATACGTTTGATAATTCTCTTTAAATGACTCACTTGAAGGTAAGATAACCTCTTCTTCAGATTATTCTACACTTTTATAATGTTCCCTCGAGGACATCAAACATTGCTTTTTCATTACTTCTCCCCTAATTCTAGCACCTATTTTCTTCAATAAAAACACATCTCTGTTTACAATTATCTGTAATTAGCACATCATTTGAGCAAAGGAAAGCAACATGTGGTTCTTCAGCAATTACAAAATCTTGTCAAACAAAATTGATTTTTAGGAACATAAATTTCTTTCGAGGGCAAAGACATCCGGAGCCTTATGTTTTGACAAAATACAGTCTAGCAGAAGATGTGGAAGGATGGATAATTATCACACCAAAACATTGTATCACTTGCGTACAGTCCATGACCATTACAATCATGTCAGAAAAATGAATATTGAACGATACAATCATTACTTTGTTCCTTTCATGTCTTTTTAAGGTTTGCAAGATCATGCACTTGGCCCCTAGTTTCTCCTCCGGTCCTCATAAATAGGACCAGGTGGTTCCAATGTATCAGTTCTTTCCTCGTATGGTTGAATCCATGAAAAGATATCCATAATCCTCCAAGCAAGTTTCAAAGCCATAAAAAGCCACTAATTGAATCTGGGAATAAACGAAGAGCTTGTCCAGCCAATATGAACATGATGAAGAATGAACAGCTCACCTTTGCTGTTCAAATTTGTAGGATGAACAGGCCCCAATCACCTATGAGCCATTGCGCATTTGGCACCATGGCCTACAAAGGAAAACTCCAGCATGAATCCACAAACAGATTATATGTACACTTGTTTTTACATAATCACATGTTTGGTTGGATGTTTCTAGATCGCATGTAGGATAAAAACTGGGTTGGTAGTTCTGCCAGAAGTGCTTGAACAACAGAAATCTCTCCACCTGCAAATATTATGCAAGTTGAGAAAAAAAAATATTGAAGCCTCCATCCCAAATTGATTTAGTAGATATACACTTACTTTGCACATCCCTGAATGGTATAAACTGGACTATATCACGTGAAGCTACACGTCCAGTTGAACTTTCTAGTCTATCTCCTTTATCAGCATCTAAAATCTGGGCAGCAATTGAACTTCAGAAAATTGGGGGCAGTCGTAGAATAATCGAGGTTTATAAAATGGTATATTTTCACTACAGAGAGGTATTTATGTGAAAAAAGATACCTCCATTTCTTTAAAGTCAGCTCCTCCAACTCCAACAATGAGGATTGATAGAGGTAGGTCAGATGCTTTCACTATGGCATCTTTGGTTTCTTGGAGATCAGTTACAACTCCATCCTGAGACAGTCACGTTTCAGTGCAAAAGATCGGTAAAGGGAATTAAACATGAAAGTTTTATTTTTCTGAGAACATGATAAATCCAAATAGGAAAAACACATTACATTACGGAATCAGAAAAGGCTAGTGAAAAATGCCTCGAAATGAAAAACAAAAGGTGCTAAACTATAAAATTGGTGATAGAACTGTTAGGCATGTTAACCAAAGACAATTAATAGTGCAAACAAAAATCAGCTTGATTTCCTATCTCATTCTTACTGTAATTATTAACAAAACAAAATATTTTCTTCCTCCATTTGCAAGAGACTGGCTAGCAATTAGCGCAGCATTGCTGATCACAGGTCCAAAAAGTGTTGGCCCTGCCAGAGAAACATTATATAGAGCACTGGTATATGCTATCATAATTCCTTGGACACCATCAACCTGGAAGAGAGACATGCTGTTAAAACACGAGCATTGTGAGAAGGACTGCTGAGGCAATAAAAGCAAGTGAATGATTTCTAAGTATTTCACACCTCACAGTGGTTATTGCTTCCGTTCAAGTTAAAACAATGTGAGACTGGTCCATCAATTGGTCGTGCGCCAAATCCCCAGGCTGGAAAGCGCTTGTCTGAATCATAAAACTGCAACACCTCTCCAACCTCTATGATTGCCTGGAAAACATATCAGCCAATTTAGTGATAAATGTATGTTGTATAAAGAATGTAAAAGGAAAACAAAGTTACAAGGGAGCGATTTTCTTACTCTTTGGTATGCATTTAGTCGTCCAGAAGGATCGACATAATGCAAGGAATCAGGGAGGCGGGGATTTCCATTAGAAGCTGTAATATGAAAAATCAAATGCAGAAGAAGGATATGTTAGGGTGCCTAAAACATTTCAATTACAAAGTTATTTATTCATTTTTATGAGCAATTGTTTATATGGAAACATCTTACTTAATGAGTGGGGTGGAGTGAAATGAGCACAAGAATAAATATGAAGGTAATTTATCATAAATGCAATAAACACCATAAAACATGACTACTTCCAGCTAAAAAGCTTTAGCCCCTTAAGATTTGTCATATTACAGAACCTCAAATTGTTCAGACATGCTTTGAATCAGAGAGTAAATTTGCTTCTTTTTTTCCAGTTCTGTAGGTCAAATAAAAGTTCCTGCAGATCATCATGTTAAAAACATTTTTGCCACCTATAGTTATAGATGAATCTTGAGAGAAAATGTCAAAGAAACTGACAGTACTGGAATGAGAACAAGCATACACAATGTTCAAGAACAGGAGTATATATTGACATGGAATCACAAACTAACTCATCAAACCAAAAACAAATGATGGTTTGCATTATACTCCAAATGTTATTGGGAGAGCGAGTTTGGTTGATAGGGAAAAAAAGCGCTGTTGCAGCGAACGTTCAATTTAGTAAACATTTACCTGTGAAATCAATTGCCACCATGAAGTTCAGTTCACATCCCCCGGTCAAGTAATCCAGAAAAGTGTGTCTACTACTTTGGGAAAACTTTTCCACAAATATCTGGCTCTTTAATTCCTGCGTTAAAATAAGCAAATTAGGCATGCAACATAAAAAATACAGAAAGATTTATGATTGAAATCAGTTTGATTCACACAATCAGACCTTATTCTGATAGTTATTCCCAGCAGTAGGGGGTAAGAATAAATGCTCTCCTTCGCCACTAGAATGAAGCTTTTCCAAGTCAGCTAATGATTTTTGAACTTTTCTGGTACAGCGGAAATGAAGATCTATCGCCATATCAGTGTAAGGAGGTAAGGTAAAAAATAAAAACACAAGAAGAAAAAGAGATCACCGTTTACCCAATTAAATCATGCTTGCCACTGCTACTGAAGTTAAAGCACTCGATCATTAATGGATTTTCCTGCAGTTTCAATTAGAAAGGTAACATTGCCCTGGAAGGCCACAGTGGGTATTGAACTCAAATTAAAGAGGAAAAAACACTTGGACAGCTCAAGGAACTTGCTGTTACCTTGCTTCCAACTTGTTGAATGCTCAAAAAGACTGGTTTCCATACTGGGTGGTGATCATTTTTTAGGACTTCTGTTTTACACACAGGTATGGGGACCCCAACCTCGACAATTTTAGATATTAACAAAAAAGGGTCCTGCAAATATAAAAACAAAACCATTTTTTATGTTACTCCTGAAAAGTCTAACAAAAGAACAAGAAACAAGATTAGCTCATACACTTCTTGAGAACAGATCCTTATATTCCAAATTTGAGCACTTTAATATCATCTCCGTTGTAGTCTTTGAGCTAATGCATTCCTCAGCATGTACAATAAGCTGTCCACAACGTCGTGGATTGCCTGATACCATAGGATCTTCTCTGTATACAAGATCTAAAGTCAATGACCTGCTTGGCCTGGTCACAACCTACACCAACAAAAACAAGACTGATTCAGTGATTAAAATTTAACTTCAAACAAGTCACTAAGGTCATTCATTTTTACTTAGCTCTCTTACTGAGAACAAAACATATTTGATTTAAATTTAGCTCTCAGCTTTCATTGCAGTTACTATAAGGTCTCTCTCACTAGAATAGAGTAAGAAGGATTCCTTCCTTTAGACGTAAAATATCCTATTCTTTAATATTTATAAAGAAAGAAGTGAAGGAGAGAGGCACTCTAATCATACCTCAGATAGTACACAAGATGCTTCACCAAGAAATTGTTGCTCCTCTAGCTTAAGCATCTGCATTTGTTGAATCACTAATTATAGATAGGGCATGCTTCCATTCATTCCAATGACTATATCTTGTGATTTCTGCACTGTTTCTTAAAAACAATTTTCTGAACACTGAACTATATCCATGTAATGGGTGCTCATTTACATACATCTTACAAATCAACAAGCAAAAACCTTTAACATGGAAAGCTAAAGCCCAGGGAAACAGGCAGTAATTTGCTCAAATGTAGCCAGTGCAAAACTATTTATGAACATAAGTTTCTCTACCCCATATGCACAGAAATACATCATCAGCCATAAATATGGGGCATAAATAAAATAAAAACCCCACCCACACTGCTACCAAAAACAGAATACAGAAAACATGCCACCCAGTTAACAGGAAATTTTATCTGAAGATTATTCTCACTCGGTGCTTCATTGTGTCTTTAGAGTAGTTAATCAATAGCTTTCTTGCATCTTCAACAGACTGAGGAGAAGTTAATTATCAAATTTAGGGATAAATAAGAACAACCATCCATTCCATTTTTTTTATAGAATTGAGGGCCAAGTATGAACAGCCAATAATTCTCTTCTTTTTTTTCCAGTTTGAATCCATATCAAAATAAGTGCCTATTGAGATTTTGTATTTTATCCAGCAAAACTGATATACCCTCAATGAGGAGGGTGCAAAGGAGTGTCTCTAGTTTAACTGTAATTATCTGTCCAATTTCATCACAAATTCAATGAGTGTATCTCTTGAAAATTTATATTAAAAACATTTTTAGACTATAATGTCAGTCACTTATTGTAACTAGAGACATTATGTATCTCCAAATTAGTCCCTAAGATAAAATATTGACAAGGATAAGAGCATGTCCCTTACGAGAGGTCATTCAGCGCTTAAACATGGAGGATTGAAGGTCAAATTCAGGAATGAGAGGCTAGAAGTTTAAACAATGGAGGAAGGTTGACTTTGATTATGAAGCCCATGACTTCATCAGTCTCCTGATGCCCCAAACCAAAAAAAAAAGAGCAAAAAAAAGTAGCATTAAGGATGGGCGGGTTATGGAACCCTATTTTAAGTTGTGCAATTGCAGATTTCTTTTCCTTGTTCACATTTGAGTAGTGTAGTGCATTTTTAACGTTTTCAAAACCATAATTATTTGATCATCCATCTCTTTAATTAAATTTATCTTTACACTCGGTCTTGCAATTTCCAACCAAGACTTCAGTAAGAATAGCATGAATGGTGAAACATGTAACATGTGCTCTAGATAGAGAGTTGTTATTGAGTTAAACATACTGATCTTGCAAAGATAATTAACTTTGTCAGGGAGATTTTTTTTATAAAAAACTACAAATAACAAAACCACGGTTAAACCAATTTCTTCCTACACAAAGAGCAGCAACAAAGGAAGAAGTGTACATGACTATTAAAGGGTACCTTTACATCCATGTTGTGAAATTGAGTGTCAACGTCATATGCATGAAACCTGTGGTAAATTACACAGATTAAAATAGAGTGAAACCATTAAAACTCATATTTGATTGAGGAAACATAGAGATACAAGCACAAAACTTACTCCAACGACTGAACAACTTCAAACTGGAATGTTATAGTGTGTTTTGCAATCCATGTTGGATTTAATGAATTAAGAACTACTTCTGTGCGAAATGCTTCAGTAAGTGTTCCATCTCTTCCTTTGGTATAAACAACCAACATAGGGTCACTCTAAAGCAAAATAAAACTCAAATGGTAAGAAACAGAACGTGCAAGAAAATCTGAAACGATTAAAATATCAGGCTTTTGCACTAGAACTTAAAATTTTCAAAAGTAACTAAACATGCCCCTCTGATCCCATAATTGGAAATTTAATCACTGTTTTATAGCAGTGACCTTATAATTAACCCCCTTGTTACATTGCAGCTTTAGGCTAGTCATTTGAGAACTCGAGGCAATCAAAATCATCTTAAATGAAGCTATTATAAACAGGAAGAAAAAAATGAGGAAATTTGCTTATATCGCATATAACAAGTTGGAAGCTATATGGCTAACTTATACAAGATCAACACATGACTTCAATAAGTTGCCACTCTTCAACTATTAATTCTTAACCAAATTGCATAAAAAAATTAAAAAAACACAAACCTTTGAAAGCACATCCCGGTCACGCATGTTCGTAGCAGAAAACGATAACTGCACAGATATTTGTTTTCAGCACACAAAATCAATACAAAGTGCGCAAAGAGCAGCCTACACATGAAAATACACTATCTGTATCTAAAACAAAAACTCTGCTTCAGGTGATAGCTTCTATTTAATCAGAAAATTGAACATCTTAACAACACTAATTAATAACTGGCTTAAAACTGTTAGAAGCAGGAAAAAAGAGTCACTTCAGAATTTCATCTAATCTAACTACACATAACATTACACAACTTAATTTTCAGCGGTTAATAATTCAAAATCAAATTTATTTCCTGTAGTAAATGAAGCGAGAGAATCAATGACTAGCCTCGATCTGAGAGCCGTACAAACCACGAGACTTGAGAAAATGATCTACAGCGTCGTTTCCAGCTGCGGCAGAAGCGGCAGCGGCGCTCCCGCCAACTGCCGCCCTACCTCCGGCAACGTCAGAGAAGCAATTCCCCATTATACTGCACCAGCAGTAAACAGAGTTGCAAATTAGCAGCAAATATACTGTCTTTTTCACAACAAAAAACACGGGAAAAGGAGTAGATGAGAGAAGAGAGAAACAAGTATGATTATTATTATTATTATATATATATATATATATATAGGTAAAGAAAGAGTAAGTGCAGTAAGTATTATACTGTGAATTTGTGGTCCCCGTCGTGTCGTCTGGTGTTTGTTGAGTCCGTCAAGATTTCTCTATGGTCTAGTAAGGTGCACAGCAGTTATTATGTAACAAGCTATAACGTTGCCACGATTCCTCGAAAGGATTTTTGAGGAATTTGAGATGAGGTCAGTTGACTTTTATGCCATTGGGTCTGGGTTTTGATGGGTATGTGATTGGGTGCTTCATATAGTTTGAAAAATTGCTGTTTCTCTCAACGGCTTGAAAATTGAATTTGAAAAATAATAGTAGGAAAGTTAATTTGGGGATGTGGTTGCTGAGAAATTGCCAATTGAATAGAAGCCATCGTTGAACTTGGAAGGCAATTGCCTTGGTAACTTCAAGTAATTTCCTACCGACCAATCAAGTTGTAAGTTAAAAATAAATAAATAAAACTAGTAAAATATTATTTTAATATATGCACACACATTAATATAAAATATTAATTTATTCTTTTACTCTTGATACAAATCTCATATTAATAACCTGATCTAAGATTACAGTAAGAGTTTAAGGATTCAAATCTTATCTTTAAAATATCTGAGTTGATAATTCTTATTTTTTATAATAATAGTTTATTTAGTTTGTCAAGATAATAAAATTCTATCTTAAACAGAAATCCCATGATATATTTCATCGCGAGTGTAAACAATTGTTGAGTCTTTACTAGTCACTCCTGTGTTCAAGAATCAAACCTAAAATAAGGAAAAGTCTTCATTAGATGAGTAAATAAAGTGGTATTTCTCCTCTTTTTCCAGAAGATAAGGTTTCCTCTAATTTAAAAAATATAATGACTAAAATTATTATACGATTCACTTGATTAACTTGTGCAACACCAGTTTCATCCCTGAATCTATGTATTTTTTTTTTTTTCATTTTATTAAAGAAAACAGCAAGAAGAAAAATTACTGTTAATTTTAGGTTGTCTATAATGACTACATCGCCTGGATGGTTCAAACAAACACTCGACCCAATTTATACTTCTAATCATGGAATTCTTGTTCTACCTACCGTCCATTTTTTACAATAATTCCATCTCAAATTATTTAATAAGATTATAAGCGAGTTCTGGAATCAAGCTGTCCCAGAACCCTATAATAGACGAAATAAGTATAAATTATGTTTGAAATACTCTTCAATGATGCTAGTGGGCGCAGTTGAATAGCTGTCAACGGGTGACCATAACAAGAAGAAGAAGAAGACAAGTTCTGCTCAGAAGGTGCTGCTGCCTAGTTTGGAAAAATTGGAGGAAAACATGGTTTGCGTATGATTATTTTATTTTTAGCCACAGTAAACCATTATGGAGGAAAAGGGATTGGGTCCCCAGCAGAAAAGAAGCTGCTTACCATGCATATCCTTTGCTATTTTGATCAGCGGCTTGCTTCCTCTTGACCCCAAAAAGCATGACATGATAGCTAGACCCATGCCCACCCACCAATAATTTTGCACGGTGTCATAATTGTTGTGGAAAAATAAAGAAGCGTAATCTCACCAATCAGAAGCGTTGCCTGCGGTAGAAATTCAGGCCCCCGAGAAAGATACTCCAAATTTTGCTGCTGGTATAACAATTTATGGAAAATTCAAAAATTCATCCAGGTAGGGTTCTATCATTGAACTACTGTGTTATGGCAAATAAAAGGAGATCAGTGTAGAGGAATCGATTCGAAGAGTCAACGAGCACAAAGCGCAGAAGGTCAACCACTGGAGGGTGGATAGGGGTGGGAACAGATAGACTTGGTGAGCGTGTCCTAGCCCCTAGGTCGGTCCAATGATCTCAACACTCTGTTAGGATTAGAACGCCATCCCATCATCTTGCCCCCATTAGGTTTTTCCCACACGGAAGGACCAGAAATATAAAGCTTGACGCATTAAATGGGAGTCAAAGTCTTCGGGGGGACAGGTGCTTAATCCACGTCCTTGAACGAGAAAATTATTACTGTTTTATTGATGTGTCAAACTAGCTCAAGTCCATCGTTGCACCACAATAGTTTCACTAGCGAATGCACAAATATTTTCCCGAGAAAAGAAGCGAGGCAATGATGAGGGAACATGCATAGGTTGTCAGAACTTGAGAATTGACAAGGAGCTCAACCATCCAGGCTTCAGGTAGAGGACCTTCTAGAATTAGAGATGGAACCGAAAGTTAGACCACAATGCAAACAGATCAGGATTAGTCCGGGCTACAATGCTCGAAACGGCCTCGTACTGATACAATCTAGCCCACCATAGGACCAAAAAAATCGAACCGAACACATCTCTTGCCATGATTTAAAATAGCAGGATTGGAGCAGTGACAACATCGTGAGCTTTCAAGCCATGCTTCCAAGTTCAAAACTATAGAATATTTGTCTTTCCATCTTCTTGCATTCTTCCATAGAAATAATTTCAAGTGAACATAATCAGATTTGGATAATGCCTCTAGTGTGCATCTCCTTGTATTTATATCATCAAGCCAGTTTTATACTTGCAAATAATAACTCAAAATTGAATATGTTAAACACGTGAAAATTTTAATGAATGCTCGGCGTGGAGACTGCTGTTACCTCCAGAAGTGAAGGAAAAAGACTTGAGTGAATGGCTTCCACCTAGAACATGTATCAAGGCCCGCAATTGAAATCTATCCATTTGGCAACTATTTCTTCATTCCCCTCGAGTTCTCTGTCCCTCTCATATTTCAATGGCAATCTTGCGTATCGACCCCCCAAAAAATGCTCTAAGATAAGCTGTTCCTCTTGAAAACAAATCATAGAACTTCCGCTCGGAGCAAAATGAGGAGCGCAGCCAACGTTAGCATCAAAAGTTATTGCATGAAACACAGCTACAAAGGTTATGTGATCTTGTGCAATCCGATGTGTAGATCAGAAGATATGGAAATCAGAAGCGGGAGGGAATAATGCCATACTGCTTTAAAGACTCGTTTCTGATGAGCTTTTATGGACTGGGATGGCTTGTGGTAATTGTACCTGATATCAAAGACATGGATCACAGGGTCTACCGAACCAGATGTGAGATACAAGCCATCAGGAGACCAGGCTTGATTGATCAGAGCTGACTGAGAGTCACTACTTTCTTGTTTAAACCCAAAGGAATGAATTTCCGTTTGCCTCAATCTAATATCGAACAGCCTAAGTTGCTTCCCATGAGTCCTGAATATGAGATCTTCGATTAGAAAATCAAGTAGCTTACTTGTAAGACTATATTAATTAAATACAATCTAGTTTATCTAGAAACCAAATGGAAGAGTTGACTGCGTGTAAAACAAAGTCACACCTAGTTAATTTAGTATATTTCTAAAAG
The DNA here is from genome assembly GCA_029228465.1 of Salix viminalis. NCBI lineage: Eukaryota > Viridiplantae > Streptophyta > Magnoliopsida > Malpighiales > Salicaceae > Salix > Salix viminalis. The sequence goes on from CM055437.1 coordinate 2,258,195, forward strand.
CATAATAAGCACATTATTATTAATACTAATTGGCAAATGAGCTGGCAAGGACTCAGGTCAGAAAGAGAGGAAGAGTGATAATTCTTACCCTGTTTGGACCATGAAGAGATTGAAGTCGCATGGATTTGGCAGAACACTCATGCATTTGCTGTCGAGTTGATGTTTAAAGTCTGCTCTCCCAACTTGCACATCAAACCCAACAATTCTCTTGTCTGCACCAGCAGACAGTACAATCTGCTTTTGCTGCATCCCAGCAACCCCCATGACAGCAGAAGAATGCATATTCCTGTGCAATGCCTTTGGCTTCCATGAGTTCTCTTCATCTTTCTCATTCCAAAGAAAAACACCATGATCACTGCCACCAGTGACAAAACAGGTATTATTTTCCCAAGGCATAAACTCTATGCCGTTAATAATACCCTTGACATGAGGTTTGTTCTCCAGGAAAGTTACCCGTGCTCTCTGCCAACACAGAAGAGAAAATTAAGATTATTTATCCAAAATCCTACATTTTACATGGAATTGCATGCTCATATAGCATTTTTCTGTGTGTACAGAGTATGCTAACACCACTGTTGTCAAATCCATGTTATACATTTGTAATCGAGACATCTATTTAAATGGCACTAGCATATTTATTCGGAAAGTATATTTCAACCATGATCCATACCCCTTGTGTTTTATTCAAATCCAGAACTGATATCTGAGAATCCCCACTATCAGCAGTGTAAGCAGAAAATAAGCTATTTCCCAGAGGATGCCAAGCTATATCTTCTGGCCATCGCCGTTGCACTGGAGACACACTATCAGTGGTGCTAAGCAGAGAGGCACCTGACCTGCAATTTAAAAGGGGGGAAAGAAGATGCTAGATGAGAATCTTTACATTACAGTGCTGAAGATTAAATGATGAAACTGCATGTTTTAAATAGAGAAAATGTTTCATGCTTCAACCAACTCAAATGGAAGCAAATGATAATTCTCTCTTGCATAATCAGTAGCACATACAGTTCTTTCTGATAATGATGGTAAAACTACCGATCCCTTCCCCTTTACATCACCCTCCTTACAGTTGGAAAAACAAAAGAAATGGAAAGGGAGAGAAAAGGGGGTGGCTGGTCTAGAGACAAAAAACCAAGACACTAGTGTAACCATCACAAATGAGCTTAGCATCACATTTTGATAAATATCTCCTCCAATTATGTATAAAAATCATGCTATCTCCAGCATGTATTTTTATCAAGAATCCTGTTCTCCATACCTCAAGTCTGATTAAAGAACCAATGAGTAGGTCTCATAGGAGGCTGTGGTAAGTTAATGATTGCTAAGTTTGTCATAGTAGGGGATTTATAGGCAGAAAGGTACATGAATGTATTTCCTTTGGCTTGTAATATTAATTTTGTCACAGCTTGATGCTTGCAATCTACTGCAGTAACAAATTTTTACAACAAGCATCTACTTTGTGTATGAGCCTTGGAAATGTGACATTGTGAGTGCTGAAAAAGAAATGTGCCTCTGTAAATGGGATATAAACCAAAATCCTCTTGAGCATGACAAGGCAAATGGTGTGAGGGCTGAGACACAATAGTGTCTGAAAGAAGTGAAGTCTTGAACATGTTTTTAAATCTGTTCTTTGTCAATGCACTAGCAAATAGATGTCAAATGTGTTTTTTGCCAGGAAACGACAAATGGATGCTTGTGATTTGAAGGAAGCTGGTTTCTCAAATAATAAAAAATAATGATCCCCTCACTAGTTGCTGTCAATAGAGGTATTATCCAGAAGTACTTAATAATATTATAAAGAAAATAAGCAGTTAAATAACATAGTCTGGAGGATTGTGAATTTGAAGTTGGTGGTAATTTTCAGACACAGGTGTGGGCATGATACTTTTCTTTCCTTGCAAAAAAATGTCATTTGACAAAAATAAAGAGATGTACACATGAAGCATGCATGAGAGATGACCCTTATCAAAATACTTTGCCAAATTGGTATCGGGAAACATGATACTAGCTTGCATGAACCAGTGAATAGCACACAGTATAATGACAGAAGGATCTCATGTTTGTCACAACAGCATGGAAAGCATGCTCTTCACATGCTGGATCTATTTGTCAGCTATTCATGAAAGCTAATGTACACAATTGCACACAAACTACAGCTTACCCTCTAGCTTGTAGTTGCCATAGGTTGATCATTCCATCTAAAGCACTGTATGTATTCAAAACATTATACAGAAGTTAGATTTCATAGATTATATGAGTGAATAAGAAAAAAATAATACCACGTGACTATTTTACATGTTTCTGTTACAAACATATTAAAATGGAAAAACTTTAAGCAAAGAAAAACATGCAAGATCAAATTGAGATGAGCTTCTCCTCATAAGTCCACCAATAGTCATGCATCTACTTCCTCAAAACCATAGAGCTTGTAGCTGGAACAAAAATTCTCCATGTTCGAAGCCACATGCAAATGCACTCTATGAGTTATAAACAATGTTGTTTTAAGTGATTGTAATAAAGGTAAATGCAGTTGTTGTGGCATTCTTTTTCAGTTAAGGAAGAATGTATCTTTGAAAAGGGTTGCTGTCATGTATATTTCATTTTTTTCTGTTACTGCCACTTCACATGGTATTCTTCTCTACATGACTCAATCTCTCCCCCTAAAAACTTGAGTACCAAATATCCATCTCTTCATGGCCCATGAGCGCTTGAGATGATCTTCCTTCGACCTATTGGCTAAATCAAACTAACCCTCCAACAAGCACTATTTGGTGATGCTTAATGCTTCTACATATTTGTAAGAACTAATGTGTTATGAAAGTTGTCCAAAGCAAAGAATTTTGATTAATTGAAATAAGTTGATGATGTTCTTTGTATGGAAAACCACAATCTAAAATGTCAAAAAGAAAAGGGAAACAGCAACAACTTATCATCACGCAAACCAAAAAAACATCTCTAGGTGATAGCATATATATTCCTGAAACTACCTTCACCATCCTAATGGTGAAACGCTAAGAAAATTACAACATGCGGCCAAATTTTATTTCATTTTCTTTAGTTTGATAGGTGATTCATTTATAAGTGAAATGTAGAGACAATAAATTCTCAAGTCAAAGATCAGATCAAAAGAACATAAATTTCATTCGTGACAGCTATGACTACTCTCAAAATTAATCGGGCAAATCACCTGGAAACAAAAAGCTGATCATTCACTGGACATACCGCAATACTTCTCAACTTTCTTTTGTGCTGACTAGAGATATGATTACTTGTATGGCAGTGGACTGTGCATGGCACAGAGCTCCTAGACACCAGTGGAATCAATTCCTTGTGTTCTTTCTGTTCTGAAATTTGATAGAAAAAAATAATAAATGAACATGTAATGAAATACCAAATGAAGCACAATGCAACCCCAAGCATGCAATTATAAACAAAAACATACACAATAGCAATATATGTATATATGTTTATATGTTTATACCAATCTTCCTTTTATTTCCTCGATCCTGAATTTCAACAACTTCAACATCAGAAGAACTTCTGTGACACTTTTCCATCTTCACTTTCACGGCACTATTGGATTTTTCCACTTTCACATTCACAGAACTATATGGTTTCTCCACTTTCACATTTACAACACCATTAGAAGGTGCAAGAGAACTCGGTTGAGCACTAGAACCACAAGAAATCCTCGAACCAGAACCCACTGATTTTATTGGTTGGGCAACTTTCGGGTTCACAGCAGGAATCACGAGTTCAGTTCTAGATTGAGGCTGACTACTAGAAGAAGCTTCATTAAAACGAACAGGACTTGGCGACTTCCTTTCCATCTTCACCTTCTTAATTCCATTCTCCACAGAAGATTTATTCGCCACTGCTGCATTGCTTCTTCCACTTAACCGAGCCAATTTCGTCTGAGAATCTTCTAACCTCTTCTCCGCTTCAACAAGCTGCACACCTTTTCAAGCAAATAATCAAGCACCGATTTCATTTTGTTAATTAAAACACTAATTTCAGTATTATTTTTTTCTATTTCATCAATCTACCAACCAATCGAAAACCTCCTCAATATTCGAGAATTGATTTATTCTGCTAAACTTCCAATCGATGATTGAAAAAATCAAATAAAAACCCTAGATTTAATTACAACAAAAAGGCAAAAAATAAACAATATTTTATTGGAAAAAAAAAGGAAATGAAGAGATTTGAAAATTGAAGAAGTAGAAGAGGAAGATGAAGGAACCTGAGCTTTATAATAAGAAACGCGTTGCTTAAGTTGTTGAACTTCACGTGAACGGTGTTCGATTAAAGCAATGAATGCGACTTTTTGCTCTTCAATGTTATCTTCTTCTTCTCTGCCGTTGTTCTCGTTCGATTTTTCATTAAGTGACTCTTCAATATCGCCGTCGTTGTTTTTCTGCTCTAGTTTTGGCTTTTTCAGGATCGGAGAAGGCGTGTTCATTTTTTCTGTGCTTCCCTGTGTGTTTCCACAGTGCGGTTTTGTGTTTGCTTTGTTTGTCGACGAGCGCGAGGGGGAGGGAGGGAAGTAGGAAGGGTATTTAATATTTATATTTATAGGGGCGAGGAATGGAAAAATCTAAATTGTTTATTGCCGTATTTATAGAAGGATTAAATGTAATATACTGCATGTTCTATGTTTTTTGATTTAAAAAGTTAAATCAATTTATTATCCATAGGAAAAATGAGATGTTTAATAATGTTATAGTGATTGAAATAATAAAAATAAATTAATTATTTGTTTAGAAAAAATATAAATTAAAAAAAAAAACAAGTGTGAGCGAGGGTTTTATTTTCTTTAGGCTGCGTTTGTGGCTCCTCTCCATGTCTAAAAATATAATTCTTTCATGTCTTTAAAAGCTATGTCATGTCCTATTCCATGTTAACCAACATGTATCGGTAGTGATGGTCTGGTTTATCGTTGATAAGCTTTTCTTCTTATTATTATTATTTTTTTTCTTTCTCATTCCTTAAAAATTAGAGTTTGATCCTATTTATTAATGATATTTCAACTTCAGTCCTTTTTTTTGTTCTTGGTTATTTGTAAAAGTTTTGTTTGTTTTTAATTTCATGCTTCAATTCCAAAACTACCAAGTATTATATTCTCCAATTTAATACCTATTCTTTTGATTTTGATTTTTTTTTTATTAGGCCTTTTTTATAAAATCCCATTGGCGACAGGTCTGCGTTGCGGTTGACGAGGATAGTTTCATTATGTTTTATTTAGGACAACCTCAAAACTTACCAGGAGCAAACCAGCTTCGTTTTTGAGATGTGCTTTCACCCAGATGCTGGCGGAGGATATGACTGTCTGATCGTTTGTTTGCCTGTCTACTCGATGTCCATGGCTACTTTGCCTCCTGTCCATGATGAAGTTGATCTTTGTTTCTTCAAATGATTCCATTTTGTCTGATAAAAGTGGTGGTTTATAAGCTTTTAGAGTGAAGCAAATTAGGGTTTCATCGTGTTGGAATTGCTCTCTGCGTGCATGGCTAGGCTAGATCACAACCGTGGCCCTAGGTTTTCTGTTGTTGTCTCGTGGACAACATCAAAGGAGGCCAAGGCATCCCTAGTTCTTTGACGCTCTCTAATATCGCTAAATGTACTAGAAAATAATATAAATTATATTTTAAAATCCCTTTACCAGTTTAATATTTTAGATTGCAATGCCCTTGAGAAATTGACATGTGGGTTTTCTTCTGAAGCAGATTACAGTTTTGATGAAAGCTTTTTTGAGTCAGGGGAGTTTATAAAGCTAAAGCCGCACCATGCTGCTTCGAAATTATACCAAAAGCAGGTTCTAACCACAACTTGTTTCAAGGCTCTAAATTTGTTATCAAGTAATGATTGATCAACCTGGAATCAAGAAGCAGATATACATCTTCTAGACGATATCCAAGTTCCCCAGCAAAGTTTACGAAAAATAAACAGAAGATAGAACGATAAATTAATAATATTATCATTAATAGCACTCTGAACACAAAATTTCTACAATCTGGATACAGTAATGTGCAATGACTCTCTACTTGAGCAGCCACATTTGGCCAAGAACGGTAACAGAACCAACAGGGAACCCCAAAATATATGGGGGCAATGAAATTACAGAGGTACAAAAAATGAAAAAAAACAGAGATCCCTCCTCTGGTGCACAACCAGGGAGCTTCTGTACATAATTCGATTATCCAAAATTTGAAGCCTAGTTAAGCCACATTCTCTATAATCATAATTAGGCTAGATGGGAAAATTTGTGGGAACAAAGAAAATTGTGAACCCACCTGATGCTGAAGATGCACTCTGTCATTCAGGGCTTGGTAAAATGAGCCTCTATAGCCAAAAAGGGAGTTTTCACTAGTCAGGTCACCCCTAATCTACACAGCTGGGGTGGATACGATGATTTACACCCGTACAGGGTTTGAGTTAGTGTCTTGGCCAAAGAAAACCACATAATCAGAACCTGGGGAGGAGTGTATTCCATTTGGAGACTCCTCTTCATTTGCCAAAGTGGATGGACTCCCAATATGGTGGTTCTCCTCGTTGCCAGTGGATCGAGGTTTACCCAACCTGGATCGAATATGAGTACCCGTAGGGAATGGTTCCTGCAAAGATAAAAAAAATAGGATGGATTTAGCATCCATAAAAGTAAGTGAAAGAATCAGTTATTGAGAAGACAAAATACGGAGTAACACCAAAAATAGTCCTGAAAAAGCAATCCCCTTACAAAAATTTCATTGTAGTAATATGACTAGCCGCAACTACTACTTAAGACTCGTAATCCAGAGAGAAGCTAAAAAGGGAAAATCCTAATCACCAAAAAAACAGTTTGCAACAACTTCGAATGTGCTTATATTCTAATATTCTTAACTATTTTTTATTCTCATTAAGATGTGGAATTAATCATCAAAAGAAGCTTCCAGTCAACAACTGGATCAAGACAAGACCAGCAGCTATTGATCTACGACATACTTTCAGTTGATCAACCATGCTTTTCACTTGTTTTTTTGGGGAAAAGGAATAGCTCTACATTGGTTACTATCAGATGCAACTGGTAGAAAAGAGGTAACAGGATGTAAGCATTTAGTTATTAGCCCCTAGTAAATCTTAAATGAAAAGATATCAGCAAACAAAAATCTCAAACAGCTAATCTGGCAGCACCATTATTTAGGAAGTCATAAATCAGAATCGGCATCCAGGAATTATAACAATGATCAGAAGGCATGCAAACAACAATCTACATTGACAATGATTAGACACTTTGACAAGCCACCTGAATGGCAAAATATCGTACCGGATCACCAGCGTTTGGACCATCAGTATGAAAGAGTATAGGACGACAACGTTTATCCTCATTCATCAAGCTTGAATTCTGGAAATGCGCAATAAGAGCAGCTTTTCCCTGAATCCGAGCATATGCAAGATATGCTACTTTTTCACTATTGAACTTCTCCCACTTTTTTCCATCGAACACCTGCAAAAGACATGTTCAGCCTCGGTTAGTTTCATCATTTCATATATATGAAGGGGAATTCATTTCATACCAATGAAAAACAAAAATTACTATCATCTCACTCGAGCCAAAAAAATACCTTATGGAATGGAATGATCTGTTGAGGATCAATCATGTTGATGAATGCATAGCCCACATTGCATTTGTTCTGTCAAATCATGTTGTAAATCTGAATTAGAGCTTAAAAGCTAAAACAATAAATGATGACACATACATGTGTCTGCAATGTGCATCCTAGCTTAATATATAAGAGGTTGATCCAACAAAAAAATCACTTGCCTTGAAGTCAATTGGTAAGTAGATAAAATCATAGGTTCCTCGACAGTGATCATCAATTGCAGCCAGAAGCATCTTTGAAGTATATCTACAAGAAACGCCAAATAAAATAAGATGGAAAAAAAATAAGTGTAAAGAACACAGAAAATGCACCCAAAGGATCCAAAACACTTTCTGATTCAAAAAGCAAACTTGACATCCTGGTGTTACAGGAGCAAACTTGACATGCAATGAATGTGAACATTACATTAGCATGCAATAAAGTCCTGGTCAGCTAACATGGTCAAATTATTTTGATGGCTAAAAACATCCTAATGTTAAATTAGGCAGGTCATGTGGGGGTGGTGTTTTAACAAGCTGTGAAATTGCAGGCTGTTCCCAAGCAGAGATATAGAAAACTAACTCAAAATATTACTACCCAGCATGGATGGAAATCATGAATGAACAAACTATACATTATAACTTTGTCACAGAGCTGGACAGGATAATATACTTTAAACAGTTCAAAAAAACTTTTGAGACAATTTTGCAAAGAAAAATGAAGTTCAGATTATACAAGAACAAGAAAAAGATTGGAAGGGCTAGCAGGATTTTCACATACTTGTTTGGAATGTTCTTTATCATCAGCGTGGTTCGGTTGTCTTCGCCACGCAATATGCAGTCAATATCAAGTTCAAATAGTTTCTTATCTGAATGGTTTGAATTTGATTCTATTCTACGATGTGAGAGATTCCGCACCCGCTCATTAGGAGAACCAAATGATGATGGCATTGAAATCATTGAGTTCCTCCCAGGGAACATGTGGCACATCTGTGGAGAAGAGGACAGGACAGTGCCTTTAGTCATGTCCATGCAACTTCTACCACCACGGGAGAAAATGTTGTGGGAGGAAATTTCCATTGGATGTGGTGGAGACCTCCCAGGAAAACCACTCGCAAGAGAACCCAAATGAAAACTAGAAGCTTCAGGAGACTCCCCGGAAAATATGTGCTGCCTCTCCCACAGAGAAGGATTGACAGCTGGTGCTGATCCAATGTGATGAGGTGCAGGCGCAGAGTTCAGCATAACTGCATGACCTCTAGGGAATCCAGGCATGTGTGGGAGGTGATGAGCAGGAACACCATTGACAAATGATGGTGAATTTTGCCAAATCATGCCACTTGAAGGATGTTGCTGACCTGACTTGGAATTTTTCCATACATAATGATGCCCAGGAAGAGAACAGCTTCCAGTTCCAGGAGATCCAGAAACTAGGAAAATAACAAAAACAATTGGCAGATTAAAAACTGAGGAAATTTAATAGCAATGATGAATTAAATTAACATTTTAATAAAAAGAGAAATAGAGCCGGTTCATTTGCACAAATGAACAGTACTTGCAGCTAGATGAGTTTTCTCCATTGAAGATCTTATAACAGAGTCAGATGATCATGATTATTCAATATGTCAGAAGCATAACTAGATCTGTTCTTCTCTTAGATTTATCTATGCATCAAACATTTTAATTTCCAACTTTTTTAGAAAGCCCAAGGTCATTAGTTCAGGAATCTAAATTCTCTCATCACAAAAAAAATAAATAAATAAATAAATAAATATATATATATATATATATATATATATATATATATATATATATATATATAGCTACTAATTTTCAACCCTCATATCAAAAAGATAAAACATGAAAAAGAGAGTAAAAATGGAATGAAGGATGATCATCGGTACTTACCCCCTCCAATAAGCTCCATCAGGTGCCCATTTGATCCTACTCCGCGATTGTGTATGCTGTTCATTCCTTCTACTGCTTTGGAAGTGAAACTGTTGGGCATGTCTCTGATAGTGCCTGGAGAGTTGTATGAAATAGTATTGGATAAATTATCATGATACTCCGGCAAAGAATGAGGATGAATGCTTGGAATACATTGGTTGCCAAGCTTCATTTCACTGATGGAGATTTGTTTGGCAGCATTTGCTGTCACTGGAGATGGTAAGTTAATCGAAACACTAGAGCTCCGATGAAGATCAGTGAATGCACCCATCTGTGATGGGATAGCTGAGTGTAAAACCTGAGAAGATCCGTTCTCCATGTAGCTAGAGGCTGATACTCCAGCAGAAAATGTGGCTGTAAAACATGTTTTCAGAGGATGGGGAAGAAACTTTTCTTTTACAAAACACAATTTAAGCTCACATTATCAAAACAAATTATACCAAACAAAATCCTACCCAATGGTCTAGACGAGAAGTCTTTAAAAGGGCTTTGAAAAAGATGAGGTTCAGTTTGCTCATGCTCAGACTGTTGCATCAAGCTGCAGACAGATTTTAATAAATTATCAGTAGCATTGATTGAGACTAAGAGTGAGAAGATCAGTTGGTAATCTGCTAGCAGCATGTTAAAGAAACTGTGAATCACCAATCCAAGATAAAAAAAAATACAAGCAAAAAGTATATATATATAAAAAAAAACATAAAGGTAGAAAGCAATGTAGATTCCTCCTATTTCAAGGTCACATGATAAATATCAGGTTCACAAGACCCATTCAAAGTTATTGTCAATCTTGACAGGGAGCTATGCCATAGAAACAATTTCATGAGTGAAATACCTTCTAGTGCCCCCTAGGAGACTTGATTCAACCTTGATCTGCTTGCCAGCAATGTCACTCCTATTTAGTGCAGAAAGGGCAGCTTCTGCATCCCTAATGTCATAATACTCTATAAATTTATGATGATGCTTTTGTGGGGATTCAAGGATCTGCAAACCACAGACAAATAAAGGTATTTATTGGGAAATTTTTCCATCCTTTGTAAATATAAAAACCAAAACAATGCCTGTGAACCAATTACCTCCTTAATTTCCCCATAAACACCAAATATTTGGCAAATCTCATCAATTGAAACAGAGGAATCAAGATTGAAGACCACTAGAGTGCCCTGGTTCAAATCTTTCTCTGATGGATTTTCCTGATAGAATAGAAAGTTAAAAAGAGAGATAGAGAGATAGAGGTCAAATGAACAGAGTGCATTCAAACATATACACACAAATCAGAAAAGACAAAAATAATGATGACCGTAAATTCAAAATATAAATGGAGTAACAATGACTCACTTTTGGAATTGAATAATGTATGTCAAGTTTCCTACGCCTCAATGGTTTATTTTGAAGTGCATTCATTGCATTTCGAGCTGCTCTTATATCATAATAAGAAATCATTACAAAGCCACGGTGCTTGCACGCTGTATAAAGTGTTCGGATATCTCCATATTGCTGACAGAACAAAACAAAATGTTAAATAATTTGCATTACTATCTGGATGGACTTGCTGACACAAAATTCAAATAAAACACCGCATGATGTAGGATAATATGCACCTCAAAAATAGCCTTCAATTCAGAATCTTCAACGTTGCTATTGATGTTTCTGACAAAAAGTGTTCTAGAAGGATGTCCAACAACAGTTGAACCATTAGAGTCCCCTTGACAATTGGGAACTCCACCAAGGAGACCCGAATTTCCTCGCCCCCCTTCCCTCTCTAATTCCATGCCTCCGCCACTGCTGAACAGGTCAAAATCTTCCAGATCATCCAAATTATTGATCTGAGCATCACGCCCCAACTCAGTAGTCACTCCAGAAAACAGGTTATCTTCAGGAGGGAGGAGATTTCCAATAGTTTTCGCCTCAAGTTCTTCAAGAGATTCAAAGGGCTCTTCTTCCTCATGAGAGGAAGTAATGGTTTTAGCAGGTTGATAAGAATGAATGTCATTTCCTGAAAACCTCACTGCAAAATATGCACAGTAAAGTTTACCAAACACAAGGCAATTGGTAACATTAAATGTTTTTAGATAGAGACAGCAGCAGGAAGAAAAGAATCAACCTACGAAATGCATTGCTGAAAAAGAAACCAGACACGTTCAAATATTATCAAGACAAAACTGAGTTTGCTATTTACATGTACATTCAATTGATGGCAACTACACATCCATGACTACAGCTCTTTGCAATAACACATTATATGATAATGAAAAGCATAAGAGAACACAGGATAAAACACAGTTGACTGTGTGATGAAAAGGAAGCTTACACTTTCTGCTGAATATTTCAGAAAATGAGCTTGAGAAGAGACTGCTTTCCCACTGGGCTGCACTGATATCAGCCCTACCTCTCCCCTTGCTATACGATGCAGGTTGCAATGACAAACTTGACCAGGATTTTGGATGATGATCCATAGAACTCCATGCATGCTCGCACATATTAGCTCCTTGTTCACTAATGAGTGACTTCTCTTTTTTATCTCTGTCTAGGATTGACTGTGATAACTCCTCATAATGCATCGATAGTGGCCCGCCTGATGGAAAATTTTCCAGAGGTGAAGAACCCGCGTGGTTGCTGCTAGGAATAAGTATCTTTCCATCCATTCCAACTGAGGGACAAAATTATATGACATTTAAAACTGTAGATCCTCTAGGCAAATCCAGCAGGCAATAATATACTTCCTAGAGACTTTGCATATTGGTCGGGAACAGAACCAGAGATTCATTTGACAGATCTTAAAATATATGGCACTAGGATATTGATTGAGAATTATCAGATATTAAAACAGGGACACTGCACTTACTACATCCTTTATAGAAACTTCACACATGGTTCAAGAACACTGAAACAGGAACAGGGAAAAATGACAAAAGGGTCTGTACTTCAGTGGAATAAGATTCTAATATAGGTGTCATGGTTGTCAGACAACAAACATGGACTATAAACAGCCATAGATAGACCAGAAACACTGCACAGTACTACTGGTGATGCTTGAATAAATCAGTTTAAAATGCCATAAATCATTCACTATATCAATGTGCTCAATCATTCAAGCCATTTGGAGCGCTCAAATTCTGTTATTAATTGATCTACTCGAGATCCCAGAATGCTTTCAATCTTGCTCCGAACTCGGGGCAATACTCCAACCGAGTGAAGATATGAACGAGACTTCATCATTTTCTTTATTTCACTCATTTGATGAAACGGCAAGAAGTCAAGTAGCCGAGCTGGTTCCAACCAACCCCCATCATTCACCGTTTCCCCTGCTGCACACCTCGCCAATCCCTTCTTCCAGAATGAAAGAAGAAAGATTTCCTAATCTTTATGAATTTTTCATAAAAGAAAACTCTTGAATTTAGGGATTTCACACCAAATAAGCTATGTTAGCTACATTCCAATACAAATAGCCAATTCCATCACAGAAGGCTTTTAAGCAACACTAATTAGCAGATTTAAGAAGTTCAACGGGTAAATAATTAAATGGCACCAACCTTGGTGGTCAGGCATTGTATTTGGCTTCCAAAACCCAATTTGTCTCTGCCCAATGAAAGTCACAAGCAAATTACTTAAATAACCAAAAATTAAATCACACTACTACTTCTTTCCGGCACATAAAGATAACCTAAGAGCACACATAAATACAAAGCAATCTATATTACTTAAAAAGAAGAAGCTCACCACATAAATCTTTGAACTTACCTCAGTAGGCAAATGAATGTCCTCAAAATAGTGAGAAGATGCAGTAGTACTACCCCTATGATCCATAACTTCAAACGGCATGTTGCAGCTTAAGACACCCAAAAACCTCTCTTTACTATCAAAATTGTTGGCTCTGTCCACTGCTCATTGCTTGCCTTTCTATTATACAGAACTCAAAAAAGTCAGTTTCTTGAAACATAACAAGCAACTAGGAGACTTTGATGTCCTTTAAATTGTTAGTGAGAGAAAACAGAAGCAGTGCAAGCCCGCATGATTTTAAACTCTAAAAGGTGGGAAAACAGTTATCAAAATTAAACATGAACCCATAAAGCAATTTCTAGTTCAACGACACAAAAAGGTTGGGGCTTTCTTGTTAAATTAGCAAACCCCGGAAGAAAAGGTAAAAAAAAACACCTACATGAAAATGACTCTTTTACAACCAGAAAAGACCATAAACATCAGTATAGTTGTATATTATTATCAAAGAGGGGGGAAACCCCACTTACCTACCAGCAACCAAAACATTAATGCAAATGCATCCCTTGATTTCTTAAACAGTATAATAATAATATCTTCATAATCACTTTTCCTTCAGAAAAAAATAAAACGAAACCTCACACACCTTAATGGCTTCATATAAAACAAGTTTTCCCACTTTTAGAACACTCAAAGACAGAAAGGAAAAGTAACAGATCAAGCAAAAAGAAAAAAAAAAATGCAAGTTGTAGTCTTGAAGGAGTTGTGTTTTTACTTAAAAATAACCATTTTTAAACGCACAGTATCAAAAGCTAAAACACAAAAGACTCGAAAAAAGCTACCCAAATTCCCAATCTCAGCAACCAAGATGAACCAAAAACAAGCAAAATTCAAACTTCAAATTTAATTATAAAGCTAAACCTCAAAATTAATTATCTTTTTTAAAAAAAAAAACTTTTAAAACACAGTAATCACTGAAAAAAAATAGTTGAGTTTCGTATGACCAGAATTTGAACTAGTCCAATAAAACAGGAAAAAAAAAACCCACCTTTAAAACAAAAGAAAAAAAAGGTAAATAACCTTCCAATTTCCCTCCCTCCCTCTCCCTCTGAAAATTGTGAATATTACAAAAACAAAAGGCAAACAGAAAAAAAATACAAAATTAAGCAAGAAGGATCAAAGAGAGGAAGGGGAGGAGAAAATGAAATTGAAATTTTGTTGCCTACAATGCAAGCTTCGTGAAATGGAGAGAGGGAGAGAGAAAGTCACACATTAAGGAAATAAACAACAGGAAAAAAGAAAGAGATTTTACTTCTGCTATGGAATAATTCAGGAACCGGAAGTGAGAGTTCCGGGGAGCTAGAAGGGAATTCCCGGGGTGATTTGAGTGTCCGGTGACTCGGTGAGTTTAAGAGAGAGAAGGGGTGTCGCTTGTGTTAGCTGAGAGGGGTTTGGTTTGAAAAGAAACAAAACAGGAAAGAAATAGGCGGGTGTAAGAGTCTGATTTGATGGCAAGCATTTTCTTTTCTTTTTATTTATTTCTTATGTGTAAATAAAACATTTTCTTTTCTTTTTATTTATTTCTTATGTGTAAATAAAACGGATCGGGTCGGGGCAAGACTGTCATTGGACTTTTATCTTACGAGTGCTTGGCAGTTTGGATGCGGAGTATAAAAAAGGAATATTTGGTTTTGGGTAGTTTGCATAACGCCGTGATGTTTGAGGTTCGACTCCAATCCCTTCTTTCTTCCGGTTTCCGGTTATCCGTATTATCCATTCATTTTTTATAATTCTGTGTTAAGTTAATGTTTGGTATTGTGTTAAACACTTAAAAAAATATTTTTTTTATTTTAAATTAAAAAAATTTCGGGATTTTTGGATTAATTTCATATGTTATGTTGATATAAAAAATAATTATTAAAAAATAAAAAAATATATTATTTTGATGAATTTTTGAACGAAAAACACTATTAAAAACAACCTCTCGCAAAATATTAAAAATTAAAAGTTTATATTTCCGATATGCCGGGAAGGTTAGCCTGTTCATGTTGGCTCGGAGAAGATCTGGGTTACTTTGGTTTTTTTACTGTCATGGAAGTCACCGGGTCAACTCATCCATTTGTTATTAAAAGTTAGAGTAATTATCTTTCAAACTATTTTTTTATAAATATATTAAAATAACATTTTTTATTTTTTAAAATTTATTGTATTGAAATATTTTTTTATGAAAAAAAGTAGTAGATATTGACTAGCAGGATTATAACAGGTTTGACCTATTTAATTAAATCACTAAAAATTATCTTGAGTTAATTAAATTTTATTGTGTCCATGTTATATCATGTGGTCAACTAAAAACCCAGTCCAAATCTGATTTTAAATCTTGAATTTCTCAAGTTAATTAAACATACTGGATCGAGATTAAAAGTCATAATATATATTTAATAATTAAAAACCAGAAAAGTCTTATCTAATGATTTAGCCATGTTTTTTATATCTTTATTTTTTAATTATTTTTTAACAAATAAAAAAACTCTTTTAAAAATAACGCGTAGCATACTTCTTAATATAATCCAGGGTAGGAGGTGAGGTGGCACTGGCTGGTTGGCTGCCTTAAACTTAGATGGGGCTGTGTGCTGTGCTTTGAAGTCACGGAACTGTTGTTTAATGAGCTAGTTTACCGCTAACATGTATTCCAACTGTACATAAATTAATCTACCTCGGCGTTAGTGTTTTTTTTCATCGACCGGTATAAAATATAAATTGTATTTTAATTTTTAATTAAGAGCCCGTTTGGCACTTGACCAAACCGTTGTTTTGCTGAAATTCAAAAAAAAAATCCATTTTAAATAAATATATTTTAGTGTTTTTAGATCATTTTGATGTGTTGATGTCAAAAATAATTTTTAAAAATTAAAAAAACATCATTTTAATATATTTCAGCACGAAAAACATTTTGAAAAGCTACCGTAACTGCTCTCCCAAACAAACCCTAAAAAATAATCGCCTTGCCCCCACAACCTCCTTCAAGTTCTATCTCATCTGCATCGTTGAAGCGAAAAATATAATAATCTCAAATTGCAGAGTGGATCCTATTTTAATCCATCATTACTTTAATTATTTTTACATTTTCTCATTCTTTCTCGAGTGCATCGATACACTATCCCTTAAAGTAAAATTAACTATCGAGTCTAATGATAAAGATTCTCGAGAGTAACTCACTGTTTGGCATCTTCTTTCAAAATTGTTTTTCAAAAAAATATTAAAATTTATTTTTAACATCACTACATTAAAACATCTAATAACATGAAATATTAATTTAAAATAATGGACTCATGTGAAGGACACCATGCTGCCATGAAGGAACAGGGTGAGTTTGGTAATGGTAGTTATGGAGGGGAAGAAGGCAAAAAAGGGATACCAGAATTTTTAAGAATTCGAAAGCTTGCCTTCTATCCTTCCCAGGATTGCTTGAAATGAGTGTCGTGTACGAAATGTTCTGGTTTTTAGAACAAACTTGTAAGCTGTCCTAATTAATACGAGATAAGGTTTTTTGATCCTCCTCCTTGTCTTTTCCAAGATTAAATGGATAAATAATATTTGAATTTTTTATATAATAATATATGATCACGGGAATGCTTCTTCTTACTCTGTTGCTTTGGGCGGTGAGGGGGCACGAAAACCACACTGGATGGTTGCCTTGTTTTTTAAAAATATTTTAAACTAAAATATAAATAATAAAAATATGAAAATTTATTAATTTATTTTTAAAACATAATATCAAACACCACAGTCACATGCCAAACCTATGCCCAATTGGCCAAACCCTTTTACTTGCCCTTTATTTTATTATGAAAATCTCCCCTAACAGATGCCTCAATCATGCCATGCTGACTTTATCCAGGGGCAATTTTTTCATCCATGAAATATGACTCCATTAAGCTTTTACAAATTACAACACGTAACCCTATATTTGAAAAATAATTATCAAAAATGATTAATAAAAAAATTGTTTTTTTTTTATTTTATATATAAAAAATTAGTGTTTTAAAATTATTTTGATACCATTCGTCGTGTCTTTGTGGAAATGTCTCCATCGATGGTTAATGATTCAAAATCCTATTTTTCTCTTCTTCTGGGAAAAAAAGAAATTACTAGGAATGTTGGAATTATCAAGTCTTTGTAAGAATTTAGCTATCTTTCAATTTATTTATTTATAATGCTTTTTAATTATTTTAGTATGAAAAGTAAATTAAGAAAACAGAGTATTTTAAAATAAAGAATATTTTAAAAAATAATATTGCCTAAAAAACATGTATGTAGCTTTAAAGGAAAGAACACGAGATTTGGCTTCTCGTGGTTATCTACCAATGACTATTCTTTAACGTGCCGATCTACCTTACACTTAACTGCAAGCTAAACAATAACACGTGCTGATCTGTTGTTTGCTCGAAAAGGAAAATACAGCCAAAATGGGTGTTTGGGATTGCGATAGTAAAATGTTTTTTATTTTAAATTGAAAAATTTTTTATTTTTATTTTTATTTTTTTATATCATTTTGATATGATGATGTAAAAAATAATATTTAAAAAATAAAAAATATTATTTTAATATATTTTTGAACGAAAATCACTTTCAAAAAACAAATATCAATTATACTTTCAAATAAGCATTTAAAATTTTAAAGTCATGAGGGGGAGAGAGGAAAGGAAATAGGGAATTTTTTTTTATAATGTGATAACTATTATTTTTTTAATTTTTTCATTGAAATCATTTTTTTATAATGATATTAAAAATAAATATTTTTAAATAAAAAAAACTTTAAAAAATAAAGTAACCAAAATCTCAAATAACTATTATTGTGATCCTGTAGTCAAGGTTTCCACCTGGTATCTTGTTATTGGTCGAGTCATCAAAAGTTGCAATCGAACTTTGAAGTACTTTCTTTTGTTTTTATGGAAAAGAATCAAACCCGCTTTAACTTTCCTCCTCCCCCCTCCTTCTCTTCTCGGGGCTTGAGCTTTTGGGATTATCTTTGTTTTTTTATTTTCAATTTAAAGACGCCCCCTTCTTTTTCTTTAACATGTTTTTTTTTGTTAAAAATGAAAAAGTTTTGAGATTCTCGTGATAAAAAAAATTGCTTTCAAGAACTTTTTGATGGGATGGAAATTCAAAGCTCTCAAATTGACGCAACTTTTAAATAATTGAGGCCGATATTCTTAATCTTTTATAAACTATATAGACTTGTATTTTAAAAAAAAATGAATTTTATTTTTTTTATTTTAAATTAAAATATATATATATATTATTGTAATATATTTT
Organism: Salix viminalis; assembly: GCA_029228465.1. Classification (NCBI taxonomy): domain Eukaryota; kingdom Viridiplantae; phylum Streptophyta; class Magnoliopsida; order Malpighiales; family Salicaceae; genus Salix; species Salix viminalis. The sequence continues at coordinate 2,276,793 of CM055437.1, forward strand.
AAAATAAAAAATATTTTCAAAACCAATATGAATCATGCTATGAAATAAATTAATATCTAAACACGTGGGATCGAGTAAGAGAAGATGAAAATGAATTTAAGCGCACTTAATGCACTAAAAACAAAATTGTTGGAGCAACGGGAACGGTATCCTCACTTAATGCACCATTATATGAAATTGTTTAGCACCACTATGTTTTAAAAATATTTTCTTAAGAAAAATATTTTTATTTTCATAATAAATTTAAAATAAAATATTTATTTTAGATCATTTTCATGTGCTGATATTAAAAATAATTTTTAAAAAATAAAAAAAAATATTATTTTGATGTATCTCTAGAAAAAACAGTTTTAAAATCAATTTCAACCATATTTTTAAACAGATAAACTGACTCGGTAATTTATGTTTTTGTTAGTATTTTTAGAGTATATATTAAATTGATATTTTTCATAGTATTTTTAATGTTTTTATGTTAAAATAAAAAGTAATACTTTATTATTTTTTAAAAACAGCCGACACCAAAACATTCTTGACTTAGTTTTTTCACCTTAAAAAATAAAGCCTTAATTTCATTAATTATATAGCTCTTTATTGTGGATTACAAATAAACAGGATTTTTATTAGATTTTTCATATCAGAAATTGAAATTGTTGAGAAATATTTTAATATTTATTAAATTAAATATATTTTAAAAACAAAGATTGCACCCCCTGATACTAATTTTTTACTATTAGCTGAGACGTGCTCTTGATAGACATATTTTATATTGTATTTCAGAAATATTTTTTTAAAAAAAAAAAAATATATTTTTTATTTTAATTTTTTTTATAGTTTTAGATCCTTTTCATACGTTATATCAAAAATAATTTTTTCAAAAAATAAAAATATTATTTTAATATATTTTTAAATAAAAAAACAACATAAACCACCATCTAAACAGACACATGATTTCCTTTTTTAAAAAAAATATTAATAAATTCAAGTTATTAAATGAAGTTGCCACATGGTTGCATGTTTTCAGAGGCCTCCTAGATTAGTTGAAGTGTCGTTTTGGACAGCATTTCATATTAATATATTAAAAATAAATTTTAAAGAATAAAAAGAATATTATTTTAATATTATTTTAAAATAAAAACAAACCTATTACTCAATCCCAACACACTCCCGAGCTGGGCTGGTACCATGTGCTGAGCATTTGCCTAATAATTCAAGAGACCGTCGTGTAGCAAGACAAACTAGACCTTAGCTAGTAATACAATTAAACTGTGTAAATTAGATCTCATGGTTAGGCTTCAGGGGTAGCTTTCGGAATCTATACTTACATCCATCTCATGAGCATAGTTATGAGACATTATATTAAGGTTTATTTTTTTATCCTTCAATTTGTAGGTTTATTTCGTTTATTAATTCTCTAAATTTCATAATTCCATGCTTAATTGATTTGGAATAGTTTTTTCATTTGTTTTTTATGTATTTATACTGATCATGATCTTGAGTTTGGTGGGTTAACACAGGTCAACTCTAATATTTTTTGTGGCTTTTATTTAATTGATTTCTTTAATAGAACATCATTCAACATTATATTTGTTGAGAATTAAATTTTATATTTTGTTTCAATTTGTTTCGAAGCTATCCGAATCACATAAATTGATTGTGGTTTTAACGAATTAATCTGATTAACTCAAGTTTTTTTGTTTTTTTTTATAATTGATATCTTTTTTAATTTTATCATTTAATATTGGGTTGATTGATAATTAATTTTATAATTTGTTTTTTATCAATTTATCTTAATCTCATAATCTCGATCATAAATTTGGCAAGTTAACCCATATTATTTGAGTGATCTAGTAAGTTCATGTCTCCATATATATTGTTAAGAAAAATATTATCTCTTTTTTTTCTTAATCAGACCATGTATTTACACAACACTTCTTGAACCCATCAAGTTAATTAAGCTATATAAAATCAATTCTCACATGGTTTAATTTGTTTTCAACTATAAAGTACATTAATGATTCTTGAGTATATTTTATATTAAAAAAAGTAACTTGATTCATAGCGTGACGCATGAAAAAATCTAGATGCATTATCGGTTGAAAATGTCTACAAAGATAACCATATCCCTCGAGAAGCAATGTGTGTTGGGCTTCTATGCAGAAAAAAATAAAATAAAAACTAAAATAAAAACGAAAACCCATGTAAAGCAAGCGTATCAAGTTTGATTTTTTCAAGAACCGTGACATGAACACACAGATGCACGCATTCTTAGTGAAAGGTTTTTTAAAATGTTTGTGTTTAAAAATAATATTTTTTAAAAATTATTTTTGATATTAATATTTAAAATGATCTAAAAATTCATTTAAAAAAATAAAAATGAAACACAGTGATAAACCCACTAAATGTAAGAACACTCTGTCTTTATGTGGCTACACGAGGCAGGCAGGGTCACGCTGTCATGCAGCTTCCAGCAAACTTCCGATAAATCGGACGGTTGTAATGAAAGCGAAAGGGAGGGAAAGGAGGGGAGGTTGACGATAAAAAGGTTCACGTGGTCACGGTGGTTTCATGGCCGTTAGATCCACAGCCTTAGATAGCCTGCTTCTTGCTGTTGTAAACCTGTAATACTTGCATTTGCATGCATGAAAGTGACACACGAATGGGCTTTGTTTTTGCAGCGGAGTAAATCAATGACCTAATTATCCGCACACAAACAATGGCTTAATTTATTTTCTTTTTCTTAGCATCCATTAATTAATATTTCCAGCGTGCTCATAAATGCTCTAAATTTTAATCCCATCAAGATACAGTGTAATTCTAAAAAATACATGAGTGAAAGATGTTTTTTTTTCTTTTCATAATCGGAATATTCGGGTCAGCTTACACACATCATAACTAATCTCCCGATCTACTGAACATCCTGCAAGCCCAATGGATAAATAAGACAGAGCAGGAATGACAAGTATGCATAAAGAGACTCGAACCCGGGCGCAGAGTGGATGAGATTGTTTTTTAAAATATTTTTATTTAAAAAATACTGGAATGTTTTTTTTTAAATTATTTTTGACATTAAGATATCAAAATAAATTGATTTAAAAATATAAAATTAATTTTTTTCAAATATATTTTTCAAAACAGAATGTCAAACATGCAAAGAAAGGGGGATGGAGAAGAGCATGGACCACACCTGGGACTGCTTTTATTTAGTGTGCTTTGGGTCATAAATTGGGTCTGGTTAGGACATAATTACTAGGCTTGGATTTAGGTTTAGTGTAGTGGGCTAAAAGGTTTGTACTTGTGGTAAAGACAAAAAGGGAAAACAGAAGCCTGGTCAGGACAGGATCTGATAAAGCAGCTTTTAACTTCCATTAAAAAAGAAGCACTTTTCACGGACCAGTATTGAAGGCCAGCAGCGAGTTTGCAGGAACATGAACAGAAGTGAGAACTAATTAAACTATTGTAGTGGGCTAGTTTTGCTTTTCCATAATAATTGTTTTTGAAAATAATCAAGGATTGTTCAAAAATAAAATAATAATATTTTATTTTATTTAACTCCAATTACAATTTTTTATATAGGTTTATGGTAAATTATTATTTTAAACCTAATAGAAAGCTCACACATGAGTTTTAATTTAAGCTAAGATGTATATTGAATACTTTCTTTTTGGTACGATGTAAAAAATCCAAGAAACTCATTTTCAATGCTAGAACATATACCAGGATCTTTTAAATATATTTATTATATTTTTAAATGAAAGGGTATTTTAAAAAGTAACCGTTAGTATACTCTTAAACACTTTCTAAACTATAAAATACCATACAATTTCAACTGTCCATGTTTTGAGTATATTATTATCTGCCTAATCCCTGCATTTTTTTTTAATAATCTAAGTAAAAAACAATAGATGTTCTTAAAAATGAAGTACACCAAGATTCGGGGAGTAAATTATATATTTTCATGCATAAAGGACTAGGTTGTAACTTAAACCCGGGGACTAAATAATAATTATTTCCACTTTCTACAATGCGGTGCTGGGTGCCAAGTGGATTGAAAGAATGCGCTTCATATTTTGGTTGAAAACAAAAAACAAAAAGGAAACCACTTTAAGAAATCGTTTAATATTTCCATTAAAAAAGCTTTTTTTTATTAAAAAAAAATTGTTTAGATCTGACGCTATCATTTAATAATCAATTTTTATTTAAAAATATATTAAAATAATATCTTTTATTTTTTAAAAATTATTTTTAATATTAACACATGAAAATACTTAAAAAAAAATCAAAATCAGCCATCTGCACGTTTATCAAAAGCTACCTAAAGAAAAGAAAATGGTAATGAGTCAGTGCTAGGGCCACGCCACTTGGTCAGTGGTCAGAGAGCCCATTCAACGATACTCAATGTACAATTTAGAATATTCCCTCGAAATAGACGTTTTCTTGGATTTGAATGATGATATTATCCGTCAGCTTCTTAAGCACAGATTCTAATTTTCTCGTGGCTGAAATTGTTTTTCTCGATTGCATTTTTTTTTAAAATTAAATTATTTTCTTGTCAATTACACAATTCTATCTCACATATTCTCAGACATGATCACAAGAAAACTTCGGGCTGTCTTGGCTCATGGAAGAGAAGAGTGCATCGCCACCAAAGTAATTTTATTTTATTTTAAATTATTTTTTTAGTAGTTTTAAATCATTTTCACTTGCTCATATAAAAAATATTTTTTAAAAAAATAAAAAAATATTATTTTTATATATTTTTAAACAAAAAAATATTTTTAAAAACAACCACAATCAAAATAATAATAAGCACATTGACTGTGCAAGCAAAAGTAGTGAAAAGCTCTTAAAGTGTTGTTAGTTGGTAACAAAGTTGTCGATACCCTGTTTTGATTGATATTTTAGTTTTTTTTAATTGGAATGAAATGTTTCGAGTTTTTGAATGATTTTGGCGTGCCGTTTCGGGGTTATACTATTTATATATAAATATATAATTAAATATATTAATTAAAAAAATTAATTCAAATCCAAAAATAAAATTATTTAGAATTGTGCAATTTAATCTAAAAAAACACAATAAAATGATTTTTCTAAATAAAATTACGAACATGTATAATATTACGAGAATGTCATCATCAATCTCGCAAAGTTATTATATTCTCTGATTGCTTTGAAATTTTAATATAATATATATATATATTCTTGTAAAATTTCATCTTAATCTAATGGTCGGATTAAGAGATGTGATTGATATTATAAAATTATTCATTATTTAAAAAAAATACTATTTGGATGAAACAAAACAGGCAGAACAAAGCCGGTACATTTCAGCCGATATTTGGCCAAAAAATCCGGAACGAGCCAGAATTTAAACCAATGTAAAAATGATGTTATTTTGTCTTTTTTTTAATTAATATGAAACATTTTGGCCAAAATAAAATAAATTCCACAACTATGGAATTTGTAAGAGCTTAAACCTTATTAAATCCAGCACTTTTGATTCGTAATCATGCTTAAAGCCTGAATCTTTTTAGTTTACAAGATAGTAAGAAGGTAACCACAAATTTAGAAAGTATATCAACCGATTATATATATATATTTGGTCTAGAGAATTTTTCTATGAATTTTTAATTTTTAAGTGCTAGAAATATCTAAAACCAAACGTGTCTGAATGTCGCTAGAGACGAAGGTAGACTCTAACATTGTATGTGTTTGATTATGATTTAGATTGTTTTTAAAATTTTTTTTTATTTAGAAATGAATTAAAAATAATATTTTTTATTTTTTAAAAATTAATTTTTGACATCAGTATATGAAAATAATTTAAAAAAACTAATTTTTTTTAATTTAAAACAACAAATTTATTTTTTATTTTTTTAAAATATTTTTAAAATACACAGTTCAAGCTACTTGTGGGTAGCCAAGTTTAAAGTAACGTGGATCAGAAAAACAAGTCAGACTCGAAAAACCTGGACTTAGTGGTCAGTCGAAGTCCAAAGAGAATGGATTTGAAGATGAACATGTCAGATCCAAGTTACATGGACTTAACGGTCAACCTAATTTAAAGTCAATGCGCATTTGTAGATGGTTGCATGTTTTCTACAAAGTCAATGCCTGGACTTGTAATTAGCTCACAAACATGAGTAACAGGTAGAATATGAATATTGTCAAATTCAATTTTAAACCTGCTTAAAATATATATTTGTATTATATAAATATATTTGTAGAAAAAATAGATATTTTTTTTAATACAATATAATGTATACATATTTTAATATTGATATAAAATACATATATATGTATAATATTTATAGTTTTATCATTTAATCCTATATATATATATATATATTGAACATATATATTAATTATTTTATTTTTTATTGAATAATAAATAGATAATAAGTACTTGAAAATACTTTATAAATATCTAAATATTTTACCTGAATATTATATAAACACCATGAAATCCAACTATGAATACCCATTGATATCCCTATTCCCTACCTAAACTACAAAGGAAATCATAAGAAAAAAACCCATGTCAAACTAAATTTGTGCAATTCAATAAAAAGTTATTTATTAAAGTTTTGATTTAATTATGCATAACTTATTTGAGGAATAATGATGTAATTTTTTCTATATTATGCATAACTTATTAATTTATTTTCATAAGGTAACTAAGAAATTAATTTGTTATTTTCTATAGTCATGGCAACACAGTTCATCTTCTTTTCTTTTCTTTTTAACTTTCTTTTTGAGGAATAATGATGTAATTTTTTCTTTTTCCCTTTTTGCAAGAGAAGTATTGCATCTCAATGTTTTCCCGTGAGTACAAAGTCTCCATTAGAGTTTTCCTTTTATTGAGTTATTAAAAAAGAAAAACCAGATATCTTTTGATTACTCAAAATTCACTGTAGCATTTAATCATTTTCCCTTACTGTGTCAAGCACCATGTTTGCAGTGCAAGAATACTGGTGACAAGATCTGTGCCTCTTTTTTTTCCTGCTGTAAATTTCTCCCAATACACGGTATATTGCAAGACCACAAAATTTCATAATGAAATTGATCAGCCAACCATATTTGGACCTGAGAAGATCTATACCATAAGGGCAATCAATCTATGATATAAGAAACTTGTTCCAGGCTATCTGGTCCTAAAGGGGAGAGAAAAGGTGTGCTAAATTAGAATCTAAACCAAACAAAGTATCCTATTAAACAATGAAATGCTTGGGGTAGGTGGTGTTCTCTTTTTGGTAGAAAACTGAGTAGTTGGCAAAAGATATGAAACTGTTCAGTGTTTACCCTTAGAAATATGGCAGTAATCCATACCACATACCTGGTGCAATCCGGACAGCCAGAGAAGATCCCTCTTCCTTCTCCTACCTCAGGTAGTAAATTGAATGGTCCTTTGATCTAATACCAATTCAACATTTTTAGCTTGCTGTCATACACAGTTCGGTTGTCATGAGGCCAGAGTCAGATGACAGACAGGAGACACAAAGTATTGTCTAGACCTAATGGAGTTCATAAGGAACAAGCACTAGATGTGGAAGACAGAACTAAAACACGAAATCCTCGATGGACTAGGCAAGAAACGTTTGTCCTTATTGAGAGCAAGAGAGCTGTAGATAACCGATTTCAACTGAGTTGCAAACCCACTTCATCCTTGGGATCAGATCAGATTGAACCCAAGTGGGATTCAGTTTCATCATACTGTAGACAGCAAGGTGTGAACAGAGGACCAGTTCAATGCCGGAAAAGATGGGGAAATATGCTTTGTGATTTTAAAAAGATCAAAACATGGGAGTCTCAGAAGATGAATGGGGCTGAAACATTTTGGATTATGAGGAGTGAGTTGAGGAGAGAAAGGAAGTTGCCTGGTTTCTTCAATAGGGAAGTCTACAATGTAATGGATGGAAGGGTGATCACTACTGGAGCAATTCCATTGTCACAAATCACTTTCAAGAAAGAAATGGGTTGCATTGATAGAGATGAGGCAGAAACAGCAGAGGAGGGAGACGAGGGAGAACATGAAGACACGAAGATAGTTTTTGAAAGCATTCAATTTGCTAGAGCAGAAGATGTTTTATCTATGGATTGTGAAAAATCTAGACTGGATAAAATTTACCGGAGCTCCAAGAAGGAAACTGCAGCAAATGGGAATCTCACAAAAATACACGCAGCTCGGTTTCCCATATCATCAGGTAACGCTATGCTACATTCAGCATAATTCATTCCTTGTTTGTTGGTGGAGAGATTATGTTGCAAGGTGAACTATAGATTGCAGTTTTTTTGTTCTTTTTTTTTGTGTACCTCAATCAATGTCAACTTGCTATGGATGTTTTACAAATTGTTCCGCTAAGGGTACAACCCAGCTAGCGAACAAAATCTGCTGAATATGGCAACCTTTTCATTCTCTAATTCTTGGACCTTTAAATGGCAAACTCAGCTGAAATTCCCAAAATAAGTCTCTCGATTGACTCTTGCTGGGTGTGGTTACCAGCCTTTGAGGTAAGGGACCTTGTTTTACTACACAAAAGGTTTCATCCAGTCATATTTATCTTTTGATTCCCCAATCTGTGGTTTAAAAACGGAGCTGATTCACCATAAATTTATGTTTTTCACATGTATTATGTGTCACAGCCTCGTTCAAATCCTCCCTGGTAGTTTGCTAATGTCTGAAAAATTCCATATTTGCAAGTAGAATATCCACAAATCACTCATGATCAAGTTCAAACCTAAGCTATAACCATTTCAAGGAAACAACTTTAATAAAAGATATCAACTAAGTTCTTATTCTCTGACAACTTTTCTCTTTGAGGCATATTACTCTGCTTTTCTGAATTATATCTTGGCATGCTCAAAACTGTAGCTTTCTTAATAAAGACTAGCCTATTAGGTTTCTGTAATGTTTTAATGTTAGATTTCAGAACCAAATTTATGCCGTGTTCTGTGCAAATTGTCATGTATCATTTTCATTTTCAACCTTTTAAAATGTGCCATAGAAATCATTCTTACATGCCTTTTTTCAAGTCACAAAATGATTCTCTTTGTCCAGTGCATGTAGGTACAACCAAAAAACAAAATCTAGGTTCTAATACATGGACAGGATCAATGTCTAGGGAGCGACAGAAGAAGAGGCGCTTATCATCAGATGAATGCAGGGACACCAATCTTGGGGACATGAACATGCTGAAGTCCCAAATACAGGCTCAAAACACTAATTGTATGCTGGATAGGGAACAAAGGAAGGATCATAATGATAGCTTAGTCAGTGCCCTCAATAAGCTCACAGATGCTTTAGTAAAAATTGCTGATAAGTTATAAGCAAATGGTTCAAACCAAAGAGATGTTTAAGAAGCTTCCTAAATTGTAGTTGAGCATTATGACACATGTTAGCCTGGATTTTGCTCCAGTTTCTTCTTCATGAAAATAATCGATATGATATGCATCAGACATAATATTTGTTTTTTTTTGTTGAATAATCCTGCTCTGCTTAAATTTCAATAATAAATGAGCTCCCAGCATGAGAATTTGCTTGATAAATACTATTAAAATTAGAAAAAGGATTAACAGGTTGCAATGCATTTCTCTTCAAGAATCTCAAAGGCCTAAGAGCTACAATGCTAGTCACTCTCTTGTCATCTAGTTCACTGAAATGAAACATGTACAATGAACATCTTGCACAGAGAAGCAAACAAAAAGCAGAAAGGAAAAAAGAACAACAGCTTTTCCTAAAATAGCAAATCGGTGTCATCAATTGATCACATGGACAATTAAAGGATATTTTAGACGAACAAAAAAAATTGCAAGTTGTATCAAATGTTAGATACATGGTCATCTAATATACACTTGAAATTCACACAGTAAAGGAATATAATGATGACAGCACAGAGAGAGAATTCAAGGCTCTACAAATTAGTAAGAAACTCCCTAACCATTTCTAGCAACAGAGAAGCTGCAATAATGGCAAAATCCAAATCTAACCTCTCTTCCATTTATGCAGGAATAGCTTCAACGAGTCTTGAAAAGTAGAACTGAGTAGTAATCAGGCCCCTCTTCCTTATTTTCCACCCAACCTTCTTCAATGCCCTCTCTACATCTGCCTCTGAATGTAAATATGCTCTTGTTGCCTTTGAAGGCCCAGGAAACAACTCCCCTACCCTCTTCAACAGATCATAGTAAAATGTCTTTGGCGCAAAACTCAAGAGTAGTCGATTCTCAGACAATGATGCAAGATGGGCGATCATCCCATCTGCTTTACTTTGTGGGTAATGTATCAGAACATCTAGACAGACCACTGTGTCATACTTCCCATTTAAACTCTCTAAATCATTCACTTCAAATTTAGGCATCACCACCTTCTTTTCGCTTCCTGCTTGAAGCTGCTCTTTTGCCTGCACAAAAATTCAAAACCAAGTTAGGTTTCAATAACTTTTAATCGATGTAATATTTCCTTTTAGCTTTATGCTGTTCAAGAATCGAAATCATGGTTCCGAATTGCTAATTTCACAAATGGTGACAAATACTTCAGACTGCCACGGTTGTGGCCTCTGTCCTACCATGACTGCACTCACCACACCGGAAACTGTCCTCACCATTCTTCAAATTGAATACACCAGAATCAGTTCTGTAAAATCCCCATTAAATTTTCTAAAACACCCTAAAACCCCCATTAAATCAAAATCCCATTCATGAAAACTAAACCATAATATTATCCAGCAAAAAAAACCACCTGAACATTCACTTCCCTTATCCACAAAACGAAACACCATTAAAAAGACACAAACCGACATATCAAATGTAAAGCAGCATTTCAAAAAACCGTTAAAAAACAGTTATACACTAAAACAACCAGCCAAGAAAGGAAAAAAACCGAACAGAACAAGGAGCCCACAACCACCGCTAACCCACCTGTTTCTCAGCCTCAGCCACCATGGCAGCCGAAATATCACTAGCGTAAACAACCGCCCCTTCTTTCGCCAAGGGTATGGCCAAACACCCAGTACCACACCCAGCATCACAAACACTAACACCCTCCAACGACCCTTCATCTTTCAACATCTTCAGCACATTCTCAACAGTCTGTGAGTGACCAAGCCTAATATCTTTCTGCACTCTATTAACCTCATCAGTCTCTCCATAAATTTTTCTCCACCGTTGAAACCCAGAATTGTTGAAGTACTCCCTCACCACCTCCTTGTCTCCTCCGCCCACCTCTTCCGCCTGGAGGCGCCGCCTCCTTTCGGGGTCCGTGAGCGATATGGTGGCCGCTAAAGCCGCCACCGACCCGCCTCCGATGACAGCCAAGGTGGTTCCGTCGAGTTCAGAGGCGGTGAAGGCGGAGAGAAGAGGAAGTGCGGCGGTGGTGACGGTGGTTCTGCGTGGTTTTGGTTTATGAGCATTTGGAGAGATTATTCTTTGCTTGTTTAAAGGAATGTGAGAGAATATTGAGGATGTAAATGCCATTTTCTTTTTTATTCTTTTCCAAAAACAATTCCGGCCGGCGAGAAGAGGGTGCTACGTGGATATTGGAGTTGGGCTGCGGGAGGTGGTGGTGATGGATTTTATCGTTTTGTTATCTCGTGGATAAGAAAAGTTATCAACTAGTCTTGATTTTTTTGGGCCCACTTTTAAGTGTGGGTGTCTTGTTTTCTTTTTTCTTTTTATATTTTGTTTATTTCATAGTTTTTAAGCCTAATCTTATAATTATCTCGCTATATAATATATAACATTAATTTAGAGACATAATTAAGGTTGGCCCAAAATAAAAAAAGAATGACCATGCCATGCTGTTTTGTCTTCAGGCCTTAGTGTTTGTTTGGCCAAGTGGTTGAACTGTTGTTTAATTAAATTTTGATTTTGATTTTTGATATGAAATTGTTTTAGTGTTTTTAAATTATTTTAATGTGCTGAAGTTAAAAATAATTTTTAAAAAATAAAAAAAATATCATTTTGATGTATTTTTTAAATCAAAAAATATTTTTAAAAATAATCACAATCACACTTTCAAACACCCCGTACCGTGCTTTCCACCTATGGCTCGCACGAATTGCCGCCCCTCCAACCCAAAATGATTGGCCTCTGCAGTCTGCCCTACTTCACGATAGCAATCGTTCATAATTATTGAAAGTACCTTCTAAAAAAATAATTGCAATCTGTTTTTTTTAATTTTTTTTATTTAAAAATATGTTTTTTTACAAAAATATTTTTATATCATCTCATCCAAATATATATAAAAAAATTAAAACGTAAAAATAATTAGTGTCGGAGTGTTTGAAGCAGTAAATGCACCTCGCTCTTAGAATTTGGCTGTGAAGAAATAAATCTTCTTCTAATCAAGTTGCTGGCGTGTCTACAGGAAACTAACTTCCAAGAAAATCTTCACCGAACTATGATTCAGAGCATAATTCAAGCTAGAAATGACTGAGTCTTTTAGTATAGAGATAAGCTTAACTTCACCGAGTCACTCCGATGAGTCAACACTCGCCAAAAACATGCCTATATTCAATACTAAAAAAGGGACACACACATGCATCCATTCAGGCTCACAGCATAATCCCAAAAGAATCGTTGAAAATATCAACAACAAATCCCAAGCTCTGATTTCTATAAAAGATATGCCCTTGATTAACAATTCAACCAAAACCCTTCACCCTATAGCTGGCTGGCTTGGTTGCTAATGCTATTATCCTATCTACCTGCTGTTTGAAAGTGACATTTTGTTCTTTTTTTAACTACATATTCCACATTACTGTTACAAAACAATAAGGTTAAGACAATAACATTGTTTTGAGCTTTCCCTGGTAGTATCCACAATGAAATGCTAATTTTTTATCACATTTAAGCAGGCCCTTTTGTGATTGTTAACATCACAGACAATGGGAGCTGTTCAGGCATGTTTTTTGTTTGTTCTAGTGGGTTTGTTGTGTGTGGAATCGAAGTACATAAAGTATGATACAAGTTCAGTTATTGTTCCTGGGAAGATTAATGTTCACTTGGTGGCTCATACCCATGATGATGTTGGCTGGTTAAAGACTGTGGATCAGTACTATGTTGGGTCTAACAATTCCATTCAGGTCTGCGCGTTTTCTTAATCGGTATGTCTTTTTGCTGTTCGATTTTGGATTTGTTTGATTTGAACTGTGCTTGTTGGTGTTTTTATTATTATGCAGGGGGCTTGTGTACAGAATGTGCTGGATTCTATAGTGCCTGCATTGTTGGCTGATAAGAATAGAAAGTTCATATATGTTGAACAGGTCTGTCTCTACTTTCTTTTACTTTGTTTTTAGCTCTACTGGCAATGCTTCAAGCCTTGTAAAGTATTTGAACCTTGAGTTAATGCCTCCTCTTACAGTAATGAATCTGATACAAGTCTTGAGATTTTACACCTCTACATAGGAAGCCATGATAAAGAAACAGAAAATCCTCTTCTTTTTGCTTCGTCTCTGGTTTCTGAGCTGCTAGAGAGCTCAATTATAAATTTTTAACTTCCATCTCTTGATTTGGGGTTTGTGGAAATGCTTTTCCTGTACAATACAGGCCTTTTTCCAGCGTTGGTGGAGAGATCAGAGCGAGGAAGTACAAAATGTAGTCAAGCAGCTTGTCAGCTCGGGGCAGCTTGAGCTAATGTAGTGTAAAAACTCCAAATTCAATTTATCCGTGTTCTTTGTCACAAAATGCAGGATGTAATGATGCAATATTGCATAAACCTTTATATTGAATTCGAACACTTCATGCAGAAATTCCTCAATCAACGCTCTACTGTTAACCAGAGAATCCAATTTGTCATGTCTATCGCTTCTTGTTGGACATGCTACATAACAAGAAATTTTTTGTATTCGTAATTTAACCTGCGGGGTTTTCCAATTTTTTGGTTGCAGAAATGGAGGTATGTGCATGCATGATGAGGCAGCTCCACATTATATTGACATGATTGATCAAACAACTCTGGGGCATCAATTCATCAAGGAAGAATTTAATGTGACTCCAAGAATTGGTTGGCAAATTGATCCCTTTGGACATTCAGCAGTGCAGGCTTACCTGTTGGGGGCAGAGGTACTGTGGTTTCTCCCAAATCTTGATGTGAATCTGTGCATTGAATTATTAACTTGTAATCTATCTGTACCTTTCATTACTATATGATGCTTCAAAATTCTTTTGTCAAAATGATGAGATATTAGACCCCTTTGTTTAAGGAAGTTGAGATTTTAGTCTGGTTCTGAAAGTTAGCTCATCGAAAGAAGACTTTGTTGTTCTGCACATATCATCTTCCACTCTAACACAAGTTTCGCTGACACAGGTTGGATTTGACTCTTTTTTCTTTGGAAGAATTGATTATCAAGATAGAGCTAAACGAAAAGGTGATAAGAGTCTCGAGGTTGTTTGGAGAGGATCTAAAAGCCTTGGTTCATCTGCACAGGTGTTTATTTCTAAGTGTCTTACATTGTCCACAATGCTGTTAAATTTACAAACTCACCAAGAGATTCAATTTCTGTTAAATTTATTCTTGTAGATATTTGCTGGTGCATTCCCTCAGAATTATGAGCCTCCAATTAACCTCTACTATGAAGTTAATGATGATTCCCCTATTCTCCAGGTAAATTTTTAGTCAACCTCTGAATATTACTTGATGCACATTAGTGCTATATGTGAACACTTCTTTCCTTTTGTCTTGAAGGACAACCCCAGTTTGTTTGACTATAATGTCGGCGAGCGAGTGAATGAGTTCGTATCGGCTGCAATGGATCAAGTAAGACTTATTTTCCTTTCTTGACAAGCTAACTTAGCATATTCTTGAGACCTCTCATCATCTTCAACAAACCATCAAGTTGGTGGTTCTAATTATAAGGTCTTAGCGTGGTATCAGTTCTATAGATCTTCAACAAATCAATGTTTAATATTCTCCTTTCCAGGCTAATATAACTCGGACAAATCATGTGATGTGGACTATGGGGACGGATTTCAAGTACCAGTATGCTCACACTTGGTACAAGCAAATGGACAAGTTCATTCACTATGTAAATCAGGTTAGTTTTATTCTGATGCATTGACCTCCTCAAGAGACACCATTGTTCTTTGGACAGGGAATTGAAAATCAGCAGTGTTATGTATGAAAAGCTTTTCTTTTGCTAATATCCTGTTCTTCTCTGAAGTATTGGCTACCCCCTTTCATTTGAGTTTTCTACTTTTCTTTGATGCTTTGATCAAGTTCCGAGTTTCTCAAGATCTTTTTCATTTTACCTGATAGGATTCTTGATATCTTCTTACTTCTCATAATTTGATATGTTAATGGAAGTACTGGATTGGAATGTTTCCAGGATGGGCGTGTCAATGCCCTATACTCAACCCCATCAATATATACTGATGCAAAATATGCAACAAATGAGTCCTGGCCGCTTAAGACCGACGATTTCTTCCCGTAAGTACAAAATTTAGAAGATCAGATTTATTGGCATATAGCTATCCCTCCTTAGCCTGTTATCATACTCATGGTTGATTACTCCATATCAGATATGCAGACATTGTAAATGCTTATTGGACTGGATATTTTACGAGTAGGCCAGCCCTCAAAGGCTATGTCAGAAAGATGAGTGGCTACTATTTGGTAAGTTTATGTGACTGGATCTGGAAAACTTTTAATAAATGATGCTCATGAGAACCAATATAAACAGGCAGCAAGGCAATTGGAGTTTTTCAAGGGAAGGAGTAAAGCAAGTCCCAACACAGATTCTCTAGCTGATGCTTTATCTCTTGCTCAACATCATGATGCAGTTAGTGGAACATCGAAGCAGCATGTAGCTAATGATTATGCCAAACGGCTTGCAATAGGATATGCGGAGGTTTATCTTAGATTCTCCACTATTTCTTGAGTTGTTTTTTCAATTACGCTTGAACCTTTTCAGATTCAAATATAAGAATGTTTCTCGCAGGCTGAAGAGGTTGTTGGAGAATCACTTTCCTGTATTGCAGAATCGGCATCAAAAGGAGGTTGCAAGGGTCCAACGAACAAATTCCAACAGGCAATGCTAATTATGTGTCATACTTTATCAGAGGACTGTTTTTACAGTCACAAATCTCATAAGAAATCATACTTCTACTAGCCCCTAGTTCATGAAATTCCCAATTAGAAGTGAGGATATTTGAGACCTAAAGCTTGCCTACTAATAAAATTTCTATTGCAGAAAAAAATGCAAGACATAAGTTAGACTACCAACTTGTTTCATTTAATATATTGCAGAAAAAATATACATTGCATCTATCTATAATTAATTATATTAACCTCCAATGGTGACATCTTTTCAAATGCATGCCTGCTCGCTTATTGGTTCCAAGCTACCAGGAAAGACCTTAATACCTCGGAAGTCTTTTCACTGACTCCTTCTGTAGGTTTAATGTCTCCATCTAATTTGTGATATTACTGTTTGAAGACAGGTTTTAACATGAAACACAGAGATGTTGAACACATTACAGGACGCACTAGTTGAGGATTTTCAGCAATGTCTGTTAAATGACTTACCTGCTACTGTTAAAAAAAACTCAGTTGGTCTTTTTCACAAGATAATGGTGCAAATATTTAGACTTTAATGCCTATTCACCCTCAATGGCAGTAAAGCAGTATCTTAGTACATGAAAGAAATTGTGTGCAGGGTCAGCTTTGACTATCACAAGAAGTAAAGCAGTAGCCTTAACGATGACAATGATCCTGAGTATTGGAGTTGGTACACAGATTTATCTATTTAAGAGGGGAAAAAATAAAATTCATTAAATATGTTTTCATAACATCGTTGATTTTTACAAATTTTGACTGGAATGATTTATTCATTTGATAACTTTAATTTCTGATTACTCTTCCTTTGTCCTTTCTTTCATTCTCAGTGTCTCCTTCTGAATATTAGTTACTGCCCTCCATCAGAAGTTGATCTTTCAAAGGGAAAGAGCCTGGTAAAGGAAAAAAATTAAATGGAATTTTGTCCTGTATTTTATTTTTTGGACTGAATTTGAAATTTTTTTTATTCCACTGTAAGAAGATTATTATATGATATCTATTCTCTTTTATAGGTGGTGGTTGTCTACAATTCCTTAGGATGGAAAAGAGAGGATGTTATAAGGATTCCTGTGAGTGCCTTTGTTTTGCTCAATGCTGATCTTTTACTTGTGCCTACAAGTTTAAAGAGATACCATGTGAACACATTGTAAACATCATGTAAAAATGTTTACTTTATGTAAACAAGAAGAAACTTTGTGTAAACATTTTTTAACGAGTAAGAAGCATGTTATGCTTGTGCATGCACACACAAAAACACAAAATCCATAAACATGTTTCTGTTGTCGTCAAGCTTCATTTCCTTTGTCAAGGTGATATATAGAAACTGATGCTTCTGGGATGAAAGGTGAATGATAAGTTTTGTGATCTCCAGATGCGCTATAACCATCATTCAACCTGCCTATCTTGTTGCAGGTTATTAATGAGAATGTGGCTGTTAAGGATGCTGGAGGAAAAGAAATTGAATCACAGCTTTTACCTCTGCTGAATGACTCTGTAGGCATAAGGGACTACTATTCAAAGGCATATTTGGGCATGGCCTCAAATGTAACCCCCAAGTACTGGCTTGCATTTACAGCATCTCTACCACCTCTTGGTTTCAACACTTACATTATTTCCAGTTCTAGCTCAACTGCTTCGCGAGCAGGTAAGCATGTCAATTGCTGCATTTGACATGTACATCAAGAGAAGTAAATTTAATAGGTTATCTTCTCCGGTACATTAACATGGAATGTATTCTCATTTTGTCCACTCTATGACTACAGCTTCTACTTCAAGCCAAGTATATGACACAAAACTGAGTCAAAACGATACAGTTGAAATAGGACCAGGGAACTTAAAATTGATCTATTCCGGGAAAGGACAACTTACTCAGTATATCAACAGCAGGAGCTTGGTATGTAATATTTATTGGAACTTTAAGGTTTTTCAGTCTCATTACAATGTTCTCTCCCTTGTGGTGTCTCGTGCCAGTCTGCGCATCTCAGCAAAGTTGCTAACCGAGATGATCTGACTTTAAAGAGACAATGAAATGCTCAAGAGACAATGCTTTCTGTTGCTTTAAAAGTGAAAATTTTTCATCGACCTCTGAATTGTTTGTCTAATTTGAAGGTCAAGGAATCTGTAGAGCAATCATATAGTTATTATGCTGGAGATGATGGAAGCAAGGATAAACAGGTATTTCCCTCAGTTAAAACCTTCACTATCTTAGGCCTCTTACTTTGACTTTTTATCTTTTTTCTCACCATGTCATGATTTTTACATTATTACTCTGTGATTATATGTGAGTACTATTAAAATCGTGGGTTTAACTTAACTTTCTGAAGGCCTCTGGAGCATACATCTTCCGACCAAATGGCACATATTCCATCAACGCTGAAGGACAGGTGCTACAACATCTTCTGAAGTCCTTGACTATTGAATATCATGTTTACTGTCAATAAGAAAATAAGGAGTTACAAAATTTTCAGGATGTTTTTACTGTTTTGCGTGGACCTTTATTGGATGAAGTGCACCAGCGGATCAGTTCGTGGATATATCAGGTAGCGTTAGCTGGAATTTCTTGTCGCATTAGCTTCAGATTTGGTCGTTGATTTTCCTTTGTGATAACTAGTTTTCTTTGTGACCTTTTCCTATCAATCTAACAAGTCTAGAATACTGAAGTGAATGCTTTGAGAGATTTTTCTAGTACCATCTGCAACTGACCTTTTGAGTTCAAAAACAGATAACCAGAGTGTACAAGGGAAAAGAGCATGCTGAAGTTGAGTTTACTGTAAGTTAGTTAATTTTTTGTTCAAATTGATCCTTATATCCACCTTAAGCAGTGTCTTTTTGAAAATCAAATGGTTCTTGTAAGAGCTGTTTTAGCAACAATGTCTTCTATTTCAGGTTGGGCCAATACCAATTGAAGATGGAATCGGCAAAGAGGTTGTAACGAAGATCACAACAACTGTGAAAAATAACAAAAAGTTTTATACAGATTCTAGTGGGCGTGATTTCATTGAAAGGGTATGTTCATTTCTTGGTTTGTCACATGCTACTGGAAATTTCTCTTGGGTTCCATTTATAACTTCAAAAAAATATTCTTTTGCAGGTTCGAGACTACAGAAAAGACTGGGAACTGCAAGTGAACCAGCCTATTGCAGGAAATTATTACCCGGTATGTTTGCTTTACAACCACATTCAATCGAATTAGTTGTAAAAATTGTTTTTCTTATTAAAAACTATTTGTAGAACATTCAATATTTTCACCGGCAAACATCTAATCTACTAAAATTTTGATTATGTGGGCTTCCATGCCTTCAAGACTTGAAAGAAAGGTTGTGGCTAAAATTGACAATATCCCTGTGATTTCTAAATGATGAAATCTGCATGACTCATTATCCAAAAATAGAGTACACTGTGCAAGAAATTTAGTTTAACATGATTTTAGCTTCCTTCTAATATCTGAACAGTTCAACAATCAATTTTCAAAAATCAACTTGAAAATTATATGTGCATGCTCATGCATTTGGATATACTTCAATTTTGTCTTAAAGGCATAAAATCACGAAGTTCTTCTTTTCTTTTCTCCGTTCAGATTAATCTCGGGCTTTATATGCAAGATAATAGCTCAGAGTTCTCCATCTTAGTTGATCGATCTGTAGGGGGATCAAGTATTGTTGATGGGCAGTTGGAACTGATGCTCCACAGGTCTCGTCCCCGCTTTCTCTCGATCATGCTCATCTTTCTTTCCATAACGTTATCAATTTTTATACATTATTGTACAAGCATATTTTGTTATATCTAGCATTTCATAGCATAAAGAAATGATGTTCATGTCGAATTATCAAGAACACATAAACTGCATAAACTATAAAGCGGAAGCGTACCTTAATCCATATCCGGAAGTCGTTATCTAAAGTCGTACAGATGGTCTTCCAGATTAATACGTTCACCTTAGAGAGCCATTTGATTCTCTCTACCTTAACCTTAGTTTTCTCTTTGATAATGAGATGTCAGTATGAGAATGTAGCACGTGTAATCTGGGGACCATGACCCTATATATAGGTAATCAGGTACCTTTTGGTATTCATACCTTTTGGCATTCTCACCCTTTGGTATTTCTATTTTAGCCTATCATTAAAATATGAATAATCATTTAATCTCTACACATTAAAGGTCCATACCCTATTAGATACACAAAAAAATTCAATTGCCTAAAAATACTTAGCAGATCATTTTTAATTAGGCTTCACCTTATTTGACAGTCCACAAACACATAATTATTCTCATATAAGCCCAACATTGGATTAATGATCCAACATATTTAGTTTACTTTTTTTTCCCGACAGGCGGTTGCTTTTTGATGATTCCAGAGGTGTTGGAGAGGCACTAAATGAGACAGTTTGTGTTCTTGAAGATTGTAGAGGATTGACTGTAAGCACAAGCTAACTTGCCATAGATTTAGACCTCACTGATACCTTTTATGTCAGGTTCAGTTTATCTGATAACCATGCATTTTACAGATTGTAGGAAAGTACTTCCTCAGAATAGATCCTTTACGAGAGGGTGCCAGGTGGCGTCGATTATATGGTCAAGAGATATATTCTCCCTTACTCTTAGCCTTCGCAGAGCAGGTGAAGATAATTATTCCAGCATTATTGTTTCCAGTAAAATCATTCTGTAACTCACAGATGTACCATTCTCATTTTTTCAGGATGGAGATAGTTGGGCTAGCTCTCATATAGCAACCTTTTCTGCAATGGAGTCCTCTTATGCTCTACCTGACAATGTAGCGATATTAACCCTCCAGGTGCATACCTCTTCTGTACTTTTAAGATAGGACTGGACAAGTGGTAAGGACAATTAGGGCCTCTCTTACTGTTTTCAAGAACAATTTAAAAAAATCAGAAAACAGTCAATTAAAAAGGTCCTGTTAGAGAATAATAGAAATCATATTCTGGGCTTCAGCTAATAGCTTAAGCTTTTAGGTGAGATGGTTCCTTGACATGGTATCAGAACTTTGTTGACCCAATGATCACGAGTTCGAATCTCACCGCCATCATTCTATTGGATAAAAATCAAGCACAAGATAGTGTGAAACTGTGTGCAAGTTTCAAGCTCAGAGAGTTTTCACTTGAGGGGTGGGATGGTTCCTTGACATGGTATCAGAACCTTGTTGACCCAATGATCACGAGTTCGAATCTCACCGCCATCATTCTATTTGATAAAAATCAAGCACAAGATAGTGTGAAACTGTGTGCAAGTTTCAAGCTCAGAGAGTTTTCACTTGAGGGGTGTGTTTGAGAATAATATAAATCATATTATAGGGCCTCAGCTAATAGCTTAACTTTTTAGATGAGATGATTCCTTGAAAGGTTCATGATATTCTATTGTATGGATCACCAAACTAGATGCTTTGATTCGTCGAACTTTGAACTCTCTAATAATAGAATTTTCACTTGAAGGTTGTGTTAGAGAATAATATAAATTATATTCTAGGACCTCAGCTAGTAGCTTAACTTGTTTAGATGAAATGATTCCTTGACAGGTTCATGATCTTCTATTGTATGGATTACCAAACTAGATGCTTTGATTCGTCAAACTTTGAACTCTCTAATGACAAAGTTTTCACTTGAGGGGTGTGTTAGAGAATAATATAAATCATATTCTAAGGCCTCAGCTAGCAGTTTTAACTTTTTTAGATAAAATGATTCCTTGACAGGTTCATGATCTTCTATTGTATGGATCACCAAACTAGATGCTTTGATTCGTCGAACTTTGAACTCTCTAATGATAACTGTTATTGGAAAGTTGCTTTGATTTGTGTCCCCTATTATACTCTGAATGTGTACCCAATAGAAATGTCAGGTAAGTTAAAAGCGTTTTACCTTTTCTTTTACTCTGCAGGAGTTGAATGATGGAAAGGTTCTCCTTCGGTTAGCACACTTGTATGAGGTATGCAGATTGCCTTCTCATAGTTCTAGAAAATGTAGGAATATATCTTAATCTTTTGAGCAAGATGTCATTTATACACACTATAACCGCAACTTTTTCATAAAATTATCTTTCAACTTAGAAGTTAGTGTTCTTATGAGGAAACCCTTCAGCCCTGTATTCTTTAATCTTTGTTTCTTTTGATGCTTCAAGGTTGGAGAGGACAAGGATCTGTCAGTAATGGCAAGTGTAGAACTGAAAAAGGTGTTCCCAAATAAGAAGGTAGAATTCTGAGAAAAAGTTTCATGCTTGCCGGCAAAGAAAAGAAATTGAAATTTCTTCATAATGATTAAATTTTCCATGATTATCAGATCAACAGAATAACAGAGACAAGTTTATCGGCCAACCAAGAAAGAGTGGAAATGGAGAAGAAGAGGCTGGTCTGGAAAGTAGAAGGCTCTTCAGGAGAAGAACCTAAAGTGGTGAGGGGAGCACCTATCGATCCAACCACACTAGTTGTTCAGCTGGCCCCAATGGAAATCCGTACCTTCCATATCACCTTTGATTAAATTTGACAATTGCAATGCCAGAATTTCTCTGTGCAAGAAAAACACTTGCGATCGGATCATGTTAACCAGATATC
This sequence comes from Salix viminalis, assembly GCA_029228465.1. Classification (NCBI taxonomy): domain Eukaryota; kingdom Viridiplantae; phylum Streptophyta; class Magnoliopsida; order Malpighiales; family Salicaceae; genus Salix; species Salix viminalis. Next base: position 2,299,397 of record CM055437.1, read on the forward strand.
TTGGCTCTGAAAGTCATTTTTGGCTCTTATGGTTGATATCAGATCTTTGTAAGCTTTCCAAAATGTAGATCTTGTTCAGGCTCCTCGTTTGTAGCTTCTCAAATAAAATGTATCCCATTTATAGATTATAAAGTTTAGCTATCGTCAACCGTATTCTCTCTGCAATTTTTTATCATCTGATGTATTTGAAGTCAAGGAAAATCCATTTTCTTATCATCTTGCAAATTACTCACCATCCAAAAACAAACTGTTCTGACTATAATTTCTGTGTTTGAAAATAATTAGAAAAAGTTATGTGGGCAAGAATCTTGCCAGTGGATTCAACTCAAGTTCATTGTTGTTAAATCACAACCCATACCATTGAGTCTATTGTGTTCTTGCAAGTCGTTCTTCTCATGATGTAAACTGTTTCCCGGCCGGCGATATTTGTGAATCCTGACATTTGTGGAGACAGTGGCACCGATATATATAATGCTGCCAGGAAAAATACATTTCATATCATTGTGAAATTAAATTGAAATTTAACGTTTCCACATCCACATTGGTATTTACATTGTTACAAGAGATGAAAGAAATAATGACTCGTTTGTATGCAGAAATCTTTAAAAACTGGTAAAATGAAATGTTGACAAATATTCACCAGCCGGGAAAAAAATTGCAATTTTCTATTGAACAAAAATGAAAACGAAATATTGTTTTTATTTTTTTATTATTTTGCTGATGGATATACTTACATTAGCTATTCTCCCTTTGGTGCTGTGAATAGAATCCGATGGAATTCTGCCTGTGCTGTCGCAAAAACATTGACAAGTCCCTGTTATTTTCCTTTTGTATGCAAGTATAAGCCTTTGCAACATACCCGAAGTCCTGTCCGTACATGTGGGACGCACATGCTGCCTTGTATGTTAGGAGCTGCCAATCACCTGTTGCCAAAAAAAAACATCAAGGCATCATGTAGATTTAGTTATTGTCATAAACCCTATCCAATCATGTTAACTCGATAGACCAACATTCTGTTATTGTCATATTCTACTATGCTCCTGTAATTTCAATTTATAATGAGTGCATTAATTGGCATGTGGATCATAGTCTAATGGCGACGTTTCGAGAGGTCAGAAAAATAAACCTCGCTGGGAAACGTCCCTTGCTCACGGGTCAGTGGTGGAACCAGTATAAGGAGTTCAAAGATATGCAATTAAGGATAGAGTGATCAAGATCATATATTAATATATATGCCAGCTTATAGAGATGAAAGATAGGTACCCGCATCAATTTCTGATGCAAGGATGCTCTTGCTAAAATGACGAGTTGACCACCATCTGCAGCGAGACCTCCAAAGTCCTACTGATTTCCCATGCGTGAACATTTTGGGGATTCCATTATAGCAGAAAGAATAGGACTGCCTTTTTTCACCTTCATTTCCATGCAGACAAACTGACATCTCATCCTCTTCACACCGCGAGACTTTAAGAAAGCACAAAGCAAACTCTCTCCAAGTATCATGTTCCACAAAGACAGCATCTAAATGCAAGGCTATCATTTCCAACAGGGATTGAGGGCTATAATCCCCTGCAATATATGAAAAGAAAGCAATTAGAGAAGGGAAAACAGGCCAACCAGATCGTTTTATTCATTGAGAAGCCTGAAACACACATCACATGCCTGAGATACAAAAGCACAAAAGTTTCCAATACTGCAAAAAGTACATAAACAATTCCCTGCAGCTGGTTACTCAGGAACAAGTTCATGTCCATAACACTAGAAAGCCTTACTTGATGCATTCAGCGGTAACGTGGTTATTTAGAATGTAAAATACATGAATTTTGATGTGTTCCAGAGAGAAAGAAGTAAATTAAGAAACAAAAAGGCTAACAGAGGGTCCCAGTGTCAGGATGTGTACCTTTTTGATGCAGCCTGATAAGCCTTGCCAATGAGTGGCTGCATTTAGGATCACTCTTTAAGGTGTCCTCATAACAAGTTGCAAGTATGACACTGTTATTAGGATCAACGCGCTCCAAAAGATTGGCCTTCATTCTGCACCAAGTACATATTTTATTTCATCATGAACAAGATCAGGAGATCGTGATTGAGTAAAGGATACAGCTCAAAGACAAGTGTAGCTGCATGAAAATTTAGATACACGCTAACTGTATTAGACCCTCTTTTAATTGACTTCTATTTCCTTAAATATGTGCATGTGTGTGTACATTCATGTGCATCACTACAACCAGCTATTGGAAAAACCAACCAAGACTGGTAGTAAAAAACAAAACCAAAGAGAAACAAGAAGAATCACATCAACAAAAATGTATCCTCTTTGTCAAAGTTTACAGATGGTCTTCTGCCAGGTCAATCAGATGCATTTAATTACTTTCTTGGATAAGTTACACCTTATCTACACCAAAGACTTCATTGCCGATAGAAGCAGTTTAAAACTCAGAAAAGTAGAACCTCTTAGGAAGTGCTCCGCTTGAGTTGGTACAGAACTTCTCGATTTCATCAAGGGCCTCTTTGTCTTTGCATCCAATCAGCAATAACTGGCAAAAGCAAATTTACAATGTTTAGATATCAAGATTCAAACAGTAATGATATTCACCAATGATATTGAAATCAATAAATTCCACATACACACTAATGACTGTAATTATCAGAAAGGAATAAGAAATCATCACTACTTTGTCATGAGGATAACACTACCAGGTCAGTGATGAACAGCAACAGACAAAACCATCTTACACATTACCAAAACCACATAACACATACATGTTAAGAATATAAGGAATTTCAACATTGTAGGGGCTCAAGAATGAAATATCTGTTGTCCATAATCTTCTATATCACATGGTCAACCTGCCTCAATCTAAATAAGAGTGTTTCAATAATTAGATCAAGGACAGGTTTGTTCTGCATAACAGTAGAACCCCATATTGTAATGCCTCACATGATAAACTATTGTAAAAATATATCTCTGGCACTGTTAGACATTACAATGTTGTGTCAACTTCATCATGAGGAAGGACAAGGCAGGTGGTTCATAGATTGTAGTTCTTGTTTATTTCATAAAACCAGGAGACATGCTAGAATAAATACATACCGCGAGACTCCAGAGCCTCGTCTCTTGGAAAAGAGGAAGCATTGAAGTGAAGAAATACGAGCAAATGCATGCAGTAATTTGTCTTGTCTAGTGGTAAATTCCATATCCTCAATCCGGTCATGGAGACTAAAAGATTGCATCAAATTGAAAAGGCACACCAGCTTAGTTCTAGCCTGTAGGGAGGCAATATACTATGTTGTTGTTCCCTGTCAACAATCAACTAGAGTATAGCTATCTTGTATGCCACTCCCAAGGTTGTTAAAAACATTATCTGTCACTGGTCTCATGTAAAGATGCAAAATGGGAATATTACACAGACAGTCTTAAACTCACATACTTTCCCCAAGGGAAAAAGCTACAATGATAAACCTTTTTCTATTGGAAACAGCACTATAGCATAGCTGAATGCAGCAAGTACATTTCCTTAATTGCAAGTGTGAATGCCGTGTCCTGAACAGAAAAGTTTAAATTCTTGGAATGATTTTTTTATCAATGTTTACAAGATGTAAGTCATCAGTTATGTTCCCTTTACCTGTACCAAAGGAAGCAAGGCTGCTGGTACTGGAGGAGTGGAGTGTACGGCTTCTTGCAAATACTTCACTGCATTCCTATATTCCTCATCACGAACTATCTGATCCAAGTCCCAGTTCCCAGTTCTCAGCGGTAACAGCCATGATCCTGAGTTCTCTTTGGGCAGACAAATAAATCATTTAGCATGCATATTTCGGCATGTGCTTGCATGCATTGAATTTTTCCATGTAATGAATAATAACAATAATCGGCATTCAGCATAAGAGAATTGCATCATAATCTTTAGCTCTTACTGGTGAACTTTAAGCATTTCAACAAGGGGGTCTAATAGTGTAACAATGCAACAACTAATGACCTTCACATAACAGAATCACATGATTTTGAATCCTTTATCGAATGTTCTAGGATCAAGGTTTCAGAGTCACATCCCTAATGGCTCTAGCACAACTACACTAGCATCTGAGGATTTCAACAGATAAAGTTGCTTAGATTATGTTTTATCTTTCATAGCTTAACAATTTTATAGATGTAAAATTACTTGCTTCTAAAAAAATTAGAAATAATTTGCAACTACAACTTCCAACTAGCTACACTGCCCACAAAGACATCATCATTAAGTACAATTATCCAGTGGCTTTAGAAATTTGTTAAGGAGGCTTTCTCCAGGTTTACAACTGATTTATCTATTGAAACAAACATAGCAAAAAACAATGCCGTGCCCTCTTTTCTACCTCTCGACCTCGCACTTCAACTTTGTCAGCATCTATAGGTTGACACTTCCAGAATTCAATCAGTATTCATCTCGCTTGATATTCACTAAAAAACACATTACTCTTCATCAGCTTATTAGGAACTCATCTGCATGGAGATGCCATGACTATTAAAAGACTCTAGATACTTCTAATGGTGTCTAGTCAATATATCAATATAATGAATGAAATTCTATCCATACAGAATTCCTTTGTGTCATCATTAGAATTTCAAAGCACGTCATATTAATTGATGGCAAATTCAATTTTTATTGAGAATGACAACTTTTGGCATTTAAAATGCGTGTAGCAGCAAACATGTATGATTACATTGCTTACTAGAACTACCATCTAAGAACTACCATCTAATTATAGAAAATTCCATGTTGATGCATGTGCAGGGGCGATTTTTCATGGAGTAACCCAAGAGCAATTATGTTCTATAGATAGTTAAATTCAGGAAATTTATTTTCCCCAACTTCTCTATACCTTCTTATTTCGGCCTCTTTTAAGTACCCATCAAAGCATACATAATATGCATGCATGACTCTCAACATAATGAAAAGGCCCCTCCCAGCATAAGTAAAAATATAAATGTACTTCAGTTGCCACAGCAACTTGGGATATGCAGCATAAACTTATCATCACTAAATGTGATTCTAAGGTGTTCCTTGATGGAGTGAAAGATATAGTATTGCTAAGCCACTTGGGAAGGAAAAATTATAGGAACTTGTAGAGGTGTGTTGCTATCACAACTATGCAGAATAACATTTCTTGGCTTGATTTGGTCCAGTACACAGGCCTTTGAAGGAGCTTCCTAAATTGTCCTAATTTTTTCCATTCTGTTTTTTCTGTTCCTTTTTCAATGAGGCTGTCTTATCATCTGCTGTATGACCATTCATTCAGTTTAAATCATTAATATAACCCGTCTTTTACCTTGAAAAAACTAAAGGCCACCAGCAACAAGAATAAACAAAACAATGGGATTTGGAACTCACCAAAGGCAGTCAGATTAGGGACAAAGTGCATGTGACCACCATTATTATCAAAGGAGGCATCAGTTTCAGCAGAGTTCACATAAAAGCCTCGTGGTTGAAAGTCTATTTGGAGATTTTCTTTGTGCAGTTTATCAACCTTCACAGGTAACGCTTCTCTGTTAACACTACCATCAACCTCCACAGATATTTCTTTCTCTTTCATGACAGAAGTCTCTGAATCACAGTGAAAGGAAGCACCACTTTCTTCATTAAAAACTGTATTATGCCTCTCTGAGTCCCCAACTTCATGGCTGAATCTCGTAACTGACATCTCTAGTTGAGGAGTGGCTGACTCATCTGAAGGGGAATGAATTTTGAAGGTATCCTTCCACTGAATTTCTTCCGGGAGACTAGAATACCACAACTGACTAGATATCAAGCCCAGGATCATATTAAAAAATGGATGATTCTCATATCCACGCTCTTCCATCAAGCTGGGAAAACAAAAGAATGATGCGGTTAAATGATCAGAAAGCTTTAGGAAATTACATATAACCTAAATCTCAAATTCTTGATCAATAACTTCATATTATCATATTTATATAAGAAAAGTGTGAACGAAAAGCATCCAGGGTGTACAATTTACCATACAAAAAAACAGAAACATGTATGAAGAATTTGGAAATCTACAAAATCTAAAACAAGCTGAATAAAATACTGTTTCCTCTATCAGAAGTGAAGAGTTTTAATCCAGCTATAATGAGGGAAATAATTTTTTCCTTCTTATGACAGCTTTCCTGTTAGATGGACAGTGTGTAAAACTTACTAATCATATCACTTAGGCATAACAAACTGTTAATAACCTTTTACATGGGAGGTATAATCCTAAGTACGCAACATTGATAAAAAGTGAAAATCAATCTACAAGGACAAATCTTGGTTACACTACCTCGAACAGAAAAAACATAAGAAACTGAAACCTGCAAGTGGATCAAAGGGCGTCATGGGTTTTTTTCCTTTCCTGTGTTCAAGTGGTATTTGTGCCTAATGCTAGTTGCTGACATGGGCATATAATTTCATATATTATAGCAATGAAAAAACACGTGACAATGAAATATCATTATGGTCATATAGCGTTGTAGCACACTGCAAGTCCCATTATCTAGTCAATTATTAAGTATGAAAAAGTGATAACCATACATTTTGACATTGTGACGTTCAGCTTCAATATCTCCTTGCAAAACACGGGAAAGGATGAACTGCAAACGAACAACAAAGCTATCCTGCTCAACAATCAAAGTCTTTAATCAGCACAAAATGACTTTAGTGCACACAAACATCTGAAAAAATAAAGGGGTTAATGTGGTGTTCTCCAACTATATCATGCGCCCAGAACAAATAATGCTTAGCAATGGAATGAGAACTTTTCAACTATACCTCTTTCATTTGCCCATCCTTGGTTCTTTTATTTGATAAGTTGGTTCCAATCCTTGCCATCCAAGTATCATATATGCCAGAAATTGCTGATAAACTGACGTCATCACCTTCTATGTGCTTAAGAAGATCCAGCAAAACCTAAAAATGCTACCATGTATGGTAAAAGGTTTTATTATAAATGCTCTAGATGTAATTGACATTTTTCAAACATATGATAAAAGCATTATGATATAAAGAAAGCTTTACAATCACAACAGATCAGAAGGATCAAGATATGCACACAATCCTAAGCAAAGGATAAAAAGTTCAGCTGATTGCAGCCACATTGCAGCTGCAGCTATAAAAATGGGAATGCAACACAATGGTTCCAAGGAAAAAACAAATGACATCTTTTGTCATTCGTTGGTCTTAAGACTCTGTAACCCACTAAATGGTCTTTGATCCTGAAGATTCTATGATCAAAAACTCAGTCACTCACGTTGCTAGTAGGCAGGCAGTTCTCAAAACATATTGTTCCATCACCGAGCAAAATAGAATATGATAAGAAAGTTGTTCAAAGAATTTCTCAATTTCTCTCCGAGGTACAAATAATACATGACCAAAGCACAAATAATAGATGATGGAAAAAAACTTCAAGTTGCATCATTGCAAAAGCCCCAAATGCGAACACACTTTATGGTAATTTATGGCAACACACTTAGCGCAGTAGAAAAGATCAAAATAAAGGGATGTGGTGGGCATCAGAAACATACGGTATACTTGAAGCGATTCAAGATAGGAGATTTATCTTTGCGTGTGGCTTTCAAAAACACACTTAGCACCCCAGCAGCTTCTTTCCAATTATGTTGTCTGACTAATTTTTGCAAGAGATGGAACAATCTCATGCGATTTTCATGTCGAATAAAGATGGAACCGAGTCCGAGAAGGTAGGATGGCTTGGTTAAAGACAGCATAACTCTGGTATAAGATTTTTCCAGTTTCGTGATATGACAATCATTGGCAACCATTGTACTACGATGACTTCTCCTTTTTCGTTTTTTTGATTTTTTAGCATCAACTTCCAATGATAGCTTCACAGGTGGACTCTCCAATGCTTTGCTACCAATAACTTCGTCTTCTATTGGGAGATCTTCCACTGTCTCTGCATGCAAATACATCCTCACCCTCCTCGAAACAAAAAGATCAGTTCATGGGAGATTGGAATACTGATTCAGACGGAGCGTGTATCAGACGTGCCACTACTGACGGCGACGAGTGGAAGCGACACTCCGGCGTCCTGAGATGTGAGTGACTGGGCAGATTGGGTAGATCTCCCTCTCCTCTCCACACCTATGCTAACAACAGCGTGCAACAGAAAATCCAAGCAAGAAAGGTTTCAATTTTTTTTATCCTCTTCCTCCTTGGTCTGTTATAGGTTTCTTCTTCCTCCTCACCGTCGATTAGGCTTCTGCCAATGTTAATTATGGTTTTACTGTCGTTGTGGTAGAGTTGTTGTCGTGGCTGTCAGTTGGAGGAGGAAAGCAGGTTGCTCACCACTGTCGGAGGGTCAGTGACCGGCGTTGGGCTTGTATTGGTGTGGTGTAGCTTGTCTGTTGAAGTGGATACGGAAGGTTGTTCAGGTGGTGTTTCAGCTGCAACAAGATTGATAGGTTGTTTTTTTTTGCCGTGGGTGTGGCGGAAAGAAAAAGAGTGGCTGTCGTTTCGGGTATGATGGCACGACTGAGAGAAGGTGGCGCCGTGTGTGGCTTTCGGTCTGCGAGGGAGGCTTCTGGTTCTGGCAGTGAAGTGGCTTGGTTTGGAGAAGGCTACTGAAGCTGTGTTTTTCGGCCTAAGTCAGGGTGGCTGTATGGTGGCTAAGGGAGAGGAATGAAAGCTGATTTCGGTGGGGTTAACAACTTAACATTGATGACAGGTTATGCACAAGGTGAATATATATGGGTTGTTTCGAAAAGTGGAGAATTTATTATTATTATTATTATTATTATTATTATTTATTTTATCTTAAAAATCAATGGATTTATCCGATAATTTGTTTGAACAAAAACACAATATAGTCCATAATCTTTCCAAAGGTTTGACTCTTAATTTTAATTCTCTTTAAAAATTGAATTAGAGTAAATGGACTCTAATTTAGGTCATGAAACTCAAAAGTTATTTGATTTTTCAAATAAGATTTGAAATTTTTTATAAATTTTATTTCAGCTTATGTAAGTATTTTCAATTAAAATAAATTAATAACAGATAAAATATTTTCTTTAATTTATTTATAATGATGAATATGAATTTTATTTTAATTATTTAAATATCTTCATATAATTCAATTCATGTTATACTTGATATTTGCTTGTTTATTATCCTTAATTAGAATAACATGTAGCAAGATCAAAACATAACATTAACACAAAAGTTTCAAAGGTGTGGGTGAGCCATTGTCCATCCAATGCATTGTGGATTACAATAATATTTCATGGTGTTTTGCTTTCTTTTTTATTTTTAAGGTTTTAGTTATTGTTTTTAATATATATATATATAATGACAGAAAACCACAAAGAAAAAAAGGTAAAAATAACAAACTTGATTCTATTTTGATTATCAAACGACTTGGTGCTAATCTAATAGAAGGAAAATGCAAAAAATAACAAAGTAAAACACAAAAAATAAAGAAAACATAAGTTTTAATACAAGGGAAAAAAACAATCAATCTTAATTGAGACTTTTAAACATGGTCTAGTGTCTAAAACTTGTAACTCGTTAAATTCTAGATTTGACTTCAATAAAAACATTAACTCTTAACCAATTTAATTTTGAATAATGAAATCATTGAAAAAATATTAATAAAAAAAAACTTGAAAAAAAAAATAGCAAAAGAAATAATGAGGATAAGAATTGAGAGAACAAAATCTAAACATGATGAATTTTTTTTTAAAAAAAGTAGTTTAAAAATGATTTCATACAAAATAAATAGCAATTAATAAAATAAGGAAAAAAATGGAAAGATTAAAAAATCATAAGGGGTGAAATTGAAAACAAAAATTGATAGATTATTTATAGATTAAAAAATAGTAGAGGATGGGATTTAAAAACAAAACTATAAAGGGTCAACTCAATAGAATCAAACCGCAAAAAAAAAAAAAAAAGGAGAGAAAAGAGAGAAAACATTAGCTTAAAAAAAAGAGAAAAAAACAAGTAAATCTAGGTGAACTTTTTAAACCTAATCTAATATCTAAAACTTGCAACTTATAAAATCTTAACCCATGACTCAGTCAAGATTTTTAACTTTGAGAATATTTATTTTTTAAGGATGAAATCATGAAAGAAATATTAGTACAAAGATTTCCAAAACAAATGAGAAAAAAATATTTGTTGAAAAAACCAATTAAAAAATAATCACGTATAAAATAAATAGAAGTTAAAAGAATAAAAATCAATTTTGAAAGATAAAAAAAATATCAGGGAAGAAATTGGAAATATTTTTAATTTGATATATTATTTATAGATTAAAAAGTAGTGAGGATGAGATTGAAAAATATTTATAATTTAATTTAAAAATTGAAAGGGGTGAAATTGAAAAATATTTGTAATTTGATATATCATCTATATATTTAAAAATGGTAGAAGGTTGAGATTGAGTTTATTTTTTTGTAATTTCATAGCTTATTCTAAAATAAAAATAGGAATAAAAAGAATAAAAAACAAATATGAAGAGAAAATAAATTGAAAGGGTTGGTCTAAAATTTTTCATGGGTGACACAAATTTCAAGATAGAGAAAAACAAGGAGAAAAAGAAAATGTTCTTATATGACAAACTAGTGGTGATGTTGATAAGTGTCATACCACCATGTAAAGGGCGTTAGGATCTTTCAAACGCTGCCTTAGATCGTTATTTTTGGTGGCTGGATGTCCCTTCACACGTTGTTAACATGATATGAGGCCCCCACGCACATTGGAATTTGCGTTGTATGCACCAATAAATTTTTATTTTTAAAATAGTATTTAACATATACTAATTACAATAACACATTTGAGAAACCTCAAAATCTATAACAAAATCAATATAAAATGACCAAAAATACCTTTATTGAAGAGTTATATTTTTTTTTTGCTCAAAGAGAATCAAAATAATTTAACTATTTTGAAAAAAATAAAAGGACAAAAATAACCTCAAGACAAAAGCATAATTGTTTTTTATTCTGGAATCAAAATAGTAATTTTACTTTTTTTAAAAATAAAATGACACGTATAACGTCATAACTTATGTTATGGTGAAAAGACAACCTGCCCCTCAAAGCTTAGTTCACCGTCTTTTCTTACTAGGAAACAAATTGTGATTATGCTATTATAATGAATAATAATCTACGAGCAGATGCATAGTAATATCAATGGGAGCTTTAATGTTTTTGACAAGATATTCAAACGACGATAACCTAAGATGACTTGAGTTAAATTTACTAAAACGTGACTTGGAATATGAGACTAAAATATCCCACAAAAAGGAAAGTGAAAAGAAATTGAAAAATTCAAGCCCCAGCAATAAAAAAAAATCAATTTCTTAAAACAAATTTGAATCAACCACACATATAGGTTAATTTTAATTATCTTGAGGACAAGGTTAAAAATCATTACCTGCATCTATTTGACAAAGTAACCTATTACCTAGGATATAAAATCAAGATAATTCAACAAAAAAAATGAAACAAACACTAAGGGCCTGTTTGGGAGAGCGGTTGCGGTCGCTTTTCAAAGTGCTTTTCGTGCCGAAATACATCAAAATAATGTTTTTTTATTTTTTAAAAATCATTTTTGACATCAGCACATCAAAATGATCTAAACACACTAAAACAATTTCATTTAAAATGCAAAAAAAAAAATGAAATTTGGCAAAACGCCGGTTGCACCGCCCATCCAAACAGGCTATAAAGCTACGAGCTTAATAACTAAATGTCAAACAATGATTTAAAAAAATTAATTTTAAATAAAAAAATGCCTTGTTAAAATACAATCATGAAAAAATAAGAAAGTAAAATATTCAATCGTATAACAATTCAAAAGCTAAACAATGCAAACAAAATATAATATTAAAACAAAATGAAAGAAAATAATGAGGGGTAAGTTAAAAAAACAGAAAAACTAAGGAATGGATTTTTTTATATAAAAAAAAAAAAATTGAAAGCCTAAAAACCATAATTGAATAAAAAAAAAAATCAATGTTGATGGGGAAAAAAAAGATAAGAAGGATAAAAATAAAACAATGAAAAGAATGAAAACAAAAAATGTATTAAAAAAATGCAATAAAATTAGAAGTGATGGAATTGCAAAAAAGTAGTAATCATGAAAAATATAAAACACATAAATAGAGCAAGCAAAAGTAGAGGGATGAAATCAAATAAACATATCAAATGGAATAAATAAAATTACAATTGAGGACATAATTGTTTTTTGAAAGTTCATGCACAAATTTATAAGGAGTGAAAAAGAAAAGAGAGGATAAAGAAAAAAACTTCACCGCAACTCAACTAAAACTTCTCTGTAATCACGGATTATCCTATAACATCGCAACATAAATAAGATTTTGTTAATTAGACAGGCCCTCATGTGCCACTGAATGATGTGAAGTCCGTCACGTACGATATTTTGCATCAACAACTATTTTTTTAATTTTTTTAATAATATTTAAAACTTAAAATTATTAAACAATCTTCAACCAATTAAAAATAAAAATAAAAATAAAACAAAACCAAACTAATATATCCTTGAACCTTAGTTTTTTTTGGATTTCAAAGATAGTTTTGTTTATTTCACTATTTTATTAATTGAAAAAGGTGAAGAAACCCATGTCTTTTTGCCCCCGGTATGACTGTAACTTGATTGCAAGAATTTCACTATAATATTTTTTATTATTAATAATAAATTAATCATTTTAGTATAATAAACTGTACCCTTATTTGTAAGCACCTTTAGTTTCTCTTTTTAAGGGTAAAAACGTGATTACACTACTTTAATGAGTGGAAAGATGTGTCTTGGGACACGGTCATTTTTTTTCCCTGTGGGTTTTTAACTTAATTTAATTTAATTGTAATGGATTAATTTATTATCGCTTTTCGCCTTTTGTTTTTCCTGGTTAAAAAACCCACCACCACGTTCAGGTAAAAAACCCTTCGTTCACCCGACCACCACTCCCTTTTTTTATTTAAATTCAATCTCTAATACACAGATCCAATTACTTGCTCATTTCCTCGATTATTGCTGTTTGTTTGTTTGTTTGTTTGAAGGAATCATGGTGAAAGAAAACGAAGTTGCCGCAATGGAAATCGAGGTTCCAAAACCGAACAATTCTGATCAGATCAATCCGAGATACTCAATCAATGGTCATTATTATTATCGAATGGATTTGCAATCTCTCTCTTTTTAATTTAAGTTCAAACGAAAAATAACTGAATTAAACTTAAATTGAGTGATATATTAATTTTACTATTTTTCTAATTGAGGTATTTTGGTTATTAGTGTTGCAATTACTGAAATCTGCGCAAATGCAGCATGGATTGAGGCACGGGGATTATGCGCGTTATCGGTATGTGAATCTAGTTTGTTGGATTTTGGTGGTTGTTAGTTGAGGAATTTTGATTTGAAAGTGTAATTGGTTGGATTTTACTGGAAGTGTAGGAGGTATTGTACTGCGCGTTTAAGGAGGTTATACAAATCATTGAAGTTTACTCATGGTCGCGGTAAATATACGCGTAGAGCTATGAATGAATCAACTGTTACTGAAGTGAGGTATGCCTTGTTGATTACAGCTTTTGTTTAGTCCAACTTCTGTTTTAGAATTTGTACAATTTTGTTTTTGGTTGATTTTCTTGTTGTTACTTGTTTCTCCATATGCTTGTGATGTTTACCGATCGGCTTTGTTTTTTGTTTTTTTTTTTTTTTTTTTTTATTATAGCTGTGTATTTTCATGAGCTGAAATCGGCTAGGTTGTTTTGCTTTAGAAGTAAGAATAGGATATTTTCATAGGAAGGATTGGTATTTTATGTCTATTGTACTTGTCTTGGAGAGATTTATAGTTGATTTGCATTAGTTATGTACAAGTGATTATCTTGAGGATCCACTTTGTTTTTGTGGTTTCTTTGACAATGTGGATTAACAAGTATGATAAACATGACAGTTTTCACTGTCTATGAAGATTATAATGTATCTTGTTTGAAGAAGAATAGGTATCTGCATCTGGTTCTTTATACGGCGGAGAGAGCATGGAGCCATGCCATGGAAAAACGACAGCTTCTAGATGGCCCAAATGCTAAGCAGCGTATTTATTTGATTGGGAGACTGAGGAAGGCAGTGAAATGGGCTGATTTATTCTCAAGATTATGTGCTACCAAGGGAGATTCCAGAACATCTTTAGAAGCAGAGGTGTGTATGTTTTTAGTTCTCTCAATTCATATTGCTTTGGTATCTCCTTATGATTATTCAAAGAAAAGTTGGTGCAAATTGTGTCTACTATAATGATTGCATCAGCAAAAAAATTTGTGGATAATTCCTTCACATAGAATCAAATGAACTTCCCTGTCAAGTTTGGTGTTATTGGTGGTGAGCATTACCATAACAATTGCTCTCTAGTTTGTCTATAGAACATCTTTTTTAGAGAGAATGCAACGGTATGCATGCAATCACAACTGCAAAACTGGAGTCTATATATATGTTCTTCTATCTATCACATTTTTTACATTTCGATGTTTTGTTCTTTTTTTAATCTCTTAACAGCACCAAGTTGTTTTGGATTTTATGTTTTGTTAATAGCTGCTCGATATGTACTGCATGTTGAGGAGCATTCCTATAGTTTAGTTCATGTTGAGATAGCTCGTTCATTCTCAATTAACAATGCTTTTTATGTCCATTTTATAGGCCTATGCATCATGCATGAACGGGCTTTTGTTGTTTGAGCAAGATCGGAATTGGGACACTGCATTGAAGAATTTCATCAGTGCTAGGTTACTCTTGTCTCTATTATACTCGATCATTACTGCTACTGCTCTTACATTGGAATGGTGTTTCTCCTTGGCAACAATTTTTTTTAAAAAAAGGGGCCATTTGCCTGCCCATGCACTTCCTGAGCTATTACTTGAAGGGATGTGGCTTGGTGTATGGTGGCTATCTTCCAAAGACACAACTCTATGTACTTGAATTCATTAGCCTCAGAATTTTACTCTCTCCATTATGCCATGTCTTTCCTCTTTTCTTTCATCTATCCCATAGTGATTATCCACTTCAAATAGTTAACGTTAAGTTTACATCAGTTTGATAAATTGTCCATTGTACTTCTGAAATATATAAAAAAGCAACAAATGTTAATGATTTAAACATCACTATTAAAATCTGTAATTGTGGATGCAATAATTACTGTCCCCCTAACACATTGTCTCAAAGAAGGCCATTGTTTTGAGTTGGAGTATCACTTTCTCAGACCAAAGTCCTCTCATCAAATAATTCCAAGTATAAAAAGATTTATTAGAACTTGATAAATAAGTTTTTTGCCTTTATTGCCAAATATTGTGCTTGACTAGCTTGATTTGTTGTGTAGAGCTGTTTATGAGGAACTTGGGAAATATGGAGACTTGGAGAATCAAGTTTTGTGCCGTGAACGCGTTGAGGAGCTGGAACCTAGTATTAGATACTGCCGACACAAAATTGGCGAGTCAAATCTGAAAACTTCTGAACTC
This sequence comes from Salix viminalis, assembly GCA_029228465.1. NCBI lineage: Eukaryota > Viridiplantae > Streptophyta > Magnoliopsida > Malpighiales > Salicaceae > Salix > Salix viminalis. The sequence goes on from CM055437.1 coordinate 2,314,896, forward strand.
TTGCAAATTGGTGAGATGGAAGGCCCTGCCCTAGACCTTTTCAAAGCAAAATTGGAGGTGAGTTTGGTCTTTTATCAGAATTTGTGCATGACCTGCTTCTTTTTGTGTCTCCTACTTTCAGTATCTTCAGTAATTGCCTGTTTTTATTCTGCTGCCTTATCATTTGAAAAATTAAATTCTGGCATTAGCATTGTGTCATAGTTTCTTTTTGATTATAAAAATGATTTTGCGCACTTGAAGCAGTGTAAGCAGAATGTTCATGTTAGACCAATTCCACTCTAGCCTTTTTTACACATGCGGCGATTCTCTCTGCATGGACATTATGGTAGTCAATGGTTATTGAATTTGTAAACTCATCTTGTGTATTCTGTAGTTTGATTTGAGGAATATAAAAAATGGTTGTTCATTCTGTCATTTTCATTCTTGCATTTAAGAATATTCTGCTTTGTTTTGTAGGCTGCAATGGCTGAAGCGAGATCTCAACAGGCTGCATCACTGACAGAGTTTCACTGGCTTGGTCACAGATTTCCAATTTCAAATGCAAAAACTCGAGTTGCCATTTTAAAAGGTTGGCATTCGATTTCTTTGAGTGAAGATTTAGGTGGGAATATTATTATGGAGTACTATAATCGTAGGTGTGTAATCACCTGCTGGGTTTGCACATTTAGTATACATCTATTGCCTGCTATGAAATGTTGTCATTTAGCAGTTCTTGAACAATTACATGGATGGTCATTACGCTATTTCTCCAAATTCTTTTTGATGAATCTCCTCTCCAAACTTCATGGACCGACTCTTGATAAATCCTGTTCATGTGTATCTTTAAATGGAAAAGTATTATTCAATGCAGATGATGGCAATATATGCGAAGTGGTTTTTTCTCTGCGAGTGAGATGGATTGCTTTACTTTTGACGATTATAATTTTCTGAACTTTATTGAGAAATCGGTATTTCAATAATTAGATTTCATCAATTTCCTTTCCGAGAATGATTCTCTTTGTTCTTCATATTGCATATATAGTTATATTTATGAGGAGGCTGACTGAATGTTCATATTTCACTGCCATGTCCCTCCTCAATTCATCTTTATGCTTCTAACAGAGCCTGAAACTATTTTTCTTGTATGGTGATCATTTTAGCACAAGAATTGGAGAAGGATTTGCATGGTCCTGCAGCAGATTCACTCTCAGCTGAGAAAAAATTGGCAGTATTTGACAAAATTTATATCGCATATCAAGAGGCCAGGAGCTTCATTCGCAGTGACTTGGTATGGAAGTTCAGCCAAATTATGTTAATTATTTCCTGCTTTTACTATCATAACTTCTGTTTTCTTATAAATATTTTCATATCCGTAGTGTGTTGATTATTTTTTGCTATAATCCTTCATACTTGGATTTCTTTTACACTTTGTTTAGGCCAGTGCTGGTAATGCTGACAGTGTCAAAGATGACTTAAATGGGCTTGATAAAGCTGTTGGTGCGGTCCTAGGACAGCGGACCATTGAGCGTAACCAGTTGTTGGTTAGCATTGCCAAGAGTAAACTTGCTAGGCGCAGAGAGGACAAAAATGAGAAAGTTGCCAAGCCAGAAGAGCTTGTTCGTTTGTATGATCTTTTATTACAGGTCAACAATCTTTCCTTGCACATGTGTTACCTACATGTATTTTCTTTTTAGAGGATTGATTTTAACTACTAAATACAACGCATGCCTCTGCCCTAATTAAATTGCTGACTTTGTTATTGTTATGTTTCACAGAATACAGCTGATCTTTCTGATTTAGTTAGTTCTGGAAGAGACCGAAAACCTGAAGAAGTTGCATTTTCTGAAGACTGTGTTCTTCGTAGTATGGCTTTCCGAGCACAAAGGTTGGAATCTGAAATTTATACCAACTGTTAGATTGAGTTTTTTTTATGTGCTGCTTCGATGACAGTTTCTCCAATTGATGGTTCATTATTGACTGAATGTTGATACCGTTTATATTTGGGGTTATAATACGCATTATTCAAGAAATCACTTGATGACTAGATACTACATCCTTTCATACTCATCAACTTTTAAGACCCGTTGCCTTTCCTGTGATATTTCTTCTGTTCTTTGCCTAAGCATACCCTTTACAATGCACATCAACACTTACATTCCTGCTTATTGAAATTTAACAATTGAAGCGGGTTCTTTAAAAGCCAACCAATTTCCTTGCCTGGCTTAGGATTTTTAATTTTGTATCTCTGAAAATATTTGCAGGTGCTTCTACTTGGCAAAATCATACAGTTCAGCTGGAAAACGAACTGAAGCTTATGCATTATACTGCCATGCTCGATCCCTTGCTGAGAATGCCCTAAAGAAATTCCAAACCATGATGGACACTGATGAGGTAATGTAGCCTGGAGAAAGGAGATTAAAACTTTGGGCAATCCTTTTTATTTCATTAGTCGAAATTAGTTGCTGATTTGTTTTAGCTGCTTTGCTCTATGGAACATTTTCTTGATGCACTCTTGGTGGTATTTTGATTCCTGACCTTCAAAGTATATGACATGCCAAATATTTTACTTGTACTGTTAATGATTTCGTATAACAGGCAATGACCAAAGAGTTGGAAACACTATACAACGAGTGCAGAGCTAACAGTTGCATTGAGCATGCAACTGGGATTATGGAGGATGAGAAGGCTCCGGAGAATCTCTCAAAGAAAATTTCTACAATATCACTCAGCGGAGTGGACAAGAAGGTAACCCCATCTGGGCTATGTGATTCCCTTTTGTTTCTCTCAGAATAGGCAGGATGATTATTCTCAATCATTTAATTGTGTACTTAAAAAGAGTAAACTGGCAAACAGGATGGGTGATATATTTGTAAATCAATTTATCATTTCTTGCCTCCTACATTGATTTACCATACATCAGCCAAGTAAAGAACCAGACAAAGATTCTAATAGTTCTTTTTTGGTTTCTATAACGAGAGTCTCAGATATAAGTTGTGTTAATATTCTGCAAATGCTTCTATAAGCTATCCTAACTAACTATAATGTTAAAATTTTCTGGAGATAAATTATATTGTGATTGGTTTGTGAGTTCTAATTTGGATTCCACCTTATTAGCCTTTTTAACTTTTCCTTTCGTGCATCTAGTTGTATGCGATTATTATGCGGTGTTTATCCATCCGACGAATAATGTAAGAGTTGCTTCAGCTCCTGCTCGTGCTTGGCTGACCTGCTGATTTGAATGTGTCAGGTGGAGAAATTCCTCGTCGAGAAACTAGATGTATACGAGTCGGCTGTCGGTGAATCAAATGTGAAAAGTGTTCCTCGCATTGGAGTCTTCCCTCCAGCTTTCCAATCAACACCTCGAAATCCTATTGTTCTAGACCTTGCCTATAACTGCATTGATTTCCCATCTCTAGAAAACAGGATGAAGAAGGACAGGAAGGGCTTCATAAGTAGACTCTGGCGATGAGCTCTGTAAATGATCAGACACCTTCCCCCGCCAAAAGAGAGAATTCCTTTTCAAGGCGCTGGATGTGCTCACTTTGTAGTCAGAGCTGATGATGAATTTTAATTGTATTTAGTCTATTGATAATTCTTTTTTGAATTTTGGGATTGATTTCAGTTTTGTGCTAATTTATTTCCAAACTTCATTAAAGCAGCTAAACAGGGTGGCTGTACCTTTTTATATCTTGCCTTGTCTTAAATGAAATTCCAAACTTTACGTTGATGCAGTCATTTTGTCAACCTTACCCGACAGTTTTTGATCCTGTGCCTTCACTGTTTGGAACACATTGCCAAATGCATTTCGGTGCGATGCAAGAGTTCTCTTTTCTTTTTTTTCGTCTCATGTTGCTGGGCTGAAAAATTGATTTGATGTTTTTTAAAATATTTTTTAAAATATTTTTTAAATGAAAGAAAACCAAATTCAAAATCACCTTAAAGTCAAATAATAATAAGCTTATAGTTACCTGGACTTTATAGAACTATGCAGCTCGTTAGCTATAATGGGAATTTATGGAATTAATAGTCATATGTAATTGATACTTTTTAATCAAAATAGACTCTTTTTTTCATGGTTATGAAGCTAACACATAGCTTTCATATATCCTCTCGGGCCACAATTGCAGACTTGCTAGGAATTCTAACTTGTTTCTTGAAGTTTGAAGCATACAATGGTAAGTTTTACTACTGCAAGTAATCCCAAATTCAGTGTACAAATTCATAAATTCACATAAATACGTCATACAATTATGAACCAAAATCTGCCAGCAGGGTCCTTCGCTTGGTGGTCAAGAAAGGTTTCTCTCTTCCTCTCATCTCAGGTTCAAGCCTTGTCAGGCACGCTTATCACTCTCGCGGTGTCTTACATGCTCATTGGGCTTGCAGGATGTTCAGTGGGCCTGGGGATTTAGTTGTGGTGCGCGCAAGCTGACCCAAACACCCCGGTTATCAAAAAAAAAATATATATATGAACCAAAATCTTTCCTGAAACTCCATCAAAAAGTCCCCTAGCTCATCTCAGCCGGTAACTCCTTAACCCGTGCTATATTCTGCTCCTTGAAATATCCCTAGCTAGCTCGATCATATTATTACAGGTCTGGGTTTCAGGTCCCCATCGAAATCATTTCATTTAAAAGAGCATTTGCCTTCTCCTTATCACCAAAATTACACATCCCTCTACTGAGAGCATTATACGTGAAAAGATTCGATTGAACTCCACAAGCAAGCATCTCCTCCTAGACCCAAAATGCTTCTCCACCTTGTCTCGCGAACCCACCAATCAAAGCAGTATAAGCAATGTGGCCAGGTTCCGAACCCTTGTTATACATCTCCAACACAAGCTCTGCCTCACTACATCTCTTCTGTTTACAGAAACCCATCAATAAGTATACCATAAGTAAGAACATAAGGGACAAAACCCTTGCCAACCACCAACTTCTTCAACGAAAACGTTTCATCAACGTTCCCATCTCAACACAATCCACCGATCACCACAATGTAAGTAGCCAGACTAGGAATACAAACCTTTTCTTCCATTTGGAGAAGGACTCGTTCAACCTCCTTGACGTTCCCTTATCTAAAATGCTCATTGATTAAACGTGTACGTACAAGTATAGACACCAAGCACTGCACTAGGGCTCTAACATCCCATTGTAAACTTTTCAAAACAACTCCAGTTTATTAGCCTTCAGCAAATCACTCAACAGCCCATTACATCACAGCAAATCAACAGCAAAATCATTTCTTTTTGCAGCCCAAAAATCACTAACAGCCTCATCAAAAAGCCCTTTCCTTTTATACCCATCAAAACAACTCAAAAACCACCCCACAATTATTTTTACCACCATACCATTATTCGTACCTAACTCTTTATAAGAATTGATAAACGGTCCAAAATCTCTGAAAACCCACTACTAGACCTCATTATTATTTGACTTACAACACTGTCAGCCCTAGAAAAAGGCTAGAATTGCATAAAATCAACGAAAGAGTTGAAAAGGATAGCCACTTTTGAGAGAAACCCATTTAAGACTGAACGCGTTTGAAGAAATTTAACAAAAGTTTAGGATCAAATCTGGTACCAGCTTATTTGATATTAAAGGTAATGAAGATTCCCATTTTTATATGGTTGAGATATGTTGTGATTTCATTGACTATGTTGGTGCTGTTGTTTTGGGCTATAAGCAAAAACTGTAGACTCTCTGACTTAGGGTTCTTGTTTTTGAGGTTATCGAGTTTCAGTATCTGTTTTTGAAGAAATTTAGGTTTACCTGGTAACAGATCAGATCATCAGACCCATCTTCTTGTTGTTTTGATTTGACGGAGAGAGAACAGAGTAATGTGAGATACAGAAGAAAAAGGAGCTAGGGTTAATTATACCATAGTATTTTTCCTTTCATCCACACCTTAAGCAAGAAACATGTAACACAATTAAGTGTATTTGCACGTGCACGGGAGGGAGCTAGGTTAATTGTGTCGTGAGTCAATTTTGTCAAAGAAAAGACTTGATCATGCCACGTGCTTGTCAAAGAAAAGCTCCCACAAGATGAGAGAAAATGTTGTCGATTCATTACACCCGCTTGTCTTTTTTGTCTTTTAGAGAGATTGATGAGACAAAATGAGGGTAAATGCACACGTTTTGGGTATATGAAGATAGGATGAATATCTACCGTTTAGAGCTGGTCAAGTGATACGAGTTGTCGACTTCTATAATTATTAATATAATAATTATTAAAAATTTATATAATTATTAATTTTCAAAACTCGTAGAATTAGTCGAGATGCGTGTAAACTTACTTGATATTCATATTAAAAAAAAAAAGAGGATGAATATCACCTTTGCCTTTGTCTATGGCTTGCTTGTTTGGACCATGCGTGTTTGGTGCAGAAAGACGAAGAAAAGGCAAAGATTACGACAAGATGAGTGCTTGTCTTTCGGGTGATGGTGAATATGGTGACCAATGTGTTTGCACATTTCATAACTCTACATATTTTAGTGCCGTGTTGGAACACAATTGATCCCTTCAATGGCATTTCTGTATATTTATGGCTTGCAAAATACTTGTGTTCATATGAAATAATATTTTTGCATACCTAGATTCATGTCATCCATTTATTATGCTCCCCTTTTAATCCCATTTGAATTTGAATCGAAAATATAATATATGCAATAAACATCCCATAACATAACTTATAAGGGGCTTAAAGTTTGTTTCTATTTAATATTTATATATTAATTTAAACATAAATCTTAAAAAAACATCTTTTACAGCATCATTTTAAGATATAATTTTATTTAAAAAACAAGAAAGAAAAGTTAAGGTAGGAGTCAAACCTCCTTTTATCACCAAACATATCTCTTGAAATTGCTTGTCACAATTCTTACGAAAGGAAAACAAACGGATTCTAATGGGTGCTTATCATCTCAAGAATCAATTTCTGTAAGAGATTAACAATAATTTCTTTCTCTAACATGACAGAGACATGATCTTGCCGTTAATATATAGTCTATGCAAGAGGTCAAACCAGGCCACTTTCCCTGCATGGGTAAGAAAAGAAAAAAAAATTCAGACCACAACAGCCTCTACATATCCTCTAACGTTACTTATCTTGTCTGCTTAAAACGACCTTGAATGCTTCGGACTTAATTTTTCGTCCATTTTTGAATGCTTCAATTGCATCTGCTAGGGATTGTGCTTCAATTTAGTCCCCATTAATGGTGGGTTTCGATCTTGCTTATATCTTATGCTGATCACACCACCTAGCCTCGAGCCCCCATTAAAGATATCTTTATGGTTTGCATGTCTGCAGTTTGCGTCCGGTTTTATGTTTATTAGAGAATACTATAAATTATATTCTGGGATCTCGTTAAGTTTTTAGATGAGATGGTTCTTTAACATGATATCAGAGTTTTGTTGACACAGCGATCACGAGTTCGAATCCCATCATCTCATTCTATTTGATAAAAATCAAGCATAAAATAGCATGAGCCTGTACAAGTTTTAAACTCAAACGGTTTTTACTTGAGTTTGGGCTTTCACTCGAGGGAATGTTTTCAAAAATAATATAAATCATATTAACAATTTAAAATTTTAAATGAGATTGTTAAGGTTTTCATCTCTTATTTTATGAATCCACGCAAAGCTATTATGGCATTAACACACAAGCCGAGCACTGAAAACTATAGAAGAAGAAGATCAAGAAGAAGAATAAAACAATTTATTTTCCTTCAGCATCATATGACAATTTGACATGGAGTTTCTTAATTTTGCATGGAAACCTATCCTTTTTTATTCTTAATATTTATATTATAATCCAGCATGCTCAAGCAGCCATGGTCAATATAAGCAAAACTTAGCTTGCAATTCTATCAATGTATGAAGAGACAGCTGTTTCAACGAGAGCAACCTCATTTTTGCCCTGTCTACCACAGGCAGAAATTATTAGGAAAGCTAGTCTCACCATATTAGACAGGAGGCACGGGCCAACAAAAAAGACGTTGATCCAATATATATATATATATATATATATATGTGTGTGTGTGTGTGTGTGTGTGTGTGTGTGTGATTAACTTAAACACGTTTATGCCCATATTATCTATGTTTCTTTTGTCTCACGACAATAATCACATGATACCTAAATGATTTCCCAAAAAAATCCATGTAACTAAGAAGGAAGATCTTATGTGTTGGATAATTAGTTAATCTATTGATTTAAAAATTTGATTCATTCTCTCTAGTCAAGTTGGTCTGATTCTTGATAAACCAATATGGCTAATGGTTGATACCCCCAAAAGATAATATTTCGATAAATTTAGGAATTTTTAAATGTTTAAGCAACTATAATTTTTGAGAGAGTATACAATGATATTTCAGAGAAAGACACTATGAAAATATGTATACAATAGGGAGTCAAGGTTGTGAACCTAGAGTTTAAAGGATTCATAGTGTATTTATATATTATAAATCTTGTTTTTTTAGAGAGAAGGCGCTGAAAAAGTTATTTTACTATGATAATATTAACATTAATGATGGATAAATATTTTTTACACGTGTATTTAATAAAATAAAAAGGATAATATACTTCTAGGGCATTTTTTATACCAAGAATTAGATTAGTAACTATGGAGGTTTGAGCTCTTCCCCTGAACATAACATATGTGAGTTGGGCTCTTCTTTCAAGTTGAATTCATGAGTGGTTAGACCCAAATATATACTTGAAATCATGAATTTTTTTTATATTTTTTATTGAATCTTAATTACCCAAGGAAAAATAGCAGTCCTCTCTCCCCCTTCAGCAAACCAAAAGCAATTTACCCAGAGATTCATGAGCTAGGTCAAAGGTTCAATGTGTCGTTCAATTTAGGTCTGCAAATGAAAAAAATAAAATAAAATAGTCATTATTTATGCAAGAAATTAACATAGGGCGGTGGGATTTAATTTATCATGTGTTATGTCTCGATAACCATAGCAAGTTCCTTGACAAAGACAGATAGCTAAAATGTGTCATCAAACCCCTACCCTTTTCAACAAATATTTTTTAAAATTATTTATGCAAATCAATTCAATTCATTGGTTACTGTAATGCATTCCTTTGACATGGGATTATTACCAAATAATTTATTTATTTATTTTTGTCTCAAGAAGCTGGCTGATGTCGGCAACTGGAGTTTACTAACGTTAAGATCTAGCCAATTTCTGACATCTGGACATGGTATTAGGGTTTGTAAAGAAATTGGATGACATTCTGGGCTGTGATTTGCTAGATACCTTGTCAAGTGCGTTGTCTTTGTGTGGAGTAGAAGGAAGGATGCATGACCAAATTGTTAGAATAATGACTCCTTCTCTCTCGTTTTTTTTTAATAAACGTGTGGTTGGAATGTGAGGTTTTTTCTTAAAAAATAATAATATTTTTTTTAGAAAAACTTCAAATTATTTTTTTATTGTTTTGATTTGCTAATTAGATTAAAAAAAAATTGAAAAATATTTATCACCACCACCCAAACACAACCTGACATGAATTTGAGTTGCGTTTTAACAATACATGACTTTTAATAATTTAAAACAACCAGAATTTTTACTCGTAAACTTGGGATGTCATGCCCTAGCTCTGCTTAATTAATTTGTTTGACTTATCTAAACGTTTATTTGTTCATCTACAGAGCTTGTTGAATGACATTTTTCGCTTTCATTCATCACAAATCTGTGTATATTTCAGCAGTTAAGGCTGCTAAATATTAGATTATCTTAGCCCTCTAGAACTATTAAATTAATAAACATGGAGCAGCCATAACAGGAACCTTGCTTGCCCACTTGCAAGTTTAGAAGATAAAAAAACAGGCAGCAGCCATAACATGAACCTTGCTTGCCCACTTGAAGCTTTAATGGTGAGAATTGATGATATATGTGTCTCAAAAGACCTCGACATTACGTCTTCTAAACTTGATGACCGAGTTCTGCTGCGTGCGACTCAGCTCTGTGCTGTCAAAATGCCACCCCCGCCACTCAACACGGGACAAACTCAATCTTCTGCAAAAAAGAAAAGGAAGTGTGTGTGGATGAAGGAGAAAAGCGACCCATCCATCCCAATCAGGGTTTATTTAGTAGTACTTGTTTCGGACGATTGTTGTGGTTGTTTTTTAAAATATTTTTTATTTAAAAATATATTAAAAATAATATTGTTTTAGTTTTTTTTTTAAATTATTTTTAAACTTAACACGTGCAAATAATTTAAAAACATTAAAATAATTTAATTTAAAATAATAAAATAAAATAAAATAAAATAAATTTAGAAAAAAAACATGTGTAAACTCTTAGTCTTCGAAATGGGTTTTCGATGGTTTGGTCATGCATCTACTACATTAAATACTCTCTCGTCTACCTAGCTGGAATAACTGGATAGGTTTGAACTTTGTGAAAGAGACATGCTATTAAATATCTTTTAGAAATATGTGGCTCAAGTTAATTTTTAGATTTCTTTTAATATTAGTATAATAAAACTATTTTAAAATTAAAATATAATTAAACTGTAACATCAAACACCATCTTAATATCAAAATCATGTTGATATTTATATATGTTGATATTTATATATTTTTATATATTAAAACAATAAATAAAAACATGTTGATATTTATATATTTTTATTCCGGACTCGTAATTCGAGCCTGGTCTCCCGTCGACCCTTTGAATGGGTTTTAATTAAATCTTTTGAAAGCTTAATGTTGAGCTGGGCTGCAAAATCTTTACCTTCGAGGTTATTCATGATTTTTTTATTTATTAAAGAGAAATAGAGATGCCAGAAAGATCATTATTTCCAAGAAAGTTGGGATTACCTAATTGACCACACGTGCTGCTACTTCCTCCACCCTCTGCTCATAAATTTATATTATCTTGTCAATGGTGTCTTCATTTCTAGCTTTGAGATGTTTTTTTTAAAAAAGATCTGAGTCTTGGAATTATATTTTTAAAATTGTTTTGATTGAGGTGTTAGAAGAAATATCTTAATACATTTTTCAATATAATTTTTTGAGGAGTTTCAGCACCATACATTAATTACTTACAGTGTTTTTAATTCCGAGGTATGACAATTTGTTTTTCTTAATTTAAACAAATTAATTATCCTCTAATTTAGTAATTTCATAAATAGTTTTATTGTGAAAGTTTGCACGGAGCTATGTGTAGTGCTGGCTAGCTAGATGCTCGTCTCTCCCCACATCCAACGGCTAGGATTGTATTTCACCAATATATATATATATATATATATGAAGATATCTGACAGTTGACGAAACACAAGTTTCAGGATTAGGAATTTGGAAAGCGGTGGAACACCAAATTAATAATCATAGCAGACACGCTACAGGGTTGTCAAATGATACCAGTTGAGTGGGCAGTCCCCACGTACAGTCCCCCCTTGAAGGGGGTGTTTAATATCAAGAAAATTTGAAAAAATCTTTTTTTTATTTTTTATTTTATATATAAAAACTTGTATTTTTATATTATTTTTATATATTCATATTAAAAATAATTTTTAAAAAATAAAAAATATATATTTTAAAAAATAACCATAATCACACTTTTAAATAAACTCCGAACCCGTCAGACCTTGAACTTCAATGATCACCGTTGTTAGTTGCAGCGAGTTATCAAGGTTTTGCACCAACTCATGACTCCTGTGTATTCTCCGTCTTTCGTGTAAAAACTTAAAATGGTTGGTGTGATGTTTCGTGTAAATCACGCCAATGAGTCTTCCTTTCATTCCGAGTTACGAACTCATGCTAGTTAGAGTTTCCCTCTTCCGTTTTACGTCGTTTCGATACTGAAATATGATCACTCTTCCCAGTCAGTTAATTGATGTTATCAATAAATTATAATTTAATTGATATTGATTATCATTTCCATTCAGCACCTCATTTCGTTCTTTAGGTTGACTTGACAAATACACACTCTCGAGTCTCATTCGGTTAAGTTTTGATTTTAATATCATTTTATATATATATATATATATATATATAAAAAAGTATCTAGAATCGAAAATATATTTTTCGTGTATCTATTGATATTGTCATGTCTTCAAAGAACATAGCGTGATTATAGAAAACTTACAATCTTGAATTCGAGTCTAAACATTTATCTCTTATAAGATACTAGAACAACTAAAATTTTATTCATTCATTTAAATCCATATAATATATTTTTTTAAAATAAAGTTTTCTTTTATCCAAAAACAATATTATCCTACACACGCTCCTTTCTTCCCTTTCACATTTGAGAAAATTTCAAGTTCAGCAGATACATGCATTTCATTACTCGTCTGGACTCTCAGAAATTTCAACGATGATATTATTCATTTATCCATCCAATAGGACTGAATCGATTGGAAAAAAACAAAAACAAAAAATCAAGTTCATATTTTTCAAGTCATCGAGAAAGCGAGACACGTTACTTAGGTATGCGTGAAGTAGCGTTATAGTTTTTATTTTTCTTCCCTGAAAAATCATAAAAATTAACATTTTTGTATGTTTTTTTTAATGGTTTTTGGTGTATTAACTATAAAAACTTTTAAAAAATATATATATTTAATTGAAAAGTACTATAATAGTAATACAAAACACGCTAAATCAATAAAACAAAGGTGAGTGGATAAAAAACAGAAACAGCAAATGGTCACTCGTTTTGAAAAAGTAAACAAATTAAATCCATGGAATTGTCCTGGCAATGAACTTGCTAGGAGTTTCCACGATCACTCAACCATGCAGCTAGCTTTCCTCGTGTCCCAGTTAAAATAAAGTCCGTACATGGCCAAGAAATATCCAAAATGGAGGGCCATGATATATTTATATATATATATATATATATTTCTTCGTCTTTATATATATATATATATATATATATATATATATTTTTATTTATTTATTTATTTCTTCGTCTTTATGACCTGGTCTCACTCTTTCCCCACCAATCCACCCACCAGGAAAAAAGAGATATTTGATGCAAATAAAGATTTCAATTTATTTTCGTAAAAATCTAAAAGAGTCGTGCCAGCCTCCACAACTTGTCTCCTAATCACTTGAAACTAATTACGAATTATTAAATTAATTAGCTAAATAGGATTATTAATGTTCCTGTCCTCTAGCCTCTCTACATCATTCCTTGTGCCACCCCGTCACCCTCACGCCTAACACCCCACCTGTCTTCTTCTTTTTTAGGTTTACTTTTCCTCACACCAATGAAGATTGCCGCCATTCTTGTCATTATTCTTTACTTCCTCGATCAAAAGCTTTTATCTTCCATTTGATTGTCATTTATCTTCCGGGAGGAAGCTTACCATGAAAACACCTCCATTGATTTATTTATTTATTTTGCAATTTTGTTAAGAATTCTTTAGTGAAAGTGTAAAGGTTAAAGTTATATCATTGAATGTTACTGCCACCTTATGTTTTTTTTTTGTTTTCACATCTTACCGTGTCAACATTTATAAGTAAAAAAAAAGCTTTTATAGGTAACAATTATATATAATTAAGTTGTATCTACTATATATATATATATATACACACACCTCAACTTCTACTATTTTCTCACTCTATACTCCTGATTTCTAATTATGAAAGCCCGACCATGTCCATACAAGGAGTATAAGGAGTGGAAGGGAGAGGGGGGAAAATAAAAATAAATAAATCATTACACTAGCGGTGGAAATACTAGGATGAATTTGTGGGGCTTTTTTTGGATTTATTAATCTTCAATTTTTTTATAGAATTTAATTATTAATGCAATATTAGATACTATTTTTTTTATTTTCAACTAACGTGAGATTTTGTTTATTAAAAAAAAAATGCTAGAACTTAGGATTTCACATTCATGAATTTTCAGATTTAACAATTTTCAATTTCTTTTTGCAACCAATAGAAGATCAAAAGCCAGCTTAACCGATAGATGAAGTGTTTGTTTAGAAGTGTGATTGATATTGATTTTAAAAGTATTTTTTTCAGAAATATATTAAAATAATTATTTTATTATTTTTTAAAATATATTTTTGATATTAGAACATGAAAATGATATAATAATATCAAATATTTAAAGTAAAAACTAAAAAAAATATTTTTTTTCTTTTCAAAAACACTTTTAAAACGCAGTGTCAGACAACTCTTTGAAATTATCCTACAATTCTTTCAATCAATAATAATAATTAAAAAAAAGATATAAAATTGATGTCACTTACATATTTCAAACATCCTAGTCAATTGATCACCTAGAATTATTAATAGCAACATCATGTGCATTTGATTCCTAAGCATTAATCATATCTACCAAGATGTCTCCATTAGTGAGATAATGATGTTAATGAAGAAGATAATCATTCATTAACGTTAACTCGTCCAAGATTTTACAAAATGACGTCATTCATACATACAATGACATCATCTCGTAACGCGCTTATCTTCACCTGATAGCGGTTACGAAACCTGCGTGACAGGACACTACCACAACCGTCCAGACCATACCCACGTGGGCTTTTTTGGACTCTATGGACACGTGGCAAGAGACTACCGATGCAGCTTCATTTCATTGTGAAAGTTTGAATTGTCCGCATTTTTTAAGAAAACTATATTAGCAATTAAAAAGCAAAAAGCAGAAGCAATTAACCGGACTTTTTGGTAGTGGTCATTACTGTGGTTGGTTTGTATTTTGAGAAGATTTTTAATTTTTTTTTCAGTTTTGAATTATTAATTTTAGATTTTTAGATTGTTTCAATGTTTTATTATAAAAAATATTTTTTTTAAAAATAAAAATATTTTTTTAAAAATAAAAATATTTTTTTCAATACATTTCCAATAAAAAAATTTCAGAAAACAATATATATCACATTTTTACACATTCTATCATTATTTTTTCACTGTTTTTTAAAAGTATTTTAAAAAAATCATCTAAAATAATAAAATTTATTTCTGAAATGTCTTCTAATAGTTTTAATATATTAATATAAAAAAATAAAAATAATAATATATTTTCAATTGAAAAATATTTATATAAAAATATCACGCATTATACTAGCACAAAATTGAAGTCACTATAGTCACATAGGTGGACCTAGTTAACAAAATCAATAATTTATCTTAAAATTTAAACAATGTTATTTAATAAATAAATAAATAAATAAGTTGAATTGCAAAGTTAACTTGCTTAGTTAATTTAATAAAATAATACAAGATAGAGTTATTCGATATAAAAAATTCAAGTGGTGCTGCCACGGGTGACGCTACCATTGGAGGGTACCTAAAAACAAGGGGAGATGTATTAATAATTTAAGGGCAGATTTGGATTTTAAAGAGATTCATGAAGGAGAGGGAGACAAGGGTTTTGGTCTGTGGGTTAGGGGTCAAAAAAGGAGGGATTAAGGGGTTGTCCAAATTGCTAGATGAGAGGAGGCAGAGTTAAGTGGGCCCAGTGACTTAGATTAGTGTCTGAAGAGAGGAGAGGACAGGACATTTTGTCGGTCCCATCTAGGGCTGCTTCTTCAATCTCTCTTCTTCTTCTTCTTTTCCTTTTTTTTAATGGGATGGCTTTGTTTTTTCTCTGGATTCCTCCCCCGTTCAAGTCTCTCCTGCTGGTCAAGCAGGCTTTCATTGTGTTTTTAAATGTGATCATTTTTTAACATAATATTTTTTTATTTTTTAAAAATTATTTTTAATATAAGTACATGAAAATATCTAAAAACATCAAAAATAATATTTAAACTAATTTTTTTTATAAAAAAACACACACTTTTGAAGCACAATGTAAAACACACCGTTTCATTCCGTTCCACCACTGACGCTGATGTTTGATCTTCCAATGACCATTGTAACTGACCATTTTTAAATGAAAATCAGTTTAAAAAATAATCTCAACTACACTCTTAATCTGTAACTAAATATTGAGCTCAATGCTTGGGGTGTGGTGAGTCGTCAGGCCATCATCTATGGATTTAGTAGAGGATTGAACTAAATGTCTCTTTATAAGACTATAAATCTAAGACATTCATTTCTAATAAATTAAAGATATTTATCTTAATGTACTATGTATTAGATATAATGTCTCTTGATAAGACTACAAATTAAAGATATTTATTTATTATAAATTAAAGATAATTTATCCTAATATACTGTCTATCGAATATATTTTATCATGATACATCAAAGATATTAATGGGATTATAAGTCAGATATATTTGATTTTAATATATATATATATTAAGGATATATCAACTTTTTCCCTTCAATAAAAAAAGAATTGCATGGATATTTATAAAAAGAAGGGAAAATAAATGATCGGATATCTTTATCAAATGAATATTTTTCATGAAGTGAAATAAACATTAAAAATAAAAACAAAAACATATATTTCGTCGTTATTTTTTTGAAGGACGCGTGGCTTAACTGGATTGGACGTGATCATGTGATAGAGAAGGGAAACATTTTATTCCCTTTGCTTGCTTCCATCCCGTATCTTCGAGTTGCTAAGAGGCGGCATCTATCAGCCATAATATACGGTTGGCTGGCTTGATCCTGACATAATTAGCCTCCTCTTTTTTTATATAATTTTAAAGTATATTCGAACCATTTTTCTTCCAAGGAATACTTACCCTTATTATTTATCTTTTTACTCGTTGGGTCTATTTATAGGTATGGTAATTATTTTTTAGAATATTTTTTATTTCAAAAATATATTAAGCATCAATCGGTAAATCATAAACGAACCGGATCAAATTAAAAAAAATATACTATAAAAAACTTTATATTCTAAAACAGGTAAACTATAGCTAAATTGATCCGATTTGTTTTTTTTTATCTGATTCTATTTTAATGAAACGAGAGAAGGAAAATACCTAAAAGAAAGCAAAAACGATTCGTAGTAGTAGTTGCGTCTCTTGGCCTTCCAACCTTCCTTCTCTTTCTCCTTTTAGAGCCTATCCGAAAGAGAATCGAGTGCAAAAAGACAAATTGTCCCGTGGATATCTTTGCTTCAGAACAAAAGAATTAGAATTAGGCCCGGTCAACTGGAATGTGTATATTATCCATATAGGGGATCTTCCAAGGATGAAGATGACATTCTAGATTGATCATCATAAAACCCCAAAAAAGTAATGAATCGAACCGAAACTGGTCGGTTTAAACTGGGTTTGGTCTCTTTTATTTTTAATCATGGTTTTGATTTGATTGTGTTTACAGATAAAACCCGAACCAAACCGACAATAATCACCTCTAATTAAAACAATATTTTTATTTTCTATTTTTAGCATCAATACATCCAAATAAAAAAATACAATTTAACCGCACTCCCCATTACTCTCTTAAAAAGTCAAGTTCAAAGTTTGAATTTGTATATATTTGACCCAGGTTATGAGATCAGGCGATGGATGATAGATTTGAAAATCAAATTTATAGAGAGACGTACAAGTATACATGAACGTGAAAATAAAGTTTTGTTTGCGTTGACTTCGATATACGCAGAGCAAGACCATGGGAGGGGGGGAGAAGAGATCGAGTGTGCCAAAAGCATCGAGGATTAATAATAATTAACCAATCATATCTTGCCGTATTAGGTTTTGTTAGAAGATACGACACACGAACATGGTTTCGGACATGACCAACATTTCTCTACCAAGGGTGTGCTTGCTTTGGGGAGGAAGGGAGAGGAATGATTTGAAAATATTTTTTATTTAGAAATATATTAAAATAATAATTTTTAATTTTTTAATATTATTTTTAATATTATTATATGAAAATAATCTAAAAATATAAAAAAAAATTATTTTTTTTAAAAAAATGTTTTTGAAATTTAGTGATAAACAAGGCTTTTTCTCTCTTGTTAACAAGAAAGCAAGATTTCGAAATGTGTTTTATTTCTGCTTTCCATTCGATTATATACATCCATGCATGCATGCATACATACACACATATATATTTGACTCGAGGCGTGTGTTGTGGAAATTAAAAAAATAAAAAGAAACGTGGCATCAACTCATAGCGTATCTTTCCCCACCAATCCAAGCTCCATGTAAGAGCTTCAAAAGCATTGCGTTTAAAATTAGAACACGTGTATTAAAATTCCAAAATGCCCTCATTGACTGAATTAAATATCTACGCTTCAAATTATAAATTTGTATTTATAAATTAATGGTTCATAATTTTAAAGATAAGATGCTAAAAAAAATGAATCCAGTGTTTCTTTCCTTCTATCCATGCTGCCCCAAAAAAGACACGGGTGGTCCATATCTAAATTGATTAAAATAATAATAATTGATATAAATATGTTAAGATTATTTTAAATAATTAATAATTTAATATTTTTTTAAAAATAATAATTAAAAAGAAGACGCCGAGGCAAAAACTGGCTGGCATCAACGTGGCAAAGTTTCTCCTTGGATGAGACAAGGGGCAGGATGGAGGGAGCCAATGAGCTCGCAGAACGTGTGAGTGTGTGATTGGGCTGAAACAACAGTGGTGGCAGAGGATAGGGTAAATAATTAAATAGAATGAAAGAATGTTAAAAGATTTTCTTTTGCGTATATAAAAACTTTTCAGGACAAAGATTCCTCCCTCTGTTGCTTTAGACCATACACAACACAACTGCTGCTGGACAACACACGTGGGATCCACTGGCTTACACCACCTGCTCTCTTCTTCCCCTGCTGCCTGCTTGGACCATCACGTGAACTTGCCCTTCATTTTCTCGGGACCCGTTTTCGTTCTTCTCGTCTCCCGTGTAGCCGTTGCGTGTTGTCAAACGACCCCGTTTTGTTCATCTACCTGCCTTTACATATGTTTTTTAACTATTAATTTAATTCTTTATCAATTGTTAACAGTTATTTTAATGTTAATATTTAAAAAAAATCAAAAAATACTTTTATTTAAAAATTATTATGTGCCACATCACTGCATCAACACTAAATATTTAAAAATGCTGAATTAAATCCTCGCCTTGATCTTTATTTTTTTAAATTCAAATCCACACTAAATAACATACATCATTTCCCCAAATTTATCCTTATTCCCAAAAATAATTATAAAATAAAGATAGATTTTTCTTTTCCTAAAATTTAAAGAAAAAGGCTCTATCTCCTCATCTGTTTTGAATTCGTCCTTCTTTTTCGCCTATTAACCAAAAAAACTATAGCAACAACATAATAAATAAACAATAGATTATCAAAAAATAAGCTTTTAGTTGCTATTTTTCTTTTAAAGAATTAAATTTATTTTTTAAAACAAATCTGACGTGACAGAGTAAAAAATAAATAAAATTTATTCTATTTTTTTTAAAAAAAAATAGTCCACACCACATTATCAAATACACATTTAAATGAATTTCAAGTTTACATGAGTCAAAGAGAAAATATGATACGGGAATGTTACGGAACCCCATATTTATTCAATTTTTAAAAAACAAAGCTATAAAATAAATTTAAATATTTATTAATTTCCAAGTTACTTTTTCCTTGCCGAAATTAGAAAGAAATTGTCTAAAAAAACAAAAGACCTAGTGTGAACAGAGAAATTAGGTCTGAATTCTCAAATATCTTTCTAGGTCTCCACAAATATCCCATGCCTACTAATTTCCACGTAATTACTATAAAAAGCAAATTAAAATGGTCATTAATTGCTGTTAAGACAGCATCGATGAACCATTTGTTACTCTAACATTAAAAAAAGCAAAGATCAAATGTTACCATTAGGGTATTTGGCGATTCAAAGCATGTGCTATATAAATGTCTATTTGAAATGGGACATGCTTGGCATGGTAAGCATAACCCTTATAAAAATTCAAATTATTTCCATTTTGCCTTCATTTCTCCACCACACAAAAAAAAATTATATTTTTTTATTTCCATGTGGTCCCATATTCGAATCTTATGGTTGTTAATATGATGATCATTAGAGACTTATATGGTCGTTAACTTTATAACCCATGAAATTAGTCGAGGTGCACACAAACTGGTTTGAAAACTCGAGTTATTAAAAAAAATCTGATTTTTTTGGTTTCATGGCCTTTTATATCTCAAAAAACAGTTTTTTTCCCAGTGTTTGTTTGGTAGTATGGTTGCGGTTGCTTTTGAAACTATTTTTTTTATTCAGAAATGCATTAAAATAATATATTTTTTATTTTTTAAAAATTATTTTTGACATCAGCACATCAAAAAAAATTTTAAAACACCAAATTTTTTAATTTAAAATAAAAAAAATCAATTTTTTTTTCAAAAATACTTTCCAAACTAACAAACCCCCAAACACCCCTAGTCGAAAACAATGTTTTTGTCTTGGTTATAGGTCAGTACTCATGAACAGCTGTAGGTTTTGTCTTTAATCTTTTAGGAAATGGAGCAAGAAATTGAATAAAGCCTAACTTTATAGCTTTATCTTAGCTCAAAATATGTAAGAATACCGAAAACATTACCAAATATAGCAAAAGTAGCCACCTCAATTTCATGAAATCAAACACTATAGTATAAAGTCCTTGTCATTAAGAAAGTGAGAGATCGAATCTCTAGTCACGTTTATCACGATAAAATCAATTTCCCACGAAGAAATCACCGTACGAGATAGTATGGGTGACCATTGCTGTTCATCATTGCGGTACCCTACACCCCATGGCGCACGACAGATAGAGCTAACGCAGTGAAATAAAAGAAGAGACTGAGAGGGCAACAGAGAAAGACATTGCTAACGTGCGCCCTCGGGGTTAACCACACACCCCTCTATTCTCACATCCATCCAAACCTGCCTGTTAATAGCACGGCAAAACCACTTCCCCATAAAATCAGAACAGCTTTTCCATTGCAACAAACGCCGTTACAAGGAAGCACCTATCATATACCGACACAGCTTAACGTCCCAGTCAGTCCCGTTAGCTCCAAGCAAATAAAAAAACCCTTTTTTTTATTGTAGTAAAATCGTTACCATATCTTATCCGGTAATACAATTATAAATGAAATATAATATAAAAAAATAAAAAAATAGTTTTTTAATCAAATATTTTTTTAATAATTATATAAAAAATAGAAATTATTACAATACCAAACAGTCTTGAAATCTATAAAATATCCATGTAAAATAATTCATTTAAAAATGAAAGTATGTGCATATGTATTACCAAAGCTTTGGCATTTGTTTTTATATGGAGAAGTATAATACCCTGTATGTTAAAAAAAATTAGAAGAAAATACAGGTGACCGGGTAATGCCGGTTAAAGACCGGTTAACATTTGACTGCAGTTGAAATGATTGCAACTGTTTTGCCAGAGATGGTTAAAGTCTCTCCTCCTCCACAAGGCACAAACAACACACGAAAAAGAAATACGCACAAAGAAGATAGAGAGAGAAACATAAAGAGAGAGCTGGGATTGCAGAGATAGAGAGAAGTGAAGAGCGAAATTGAAGCTTAAACGGTGAAATTTGAAGGAGTAACGAGGGAAGTAGTAGTTTTTTTTTGGTGCTGGCGTATGTAACTGTGAAGGTTAGTTGTGTTTTAGAGAGAGAAAGTGGAGAAATGGTGGATTAGAGCTGGTTTACTTGTGAGATTAAGTTGATTATTCTGTCTGGAGAAGAGATCTAAAGTAAGAGAAGGAAAGATTGTGATAACTTATGGCTTCTTCGGAGATTTCAGCAAAAGCTAACAGTGGAAACATTAAAGGAGGAGGAGAGAGTTTCTCTTCTGGTTACAGTGAAACTATGGAAGGGCAAAAAGGTCACTCCACCCATCCAAGCTCAGCTAGAGGTACAATTCACGCTTCGGTGGATTTTTGAAGTGTTTTTTCTTGTGGACTTTTCTTTTGGATTTTGAGTTTGTTTTGTGCTGTTGTAGATGCTGAAACTACGTTGTATAAAGAGCTATGGCATGCTTGTGCCGGTCCTCTGGTGACTGTACCTCGCGAAGGAGATCACGTGTTTTATTTCCCTCAAGGACATCTAGAGCAGGTCTTGGTTTGTTTTGTTTTGTTTTAGTTATGTTATATTTTCCAAAAAATCTTGGGAAAGTTTAGTTATAATTCAGCAATCATTTTTGTGGGTTTAGTTTGTTTTCTGGACTTTTGAAGGTTTTGTTGTTGGATTTTTGTTTTGATTGGGTTGTGGAATGGGTGTAGGTGGAGGCATCAACGAATCAGGTAGCAGACCAGCAGATGCCGGTGTACAATCTTCCACCGAAGATCTTGTGTCGTGTGGTTAATGTTCAATTGAAGGTATGCGAAATCTGCTTATTTGTTCGTGCTGGGTTTTTTAGGGTTTTGTGTGTGTGGTGGTTTGCTTATGCGATTAATTTGTGAATTATCACAAGGCTGAACCAGATACTGATGAGGTGTTTGCACAAGTGACTCTACATCCTTTGCAAAACGTAAGTATTCGCTGTTGATTTGTGATTATGTAGCGTTAGGGTAATTGGAATATAAATTCTGATTTTTTACCATGGATTCTTTAATGTCAGCAAGATGAGAATGCATCGGAGAAGGAGCATCCTCCGCCTCCACCACCACCACGATTTCATGTACATTCATTTTGTAAGACCCTGACTGCTTCGGATACCAGTACTCATGGTGGTTTTTCAGTTCTTAGACGACATGCAGATGAATGTCTTCCACCGTTGGTGGGTTCTTACAGCTTCTACCCAGGGTTTACCTTTGTGTCGTCGTTAAATTAGGATTTGAGTTGTGAGTGTGAATGTTTAATACTTGCTGAATTACAGGATATGTCAAGGCAGCCTCCAACACAGGAATTGGTTGCCAAGGATTTGCATGAAAATGAATGGCGATTCAGGCACATCTTTCGGGGTAATCATCCCATACCCAATGATCTTGTTATTACCTCAAATACACCTGTAGTGGGATCATATTCAAACCTTCCACCAATTTGTGAATGTATCGGGACCCCTTTTAGTATAATTCTCTGTTGTTGTGATGATGGTGTCAACTTGCTACAATTAAGCTTTCATGCATTTAGTTTCAGCTTTCAAGGTATGGATTGCTATTGTAGCATTTAAGCCACCTGTTGCTTGATACATGAAATGATTTTAATGCCAGGTCAACCACGGAGGCACTTGCTTCAGAGTGGATGGAGTGTGTTTGTTAGCTCCAAAAGGCTTGTAGCTGGTGATGCCTTTATATTTCTAAGGTCTGCTCTCTTGTTTTACCATTATATCTGATGTTCTAATATAATCTTGACTTGTCTGAGTGGAGTAAAATGTGTATTTTGCATTTTATAGAGGTGAGAATGGAGAACTTCGAGTTGGTGTTAGACGTGCAATGAGACAGCAGAGTAATGTTCCATCATCAGTCATATCTAGCCACAGCATGCATCTCGGTGTTCTTGCTACTGCATGGCATGCTGTTTCAACAGGGACACTGTTCACTGTTTATTACAAGCCAAGGTGAGTGGTTTATTACTAACATGTGTAGAGAACAAATGAACTGGTTGAGTAAATTATTTACGAGTTCTTGATTTGCAAATTTGTACGTGTGCTGTTTTTCCTTGATTTTAATTTTTGTTCATGGGATTTGATTGTTGATTAGCATGGCCTGGTTTGTTGAAGTGGAATGGTCTTGTTTTTGTAACTTGTTCGGGTAAACAAAAATGAAAGTGGAATACATCTATCATATCTAAATATTAAAAAATACAATTACAGTGATTAATTTCCTGATTTCTGTTGGATACCTTGATTATTCTAAATGTCTTGCCACAGGACAAGTCCTGCTGAGTTCATTGTCCCATTTGATCAATACATGGAGTCAGCCAAGAATAATTATTCCATAGGGATGAGGTTTAAAATGAGATTTGAAGGAGAAGAAGCTCCTGAGCAAAGGTATGACTGCTGCTTGCTTTCAGGTTTTGTGCTGAAAGCTACCTGCTATTTGGAAGTTTGATGTGCGCTGGCAGTTTCTTGTTTGTGATTTAAGCTTTATAGGATTATTGGATGTTTGTGTCCATGGAAGACATAACATTTTGGTGGTTCATGATTTTCTGTTATAGATTCACTGGCACTATTGTCGGAATTGAAGATGCTGATCCCAGTAGGTGGAAGGATTCTAAATGGAGGTGCCTTAAGGTAGTATTTCAGTATATATGATGGCATGTAGCACTTTCATTTAGAGTGCTAAACTGTGTTTTTATGTTACTACCAGGTGAGGTGGGATGAAACTTCTACCATACCTCGACCAGATAGAGTTTCGCCATGGAAAATAGAGCCTGCTCTTGCACCTCCTGCACTAAATCCTCTTCCAATGCCCAGGCCAAAAAGGCCCCGAGCAAACATGGTGCCCTCATCTCCCGACTCCTCTGTTCTTACCAGAGAAGGTTGTCCTGTCACTCATTGATTTTGTTTTTTGTAGATAATTTTAGTTAAAATGAAACTCAAGTCTCTTGGCTCTTAATGTGCAGGCTCATCCAAAGTAACTGCTGACCCTTCTTCAACAAATAGATTTTCAAGGGTCCTGAGAGGTCAAGAGTTCTCGACCATGAGAGGCAATTTTGCAGAGAGCAACGAGTCTGATGCTGCTGAAAAGTCTGTTATATGGCCACCCTCAGCAGACGATGAGAAGATCGATGTGTTATCATCTTCAAGAAGATTTGGATCAGAGCGGTGGATGTCCTCTGCCAGACAGGAACCAACCTACACAGATTTGCTATCTGGCTTCGGGGCTGATTCATCCCATGGGTTTGGTGCTCCGTTTGTTGACCGAACTGCCGGGGTTACTAATCCATTGAAGAAACACTCGCCAGATCAAGGGCAGTTCAACTTGCTTGCCAACCCATGGTCCATAATGTCCTCAGGCCTCTCTCTAAAGTTGTCAGAGTCAAACACCAGGGCTCCAATACAAGGCAGCAGTGATGAAACAACATATCAAGCAATTCCAAATATCAGATGCAGTGCATTCAGCGAGTATCCCATGCTTCATGGTCAGAGAGTTGAGCAGTCTCATGGAAGCTCGATGATGCCTCCCCCACCATCTCATTTTGATAATCATGCTTGTACAAGAGAGCTAATGCCGAAGCCCCAGTTGGTGCAAGAACATGATACCAGAAAGTCTTTGGATGGTAAACTGCAAGCTATTTGGTATTCCTCTGAAAATCAGTAAAGCCTGCCTCACCAGAGCAATCAGGACCAACAAACATGGTGAACGAACCAACAGGGTCATACCCCACCTGCGAGTCACCAGATCACATCTGAATCAGATCAGAAGTCTGAACACTCCCGGGGTTCAAAGTTGGCTGATGAAAATGAAAACGAGAAACCATTCCAAGTTGGCCTCATGCGTACGAGGGACAATCATGGAATAGCACAGAACAGCTCAACCAGGAGTTGTACTAAGGTTCTTGCTTATTTGCTCACCAAAAGTCTTTCTTTGATTACATAAGATGTTGTTATATGCTTGTTAGAAAAAAAATCATAAGCTAATTGCATCTTTTGTTACTTTAGGTTCACAAGCAGGGGATTGCACTTGGTAGATCTGTTGATCTTACCAGGTTCAATAACTATGATGAGTTGATTGCTGAATTGGACCGGCTGTTTGAATTTAATGGTGAATTACTGGCTCCCCAAAAGAATTGGTTGATTGTGTATACTGATGACGAGGATGATATGATGCTTGTTGGAGATGATCCCTGGCGGTAAGGACTTCTTAAATTTTGTTTGAAATGTTTATTCAGTTGTCTTTTGACTCATTTACAGGCATTTGTCTGGGTTTCTTCCTTCCGGGGCCTTGTATAACTGGTGATATCGCGTGTGAAACAGGGAATTTGTCAGGATGGTTAGGAAGATTGTTATTTACACCAGAGAGGAGGTACAGAAGATTAAACCAGGCACTTTAAATTCAAAAGGCAATGAAAATCCATCGGGTGTGGAGGGCGGGGATGCTAAAGAAGCCAAACATCGGCCAGCCACTTCAGCATCTAGTCCTTTGAATTGTTAGATTTGGCCTCCTTGGGTTCAAGGTAATTTTCTAATCGATGAAGTAATTCCTTTACATTTCTGTCCTGGCATTCCTTGGCAGTAAATACTGTTCAGATACCATGAGAGAGCCCTTCCCTTGTGTTTAATATTTTTAGAAAGTAGATATTGAAAGAAAATTATGTTCTGTCGCTCTTATGTCAGGTTTTGGGTACAGGTAGCTAGAGAGTGCAATGGCTATTTCAGGTGATAAGAAAGAGATGGGTGCCAGTCTACTATTCAGGATGTCAAGTTTGCTGATATAAAAAAATAGATGCAAGAATGATATAATCCAATTTTGAACCTTTTATGGAGTTAGTATTGTATGGTGTCCAGTTATACATAATTTATATATAGCCGCAATGTCTAGCGAGGCAATCATACACTTGCCTTTTTTTTCCAAACCAAACCAAACCATCCCACCTTGTACATAAACTACCTTACCTCTACCCAACCTCGTAATGTAAGTAAGTTTATACATCATCTAATCGGTTTTTGGGAAAGTCCAGCTCTCTCTCTTCTATTCTGTCATGTGTGGTTCCGTGTTTCTAGCCATCTCAAAGTGTGCTAGCAAATCCTTTCTCGTGCAAGGACACACAATTGGTTTCTGACACTGATGTCTATCACCGAGTGTTAGTTTTGATGGAGGCTCGAGAAGTTGTTGGGGCCTCGCCGGTCAGGATTTTAGGCAGGCTGTGGAAAAAAGGTAAAAGTGGGTGGGTGGTTGTGACAGAAGAGTGACCCCTTCTACTTCTCTTGGGTAACCCAGTAAATTAATGGGGTTTCAGTCGTGGTTGCGGGCCAGGGCACCCCTTGGTGAGTGGTTTGCACTGGTGGGGAACAAGGCGGTGCCCACATGTAGAAGATAAGGTAAAAAAGGAAACCCTGGGTTTCATTTGTGTCATCTGATCTTATCGGAAGGTATGTATGTTCTCGATGTATGTCATCGGATCGGATCAGAGGAATTGGACGGTTGGGAACCTGAGTTTGTAATGAATCACGCATCTGGTGTAAGCAATGAGGATTTCTTGTTCCAAGGACTGCATCTGCTGCTTACCTGGTTTTGTTCATCCATGGTTTCATGTCTTGTTGTCTTGCTTGGTGGGTGGGAAATTCAACGTGGTCTTAAGTAAAGTCGCAGCATTGCACCAAATATCAGATAAAAATCTGAGAAAATTCCTAGCCGGACATGGTTCATGTTATCATTATTGTAGTTTTTTATTTTCAGGGTAAGAGATTTTACTTGGAAAGTGAAGGCTCTTTTACATCATTTTCCGCGGTAAAATCCATATAAAAGGAATTGTGTGGCCCGTGTTGAAAAAAATTAAAATATCAGGGTAACGAGCACTGGCAAGATGAAATGAACCGTACAGACTTACAGTGCTAAAGACATCGAATAAGTGATTGTTTGAGAATAAGTGATTGTTTGTTGTTTGAGAACGTGGTTTAGATTATTTTTAAAAACTGTGTTTTTATTTATAAATATATTAATTAAAACTTGAAGTCTCAGAGCTGTATGAACCATATGGGCAAACTTTTGAATAACAGTCCGAGTATAGTTTCATACTGTTATTTTGAATATAAAATGAAGTATTTAAGTGTTAATGTGTTTTTAGAAGAAAAATAATTGTGCTTAGCATATCTAACAAATTCAAAAAAGACAACTTAAATGACTGATAAATATATAATTTAATTTTTAAAAATGAAAATATTTAAAAAAATTAAAATGTTAATATATTAAATTAATTCATATTAACTTGGATTAGTCTATTTAAATCTATTGTCTAGATCATGAAATCTTAATAAGCCAATAGAAAACAAATATTTTTATTAAGTTGTATTATCAATCAATTTAATATTTAAGAATGAAATTGAAAAAAAAACCAATTGAAAAAACAACTTGATTTAACTTGTGCTAACCTTTTAAACATGGATTATAAGACCAAAATAACCTAAAAAAAATAGCAAGTTAAAATGAATTATGAAGCTCAACCTCTCAATTAACCCATGAACTGAGTCGTGAGACCAAGATAATCTCATGAAATATAAATTAAAAAAGATAAGAAGTCTAATTTTCAATCAACCAAATATTGAAGGATAAAATTAAAAATCAACTAATTTTTGTTTTTAAAAAAACTCATAAGACTACAATAACTCCATTAAAAGCAATAAAAAAACAATTATAAAGCTTAATTTTTTTTAATCCAATATTGAAGGATTGAATTGAAAAAACAAACAAATAAAATATAAAAGAAATAAATTGAGTCAACATGGGTTAATCTACCAAACCCGATCAATAAACCAAAATAACTTTATAGAAAGCAAATAAAAAAACATTATAAATGTTAATTTTCAATCAACCTAATATTATGGGATAAAATTGAAAAAATATATATTCAAAAGAACAGATAACCAAGTCAACCTGTCTAACTCGCATAACTTGCAAGTTGGGTCATGAGAGTATAATAATCTCATAGAAATCAAATAAAAAAACATTGTAAAGCTTAAGTTCTAATTAACTCAATACTAAAAAATAAAATAAAAATTCAAAAATAAAAACAAAAATTGACCAAGTCAAAATAGTCAACCCGTCAAACTTATATCCTATATCATTGTCAAACTTGTATCCTATATCATTTGACCAAGAAACTTCATAGAAACAAATTATAAAATCTAATATCCAATAAATCTAATATTGAAATAGAAAATAAATCTAATTTTTTTTCCCTCCCAATCAAAGTGAAAAGGGCTTGAATTTTCACTCCAAGCATATGTTAAATTATCAATGGGTATTTTTATTGAAATGCTTAAAGCAAAGCAGGAGATTATAGAATCTTGATTCTTTCAAAAATTTAAACTAATATTGAGTTTTTCTGCATAATACCTATCCTACAGCATCCTTTAGAGGCAACTTAACTAATAACTATTGGTGACATAGAAGACCACTTTGATTGACAGGAAGACATCAATTGAGCAACTTTTCCCGGCAACAGAACTCCATAACCTTTCTTCAAGTTCAACTGATCACTACATCATGCCATGGAAGCCAGCTGAATCCAGTAGGAATGCTTTAATTTGATCTGGATGCATTTCCTGCCCTTCTTTGCATTGCTGAGAAATAACATGATGTGTCAGTAATCCAGGGATGAGACACAGGCAATGCAACAATGGCATCTGAGTTTTTGTACATCTAAATAAGAAGGTAAACCCTCAAACAGATGCAAGAAACAAGTCAAGAGGGAGATTATATCCGATGGACTATAAATAAAGCCATTTGCATGATATACATCCCAAGATTTTAATAGATATTTGCAAACAAACAGGCAAGCTCGAGTCTTCGCTATATAAACCGGTTGAAGTTGGAGAATCGTATGGATCGATGCGTAAGATACCTCAAGGTTTCACTTCCATTTTAATGGAGAATAACTACCAGCTAATGGCATCACCATAAACAATTTGATATTTGGTTTGTTTTTAACTAGCCAGTATCATTTTAGACAAGGCTTGCAACACATCATGTGGAATTTAGCTGTATATTCTAGATTAGGAAGTAAAGGATAACATACCTCAGCTCGGAAGATATCCATGGCAAAACCATTGAAACAGCTAATGACAGCTTGCTGGATGTCAAGCCCAAGGTTATCCAAAGCTCTCATAGTGGAGAGCAAAAGACCTGGTTTGCGGCCACAAAACATGTGAATGTTTACAGCTCGCCCTTCTCTCACTCTAACTTCGACCTGTGTGTTTAGCAGAATAGTAACTCAACAGATGAAACACTCGTGTAATATAAAATATACACCTGGGAACAGACTACATACAACCAAGTAATGAGAGATGCAACCAACTTTGTGCTTAATAGGTTATTCAGAGCCCACAATATCCAAGTGAACTCTTTTTTGGAAATTTTAAAAACAGAAACTGAATGTCATATGAATATAAAATAGGATTAAGCTAACTCAGCGATCATGATAAATTCAATAGAGAATAAAAATAAAAATACCCTTGCAGGTTGGCCATTTGGGCTTGGCAATGAACTGGGGCAAAGTTTGTCCATGATACGGCCGGGCAGTGCTGATGGAGTCGGTGTCAAAGGGTGGAAACTAGTGGTTGGCGTCAATGAAGAGCTGGGAGGAGTTGACTCCAATTCATTATGGAGGTCGTTAATCCTTTGCAGAAGTTCCTTCAAGTATTCAATTGCATCCCCAAGGATTGACGCCCTATCCATCTGTCAGTACAAGGCCAGAAAAACTCCATAATATGATTTTAAAGCACGGTGAACAGATTGAGTTTCAAAATGCAGATGCATCATATAGTAAATTGGCTTAAAGAACAGCAGAATTCTGTTTTCATCCAGGGACGTCCGATTTTGGAGAAAGCATTTTTGAGATCAGCCAAATTAAACAGAAAGTGCAAAAACTGAAGGACTATTGTTTCAAGAATTTGTCATGTCTACTATGAATCTCAATATTCCCTCAGTCCAAGATGACTATTGAAACTGTCATGTCAACCCAGTGATAAAATTTCAAAGCCAGATGCCAGAGTTCAGCTAATGAAGACAGACGGGAGATGATATTTCAGAAGAAAATTCAATAATATACTCTTAAGATCCGCAATGAGTCATCCACAATACAACTGAGTCAGGCTACGTACTTTCTGATTTGAGGAAGCTTGAGGAAGTACAAACATTTAGGTGTAGGCTGCAATTTATGTTGGACTGTGAAGGGGAAGAGTTTGGCTTTCGGCATAACTTTCACAAATTCAAGGTATCATGTGATGTGCTTACATGGTTCAAGACACAATCTCAGATCTCCTAGGTAAGCTTGCAAATAATATCAGAATCAAGAGTTGTGTATTGGAAGTGGATTTCTTAAGACACTCATTGTTGAATGCAAGCTTAATAATCAACCTTGTGAATAAGTAAACCAAACACCGAGATTCATGAGTATGCCATGGCAAGAAAGCAAAAGATATCCGCAAAAGGAATTGAAAGTCATTAGATTTAACCGATTCATGGGAAAGAAGGAAGAAAAGAAAAGAAGAAATTTGCAATTCAATAACTTTATGTTGGAGAAACAATAAAGGAGAATTTTAGGTCTTTAACAATGGCCCAGAAGATTATGGTGAAAGTAAACAATGGTACCGGGGTCCATGTGAGAGGATTTAATGCAACTTTTTTTATCCATGCAAAAACAAAAGATGCTACTCATTCAAAAAAACAAAACATATTACAAACACATTCTCTCTCACGCACAAAGACATTCTAAATGATTGTAAGGACAAAAAATAGCAGTAAACATTTCAAATTCACAAGGAAATGATGAGGATGAAAATTCTTACTTTGCTGATCTTTGGAACAACAGATCTCAGCATGTACAACCTATCATTGAGCTTCTTCCGGCGCCTCCTCTCTGCCATCAAATTCTTTGCTGGAAGCCCCTTTTTCTTCCCCTTTTGATCCACTCCACCACCAGTAACACCACTAATCACCTTTGAACTATTTCCACCACTCTTACCAGTCTCCTCCACCTTAGTATTCTCAGTAAATTCATCAGAATCGTAATTCAAACCCGACCCATCAAGGCTCACATCCTCAAGAAAATCATCCCCGCTACTAAATTTCCTCTTCTTGTCATTCTCTTCACTAATTTGAATCATTTCGCTCTTCCCCTTGTCTCTCTCAATCCCACTCGCAACTCCCGAATTTTCTCCATTATCACCCAAGTTCTTCCTCAAAGCTGCTCTCTTTTGAAACAAGGTAGGCTGTGCGCCCATTGAAGGGTAAGTTTCAAGAGGACTTAACAATTTAGACCTGTTAAAAAACAACTGATTCCCCGAAATCTCATCAAGCCCTCTGAAAACCATTAAACCCAGGACCATTTTCAGGCAACTGAAGCATGCGGGAACTTGAAAATTGTGGATCAGAACATAAATTAGGAATGCCAGTCTGACTGTTTGAACTCAAATCAGTGAAATCCCCCAAATTTCCCAAAACACCACCTCCCCTGTTCATCAAAGCTGAAACATTTGCTGTTGTAGTTGAATTTGTTCCTTGATTCTCAAGGAAACCAATTTCACTCAAATCAAACCCATGTTCTAAAGGGTTGTTAGAAACCACATTGAGGAGTGAAGACAAGGTGGGTTTTGGATGCATAAAGTAATGTACCTGAGAAGGATCCAAATTGTTGAAAACTGAAGAAGAGGGTGAACAAGAAGAGGAAGAATCCACTTGGTGAAGCAAAAGATTATCCGGGTCGACAAGACTTGCTGAAAAGGTGAGGTCTTTGATACTATCTTGATGGTTTTGATGAATAGTACTACTGTTGTTAGTCACATACCACTCATCTTCCACTTCAAACATAGATTTGAAAGTAGAAAGAGAACCCATTTCTTCTTTGCCCTCCAACATAACCCCCCCACAACCAGCTTCCGTACTGGTAATGTTATTGTGGTGGTGATGGTTTGTTGTTGAGCCCTGCTCTTCCTTATGATCTTCAAGCCAAATATTGTTGCTACTGAGTCTAGAAAGCATGGTTTTTTCTGGTTTTTTTCAGAGATAACTGACGGAAAGAAAAGAAAACAAGTTGTTTGAAAAGAAAAGGACAGAAAGAGAGGGAGATAGATGGACAGAGAAAGACGAGGACGTTGCAGAAGGAAAGGGGCATTAGCTTTTTATAAACTAAAAGCTTCACTGGCATTGTAGGAGCCAGAGAGGTAAAAGATAAACCATTTTAGAGAGGGATGTGGCACGCTATCCCTTCGAACGTTACTCTGAACACTACAACTCTACATACAGGCAGCTTTGTCTCTTTCTGTGTTTTGTCTACCCAGTTGGTTTTGAAATCACATCAGGGCCACTCGTTCTTCTAACCTTAATTTCGAGCATCTTGTTTCTGTTACAACTTAATACAAGATGCCACTGTCAGGAAAGAAACAGGCTCGGATCAGAGAGTTCCGTTTCAAGTTGCAGGAATTATTTTAATTATTTTAGGGGGACAAGTAATAAATTATCTGAGATTCATGCACTTGCATAATATTTCGTTCACTTGAGTTTTTTTTTAAATAATAATAATAATAAATCTCATAATATCCAGTAAATAAGTAGTGGTTAAGAAAAATCAAAGTCATTGTTATTGTTTTTTAATGGATAATGGATTTATTATCTCAGTTCCCATACTATGAATTTCATTACAGAGATAAGTTTTTTTTTTAATTATATTATACTTATAGGAATACATGTGTAAAAAAATGTTCTTTAAAATTACAAACGAGTTTCGTGAAATTACAAACTCTCTTTTTTATAAATACATATCTTTTTAAATACTAAATGATTTAATTTATATTTTTTTATGTTTTTAGATTATTTTGTTATGTTGATATAAACATAAACTATAAAAAGTATCATTTATAAGTATTTTCAAGTGAAAAACATCTTCGTAAATAATTATTGTCACAATAATGAACGTGCTCGAATCACCATGCAAGAGATAATGGTGTTAAAAAATATAAACAAGATTATTCTTAATATTTTATTTAATAATTTAAGTTTTCAAATTTAGTCGATCTGATTTTATTTGAATAAATTATAGAATTTATATAAATTTCAGGCTAAAGAACTTATAATTAAAAAACAATATGAGATTAACAAATTGTTTTTAGATTAAAAAAGTTATTGTAAAGTTCATAAGATTCACATGGCAGAATTGAATCCAATTGCAAATACTAAATTAATTAATAATGTTTGGTAAATAAAAATATATATTAAAACTTTGGGAGGGCATTGTTGGAGATAGTAAATTATTCCATATCCACCATACCTTATAGTAGCAGCCAATTGTTGGTATGCCAACAAAATATATTTTAAGTTGTGGTCCCATTTTGTATATTTCTTTTTTGTACAACATTAAGGACCTGTTTGGGAGAGCTCTTGTGGTAGCTTTTCAAAGTGCTTTTTATACTGAAATACATCTAAATGATGTTTTTTTTATTTTTTTTTAAATCATTTTTGACATCAGTACATCAAAATGATCTAAAAACACCAAAACATATTCATTTAAAATGAATTTTTTTTTTACCAAAAGCTGCGGCACGGCAGGTGAAACGCCGTGCCAAACAACTTCTAAGCAATGAACTGGAACTAGCTTTACTTGTTTACAAATTATTTGATTTAGGGTCTGTTTAGAAGTGCGGTTGCGGTAGCTTTTGAAAGTGCTTTTCGTGCCGAAATGTATCAAAATGATGTTTTTTTTATTTTTTAAAAATTATTTTTGACATCAGCACATTAAAATGATCTAAAAACACCAAAATATATTCATTTAGAAAGAAATTTTTTTTTCAAATTTCGGCCAAAAACAGGTTGGATCGTACAGCCAAACAGGCTAGTGTACACAAGTTTCAAGTCTTGCTCTTTATTATATATTAATATTAGGGTTCTGGGACCACTTTCAAAGCCAATTTCAGTTGTTTGGTATCAAAATGTTTTTTAAAAATAAATCATTTTTATTTTTAATTATTTTCAGATTTTTCAGATTATTTTAATATTAATAACAAAAAGTCATTTTTTAAAAAAAAACTAATACATTTCAGAACAATTTATTTTTGTTTTTCTAAAAAACAAAGCAATCTCCTCCCTAATTTCATGTTTTGTGTTTGTGTTTGAAATGTGATTGAGGTTATTTTTTTATTTTATTTTAAATAAAAAAAGACATTGACAAATTAAAATATAAAAAAAATTAATTTAAAAACAAGATCATGTTTTTTTTTATAAAAAAAAACGTATATAGGTTTCCCCTCTGCAGCCCCAAGTATCTCGTGAATCTTTTTACCTCACCGCACCTCACACCCAATCAAAAACCTTAACTTGTCTGCCCCCACAACCTTTTTCTCTTTCAGGATCTGGTTGGTCAACAATCACTTCTCCTCTTTTCTCCCCCATCATCTCCTCTTTTTATCCATGCTTTTGTGTTTTTTTTTATTTATATATATATATATATATATATATATATATAACAATGTAACAATGAAGGATAGAATGCCCTAGCCCATACGTCCTTTGAATTTTGAGAGGACAATGAAGTCGTTTTTTGAGCTTCAAACGTTGCTGTTTCCCGCACGAAAGAAAATAACTATGGATAATATGTAAAAAAAAAAAAACTTAAAACTGTTTAAAGAGATAATTATTTTACCTATATATTAGAGGAATAAAAAAACCTTTAATTAACTATA
The DNA here is from genome assembly GCA_029228465.1 of Salix viminalis. NCBI lineage: Eukaryota > Viridiplantae > Streptophyta > Magnoliopsida > Malpighiales > Salicaceae > Salix > Salix viminalis. Next base: position 2,350,048 of record CM055437.1, read on the forward strand.
AAAAACTGATTCTCTGTAGAACAATATGAGTAATATTCAACAGTTAATCAAAGAAATTGTCCTTGTTTTTTTTCAGAGATATAATTTTATGCTTTTAATTTCTTTATTGGGTTTAAACTATTAAATTCTATATCACCCCCCTTCCCTTCCCGTGATAAACAAATCGGATTTAAACCTTCTCTTATTAAGAAAAAAAAGAGACAAGTTTCCAAAATATAATATGATGATAGAACATTTGTAATTTGCAGAGCAGATCTCAAGTTCAAGTCAGGACGTGCATTTCCTGTAAGAGTGTGATACAACCGAGATTTTAATCGTCCAGCTGAAGATTTCGTCGCATTAGAAAAAAGACAGGAAAAAATATACTGCAATAACAATAAATTGTACATTTAAATGACTGTTAAATGGAAAACACACACAACCTTTTTCTAATTTCTTATCTCTCGACGATGAGCAGTCACCGAGTGCTCGAAAATATGTTGCTGTTGAGCTGCCATTGCGAGGGAGGGAAAGTTGCCTTTAATATTTCTTGTGCGACCCCGTGAACCTGGGGACTGCCCTCCATTTTAGGGTACCCCACCCCGCCCCATCATTGCTCAATGTTCATGCAAGGAAAATTGCTGTTTTTTTTACACAAAATTAACTATAGATAAACATTAAACAGTGTCATGCTTTGGATTAATTGCTGACTCAATTACACGTCTATGTTTTGGCAGTAACGATCAAAAGGATGGATTCAAAAAAGTTTCATGTGATAAATCGAACATTCTAGGGTTTCTATGCACTAGGTTTTTATTAAAAATTATTTTATTTATGTTTAATTAAACACCAAATTAAATCGCATGGAAATTTTTTTGGCATGAATTGGCATGATGGGTCTAAAAAAACTTGAACAGCCAATAAAAACAATGTATAATTTTAAAAAATTAAGATGATATTTTTTTATTTTAATACTAAAATAATAGCATCGACACGAAATTTATAGCTTAACCTTTTAAACTTATGATATTGGTCATGTATTTGGTCGAGTTTAGCAAATTTGTTTTTTATTAAAAAAATTGTACTTGATTGTATGATAATGAAAATTATCATGTAATTAAAGGGGGGATGAAAAAAATATGGTTCAAATTAACATTACAACCGATTTATAATTAATTAAATGATTAAATAAAAATACGAAAGACCCGATTCATGTCATTTTCTTTACTAGAATAAGGTGCTATATGCCATCTAAGTCATTTTCGCTACAAATTCATATTTTTGTTTTTATTTTTTTAACAGAAGAAAGTAATTTTTTTACTCCCTTCCCCTCAAAGACTAACCAAACACAATATTGTTTAACACTGTATTTTAAAAATATTTTTTATAATTTTTATTTTTTAAAAATTTATTTTTTAAAAATTTATTTTTTATATATTTTTAAATTATAATATATCAAAAATAAATTTTTTAATAATAAAATAATTATTTAAATATATTTCTAAACAAAAAATATTTTTAAAAATAACTTTAACCATAATCCAAACAGTCACAATCACATTAAAAATGCTGTCTTCCACTGTCCCACGTATCCACACCACACCGGGCCCAAATATCCGTGCTAGTTTCATGACAAGCAAATAAGGAGCACTTAAAAGTTAAAACAAGTGCCTTGGTATTTTTATTTTTATTTTTATTTTTTAATTAAAATATATTTTGAGGCTCAGCAAAGAGCATGAGATGGGGCCTGGGCTTGTTTTATGAGCCGAGAAGTTACTTGGACTGATACAACTCCCATACGAAATGAATTTGCTGTGAGGTCCTTTCAAGTTTCCCTTTTAAGAATCAGTGCCACAATTTCTCTACAAATTATTTATTTACACTATTTTTGGTTTAGTTTTTTTCCCACCGCTCTAAATAGCATTTAGGTATTACACAACTTATTCTAATAATTTAAAATTCATTTCAATTCACTTTTATGATATAATTAGAGCTATAAAAACTCATTTTAAAACTAAAAAACTTTTAAGAAACTACCTTATGTAAATATTTTAAAAAAACAAAATTTACTGTAATTATCTACAAGCATTAATATATACTCTACTCTATCAACTTTTAATAGTTTAAGGGAAATTGAAATCTTATTCCTAATAAAAAATTAATTAATCTATTGAAAAAAATGGAAAGTAAACTAACCTTATTACTTAAAGAATGAGAAATAAATTAGAGCATCCAAGAGGGAAAAAATATTTATCTATCGTGCAATAAAAAAATAGTGAGATAAGGGGAATAAAAGGAAAAACAATATAAATATGTAAAAAAGGAAAAAATAATAATAATCAAGAAATCACCCCACCACAGAAAAAATAAAAATAAAAATAAAAATAATGCTTTAATGCTTCAAAAACAATTTTTTGATGGAAATCTTGAATAAATTAAAAAAAAAAAAAACTTGACCCCCGATAAGATTGTCAAGCACCTACTCTAGTCCTTGATAGTAGGGATAACAATAAACCACGTGTAATATATTGAAATCAAACGGTGTGAAAACCCGTTAGTGACTTAGCTATCACATACAGCTGTCATGTTAACTCGTTAGGTAGCTGAGGGCTGAAACATCATATTCAGTCCCCATACTTTACATATTTTGTTATATTTTAAAATGAGTCGATGCAACTCCCAGAAGACAATTTGAAATTCCCCATTCAATAAAGTACATTAAACATGGCATCCATATAGCCACTTAACAAATAATAAAACCAAATAAATAGATATAAATGATACGTGTTTAGAAGTACAAACAAAATTGTAAATGGGTTGAAGTTTATTTTTTGATTTCATCAATTTAAATAAAAATTAAATCTAACTCTAAATTTAAACGAGTTAACAAATAAAAATGCTGTAAACGTTTTTAGTAATTAACAAGGTTATAATTGAGTTGAATCTAAATCTTTATTTATTTATTTATGATATTATAAACTGATTGTTAAAATGAAAAAAAAATCCAAGAACAAAAGAGAATATACAAAAAATATTTTTTCTTCAATATCTCATTAAAAATTATTTTATTATTCCAAGCCTCATCTAATAAAATTCATTTACAATCCATAATAAATAAGTATAATTAAACCCAAATTATAATCATTTATAGAAAGAACTTTAAAATATAAAAAGACCGACTTAATAATAATCGTACAACCTCTACACTAACCCTTTATTGGTCCTCATTTTGAAGTAAGGCTTGATATTGTGTTTTTATTTTTTTTTAAATGATTTATTTATTTATTTTAAATTTATTTTTTTTGGTATTTTTATATTATTTTAATATGTTGATGTCAAAAATATTTTTTTAATGATAATAAAAATATTATTTGATGTATTTATGAATAAAAAAACACTTTAAAAACAATCTCCACCACACTCCTAAACAAAAACTAACTCGTTTATATTTGAACAGTAGTGAATCTAGTCAAGTCTAACCCAATTTAATTAAAATAAAGGATCTAAGTGGTCACAACGTAAGAATAAAGGGACTATGCTTGATATTTAGCCAACCCGAAAGTGCATGAACACTGATTCGGCAGCCTCCAGCATCGGTACAAAACAAGGGCAAGAGAATAATAAACAAAAAAAGGAAAAAATTGTTCGATATCATATATCACATCCATCAATATCTCTATCTCCTCCGTCTCGGCCGACCATTAAAGAGGGTCTATCTCTCTCCTTCCCCTTCTCTTCTCGGAAAGTAGTAAGATAGACCCCTTCAGGTCTCTCTCTCCGTTTCATTTAATCACCATTCGCTAAGCTAATCTAGGTAAATTTATTTTTTGGTTCTTGCATTTCAATCATTTAAATATTAGGGTTTATGAGAAGTTGCTGTTCATCGATTTTTATTTTAATTCATCATTTCGACGTTTTTAGGTTTTATCAGCTGGTTGACCTTTTCTTTTCTTTTTTATTAAGTGCTTGCTGATTGATATTTTTTGGTTCTTGCATTTCAATCCACTAAATATTAGGGTTTATGAGAAGTTTCTGTTCATCGATTTTTAATTTTTAATTTTAATTCATCATTTCGACGTTTTTTAGGGTTTTATCAGCTGGTTGACCTTTTCTGATTTATCAAGTGCTTGCTGATTGATATTTTTTTTTCATTAAAAAAAGCGGTGGTCGAATAAATTTGCTGTTAGAGTTATTATGTTTTTTTGCTATTGGTAAATCTGAAACTGGCAGGATTTGTTGACAGCGAAGCTTCAGTCTATTTTATGGATAGCTGTGCTGCTGTTTTCAGTTAATCAGTAATTATATCTATATATAAAAAATAGATTGATTTGTGTAGATAGAGTCGTCGGACAAGGTTTGTTTACCTTTTGGTCTGGTTCAAATGATGTTAGCGATTCTTGTGTTTTCTGTTTGTGATTTTTGTTTCTGTAAGTTTTAGTAATATATTCAATGTCAAATGTAGTATTTGAAATGGGAAATGTTTTATGCTTGATAGAACTTTACTTGTGTCTGAGTTTCTCAATTTTATCTCGGTGTAGTGTAAATGTTAGTTGAGTTGAGTGTTGAATGCTGTCTCTGTCAGTTGATGAATGCAATTGAGTGTTTGGTATTGTGGTGCAAGGTGCTTTTCAGTTTTTTTTTTTTAAATTCTTGACATCAGCAATCATACCATAAAAAAACATAAAAAGCATCAATTTGATGCCTTTTCAATTGAAATGCCCCCAAAAGCAGAAGTTACAATGAAGCAGTTATTTGCTTTTCAGTGGATTTTTTTTCTCAAGGAGGAATTTATGATTTATTTAATTTCAAGTGCTCTTTTTTTCACATTGTTGGACTGTGGATATTGGTTAGTGACTGATGTCCTCAAGTTGATATTTAAGGATTATTTCTTTAATTATATTTTTTGTTCTCTCTGATCTTTTTTTAACAGATTTTCACCAATAAATGTCATTGTGACTTGCAGAATCTTTCCTGGGAATTACATGGCCAGGCTTCTAGTTCATTCTGCTAATATTCCTGCTGTAGCTCCTTGTCCAAGGCATTGTCAATATGAGGAATCTAAAAAATCAAGAGCTTCCTCTGCCAAAATGATGTGCAGCTTACCATCACGGGGTTTGGTGATAAGTGGATACTCAGGATTGCGTAGTGCAAACTGTTTAGATACACTGTTGAGACATGGACAATCTTTCCATTCGAAGGTTGCAATTACAATTTCTTCTAGGCAGCAAAAGGCTAAGCGATTTGCACCTAGAGCTATGTTTGAACGTTTTACAGAAAAAGCAATCAAAGTAATTATGCTTGCTCAAGAGGAAGCAAGACGGCTTGGTCATAATTTTGTTGGAACAGAACAGATCCTGTTGGGGCTTATTGGTGAAGGAACTGGAATTGCTGCTAAGGTTCTCAAATCTATGGGAATCAATCTTAAAGATGCACGTGTAGAGGTGGAGAAGATTATTGGCAGGGGTAGTGGATTTGTTGCTGTGGAAATCCCATTCACTCCTCGTGCCAAGCGTGTTTTGGAACTATCATTGGAAGAAGCCCGCCAACTTGGTAGAATTCATTTTCATTCTATTTTTCTGACTTTGACTGTAGTTTGAGAACTTTGGGCCAAAAGTGGTTTCTTCTTGCTGGCTTAGGTGTATTTTGAACTATAATATCCTCTTAAATTTTGGATGAAAACTTTTGAAGGTTATGATGGGATTTCACATAGAACTATTATTGCAATCATAACATGATATGTGCTGTTAAGAGATACAATGGTATCACCAGAGTTACCTGTAATTTAAGCTCATTTCCACTTCCTGCAACTCAATAATTTTCCCTTTCAACTGAGCAATGATTCTGTCATGTGTGTGCATGATACTTTGAGAAATGAAGTGCTCAATGCTAACCAAGAAATTTGACCTCTATGAATTTTTTCAGGTCATAATTATATTGGATCTGAGCACCTGCTTCTCGGGTTACTTCGTGAAGGTGAAGGTGTAGCAGCCCGTGTTCTTGAGAATTTAGGTGCTGATCCTAGTAACATACGTACACAGGCAAGTGATGCATCTCTGGGCTTTATTAACCTAATTTTCTGTGTTCATCAAGCCATTTGCTGTTTACACATAAAATTAATGAAGTGTTGATTGTTGTGATTAGGTCATTCGTATGGTGGGTGAAAGCACAGAAAACCTGGCTGGTTCCACTGTTGGACCTGGAAGCAGTAACAACAAGATGCCTACACTTGAGGAATATGGAACTAATTTGACTAAATTAGCAGAGGAGGTGATTTAATACTAAAGCTTTTTTTTTTTGTTTCTAAAAATGTTATAAGTAGATACTTCTCTTCTAAGTGATTCTCTTAAGATGAATTTGTCCACCTTCAGGGTAAATTGGATCCTGTTGTTGGAAGGCAGCCACAAATAGAACGTGTTGTTCAAATCCTGGGCCGAAGAACTAAGAATAACCCTTGTCTCATTGGAGAACCTGGGGTTGGGAAAACTGCAATTGCTGAAGGTCTTGCTCAGAGGATAGCAAGCGGTGATGTTCCTGAGACAATTGAGGGAAAGAAGGTGAATATTGGTTCATTTTGTTGAACACAATTTGGGGGTGCATCTGGGTTGCAGTATAAAAATTTCTCTGGATTATTATGTATGCTCAGTGCACAGCAAATAATGAATGACACACTTGCTTTATCATCTGTAATATTGATAAACCGTGCATGTAAATGGGAAATTCAGTCAACTGACTACAATTTGCATTGATATGCCATCTTTGAGAGAAAGTTTTAGAAGTATTTCCATGTAAATCCTTAAGTTGGTTGGGATACTTGTACTCAAGACTGACTGATCTATATATTTTTTTGTTGGTGTAATTTAGGTTATCACCCTTGACATGGGCCTTCTTGTTGCTGGAACTAAATACCGCGGAGAGTTTGAGGAAAGATTGAAGAAGCTAATGGAGGAAATCAAACAGAGTGATGAAATAATTCTCTTCATTGATGAGGTGCATACCCTGATAGGGGCAGGAGCAGCAGAAGGAGCTATTGATGCTGCTAATATTTTGAAACCAGCTCTTGCTAGAGGTGAATTGCAGGTAATTTTTTTGTCTTGTGCACGTGATATTCGCTAGCTTATTTTTTCTGAACTGTCAAAGTTTTTGGGATCAGCTAGATATAATAAAGGGCCATTGTGAATTTGTGGCAGCAGTGTGACTGATCCATCTATTACGTTACTATGAAGCTTTACTTAATTTATTTTAAAAAATTCTGACCATTAAACATGAGTTGATCATGCCTTGACAAACTGCTCATTGGAGCTGTTTGTGTGTGGGAGTTCATGTAGGCGAATCTGCTGCTCACTGGAGCCTATTGTGTGTGAAACTTGAGTATTTTTATTATTAATTTTTTTTTCCTGGTGCTTAAACGTGAGTTGATCATACCTTTTCTCAATTTATGGCCTGGTTCTGTCTTATGGTTTGCAAACCGTGAAACCTTTCCTGTACTGAGTCTTCTTAATAGCGAACTCTAAATTATAATGGTCTGTGTTCCCTTGAATTATCACGTCTTGTTTGGCCTGACTTATTATATTATGTAATAACTCAGTCATCTCCAGCATTTGGGGCTGGCCACAGTCCCTCTATGTGGTCAACTTGGATTATTTTGTTTATATTTGAAATTTGTGGCTCCAAGTTCCAAAATCAATTCATCCTCCATAATGCAGTGTATTGGAGCTACAACCCTAGATGAGTACAGAAAGCACATTGAGAAGGACCCTGCCTTGGAAAGACGTTTCCAGCCAGTCAAAGTACCCGAGCCATCTGTGGACGAAACAATACAGATTTTAAAAGGACTCCGTGAGAGATATGAGATCCATCACAAACTCCGTTACACAGATGAGTCCTTAATAGCTGCTGCTCAGTTGTCATATCAGTACATCAGGTGAGTGAGCCATAAAATAATCCTTTTTTTAAGTTCACATCTCTGTTATATAGCTACATGTATCTGGAGCATTTGCCACACTTATTACTTGCATGGATGGTTATTTATAGAGGAGAAAAGTCACTGCTCATATATCATAAGAAAACAAGTAATGTGTTTATAGTAGTCTCTTCAAGTTCATTGGTAGATTTCCTCAGCAAACTCTGAAGCTTACTTGAAACTTGAGATACCATACGATGACCTCCTAAAAAAACATGGAAGGAGATGAACATATTGGAGATATCATTTCCCTGTAGGGATGCATTATATATACATCTTGGCAGACCCGGAGAGAGCACTTCAATTTGCAATAGTTCATGCCATCTGACTGCCTTGTTGACAGTCTCTGTTGGAGCTGATGTTTTTGAACCATGCAGGAGTTGTCACCTGCTGCTTTTCTCCCTGTCCTGTCTTCGTATTGAACCCTGCGCAATACCCTAGAAATGTTCTTGGTCCATGTCAGAGGCTTTCCTCCACATGGCTCAATTCTATTAGATGCTACCAAATTCTGAAATTTGTTTTATGAGATTCTGCTAGAATTCTATGAATTACCTTTTATAGAAGTTAATTTTCGTTTTTGCTGTGGCATAGCCAGTCTTTCAAAAGCTCAGCTCCCCTTTACAATTAGTCATATAACAAATTCTCTCCCTTGATCTTTCTTTCTTTTCGCATTTCTTTCAGTGACCGTTTTCTGCCTGATAAAGCAATTGATCTGATCGATGAAGCTGGTTCTCGGGTTCGCCTTCGACATGCACAGGTAAAATCTTGTATCCAGTTACTCCATCATCATCCTATCATTTTTTTTATGTACTTTATTCTTCCAGGTCCCTGAGGAAGCAAGAGAGCTTGAGAAAGAGGTCAGGCAAATCACGAAGGAAAAGGATGAAGCTGTCCGCGGCCAAGACTTTGAAAAGGTATAAATTGCTTTTTTCTTGTGCTTTCCGGCTGTCTAATTGGGCTTTCTAGGGAAACCCTGTTTGTTTCCTTTATATGAGACATTTTTGATTAACTTCCAAAATATTGCTTTTTTCTTGTTCTTTCCAGCTGTCTAATTGGGCTTTCTAGGGCTACCCTGTTTGTTTCCTTTATATGAGACATTTTTGATTAACTTGCAAAATATTGTGCTGTGATTTCAAGTTTTTGAATTGCATAATAACTGAACAGCGAAAAGTTTTTTTGAGACAAGAAGCTGTAGAGACCACAAGACTGCACATTGCTTCTGGTGTTGGTCTATTTATGCCGGTATTTCCTTCAGCTATCTTATGTCGTTAGTAATTTTGAACAGGCTGGGGAGTTGCGAGACAGAGAAATGGACCTTAGAGCACAGATTGCAGCTATCGTGGAGAAAGGCAAGGAAATGAGCAAAGCGGAGACAGAGGCAGGGGATGTAAGTCCCACTGTCACCGAATCAGATATTCAGCACATTGTCTCTTCTTGGACTGGCATACCTGTAGAGAAAGTATCCACGGATGAATCTGATCGTCTCCTAAAGATGGAAGATACCCTTCACAAGCGAGTCATTGGTCAGGATGAAGCTGTCAAGGCAATCAGTCGTGCCATCCGTCGAGCTCGTGTTGGACTTAAGAATCCAAATCGACCAATTGCTAGCTTCATCTTTTCTGGTCCAACTGGTGTTGGGAAGTCAGAACTGGCGAAAGCACTTGCTGCCTACTACTTTGGCTCAGAAGAAGCCATGATCCGACTTGATATGAGCGAGTACATGGAAAGACACACTGTTGCTAAGCTAATTGGTTCGCCTCCTGGCTATGTTGGGTTACACTGAAGGTGGTCAGTTGACTGAGGCTGTTCGTCGTCGTCCTTACAGTGTGGTACTCTTTGATGAGATTGAGAAGGCCCATCCTGATGTCTTCAATATTATGCTTCAAATTCTTGAAGATGGAAGGTTGACAGACAGCAAGGGCAGGACAGTGGACTTCAAAAATACCCTCCTGATAATGACTTCAAATGTTGGTAGCAGTGTTATTGAGAAGGGAGGACGCAAGATGGGATTTGATCTTGATTATGATGAGAAGGATAGCAGCTACAACCGAATTAAGAGCCTGGTGACAGAGGAGTTAAAGCAGTATTTCAGGCCAGAATTCTTAAACAGATTGGATGAGATGATTGTTTTCCGTCAACTTTCCAAGCTGGAGGTCAAGGATATTGCCGATATAATGTTGAAGGAGGTCTTTGTGAGGCTGAAGGCCAAGGAAATAGAACTTCAGGTGACGGAGAGATTTAGAGATAGGGTGGTCGATGAAGGGTATAACCCATCCTATGGTGCAAGGCCTTTGAGAAGAGCTATAATGAGGCTCCTTGAGGACAGCATGGCTGAGAAAATGCTTTCAGCGGAGATCAAAGAGGGTGATTCTGTCATTATAGATGTCGATTCTGATGGAAATGTTGTTGTGCTCAACGGTCAAAGTGGTGGCGCTCCTGAAGCCTTGCCGGACATGTTGAACGTTGTGTAAAGCGAATCATCTCAGTAAACCTTTGCTAGGATGTTGTTTGTAACTTTGGTTTTCATTCGAATTGGCAAAAAAATTGTAGTCTGTTTTATTGAAAGGACTACTTGTCGGTGGAATTTGGAGCTGTGCTTCATTGCTGGCTGGGTTTAAAGGCTGTATCATTGGACCATGAATAGTTTAGAGGCAAATAGTAGCATGGTGAATGGGCTAGCTCTCTTAATGAAAGGACTAACCATGGAAGTTTATGATTCAGTCAGCTTTACAGATCTGTCATGTAATACCAAATTATGATTTTTCACTTGAAATTGTGGTCATGTTTTTTCCCTGACTCTGAATGTCTATACATTTAAAATAATATACTGGCTGCCCTCAAACTTCCCTACCATTTTGATTCGTGCCATTTGAACATGCTCTCAGATGTTCTTCTTTAGCATGTATCGCTACCATGGACAAATAAAATACGGCAAAGTGAGTCATTGCAATTGATCCTGTGGATGTGTAATTGTATATGTTACAATCCTCCCACAAAAAAAAAGGGAAAAATTATAATACTTGATCCTACATCTAACCTAGGACTGGTAAATTTGCGTTCTCTTGTTGCGCATGAAAAGCTTAAAAGTGGCCTGTCAACAGAGAGGCCATGTTCAATGTCTGTCGATTGTGAGTTTTGGCGCTGACAAAGAAGCCGTTCACAATTGGCCACAAGCGATATGGATTGATGAGCAAGAGTTCTTCTAAGAATAGGTGCTCGATGATTTTCTTGCACTAAAATGTATCTCCTGTACCTAGTCATCCTGAGATGGAAAAGACTGTCTCGATGCAGGGCTGACGCTGCCACTCCGGGTCATTTTTAGTGCATCCAGAGCCTTCTGTATCTCCATAGTCATTGCACTGTCCACGCTGCCTGATGATAGCTTCTTGTGTGATCTCTGCAAGTGAAGCTTGAGTGAGCTGCTGCTCAGACCAGCATTATCCCCACAGATGGGACAGACTTTCATCTCTGGCTTCCGTCTCTGCCATTCCATGGAGACCTTCCCGTGCAGTTGTCGGTCGAGATCCAATAAAACTTTTGCGAAACCATCATTGGGTTGAGCTCGGCGGTGAGCTCGTCTAAGAGCATTCCATGCTTCTAGTAGAGTGAATTTCCTGCATCAAGAAGAAACTGCTCAATTTACAGTACTTATGATTATTCACAGCAGATGTTCAATAATCCGCATGTTTGATGATAAAAGCTTCCATGTGCAATTTTTCTACATGAAAAAACTTGTGAATTTCACTTACTTCCTGAGCATTAAATAAGCAAGAACTAATGTAGCACTCCTACTTCTCCCTTCAAAACAATGAACTAGAACCCTTCCACCTATTGATTCAACATGATCAATAAAATCAGAAGCTTCTCCAAAGATACTGCTGATATTTGAATCCTCATGGTCACTAATCTGTTCCAAGTAGAAAGTAGTGTTGTTAATATATAGAATACGTTCCAAATATATGCTGGAAAATGAAAAAAAGGTGAGGAGCTCCAGATTCTGTGATCAGTAATGTTACAGATTATTTTGCCGTACCCGGATCAATATTGGAAAATTTGGCTATTATAAACATAAAGAAAATCATCTGCAAACTTTATGATCTTAGTCTGCAGCAACTTTCTGAGAACATGAAGAGAAGAAACACGCTGTGCAGCAAAACAGTTGGTTTTCTGAAAATTACCAGCTCTTCCAGATAGGAGCACATATCTGAGAATGCTACAATGACTACCTCTACTGTTGTAATAAATTATTTCATTTTTTGGTCTCTCATAGCAGAGAGAAACCTTAACACATTGATCCAGCTTTACTCAAAGGTATAAAATAAAGCAGAGCATTGTCCCCAGAAGAATGGAGCGATTGCAAATGGAGAAGGAAAAACTCTCACCAAAAAATTCTTGTACTGAAACAGATCTGGGTGCTGTGACTCTGATTGTCCAATTTCATTGGCACACAAACACAAAATATGTGTAATTCCTACATGTTGCAAAGTGTAAACTGATCTTGCAGCCAGGGTGCCACCAATAAATAGACTATATGTGATTAATGATGGTTTCTCTGTGTTTGCAGCTTCAGAGATCAATGATATCCTCTCAAGAATGTGCTCTAATCTTACCTGTAAGTTCTAATGAAAATAAAATTGGAAATCCAAAAAGAAGGAAAATAAATCTTTCCCAGGTACTGTTCTATATTAGTAAACCAATAACAAAGAACATGAATTCATCTTATATATGCAACCTGAATATTTCATGGATCTATTACCTTCAACTCATATGCATCCACTACACAGTTACTATCACTGCCCTCAAAATATCCTGTATTGAAATTGTTCTCCTGACAGAGTTTGATAGCATCATTTCTCAGCATCTCATTCCAGTGTTCTAATTCTTTATTTGTTTCAGTATCGACCTGAACATATAATGATGCATGTCAAACAATAAGATGTTAGATCAATGACAAAAAAAATCTTTACTCGTATAATTTTTTTCTCTTTATTTCGCTTCCCTTGCACAAAGCAGTTTCTAATTTTTTTTCCACCCTTTTCAAAGGTCTTTTATTTGCTTGGCAATTATCGCACGGACAAGGCATGATTCTGTACATTTCTCACATTACAGGTTCTACGAAAGTAAGATGATTAAACAGTAACTCCCTAATGATCAAGCAATTAAACAGTTCTCCTTTCCACATGACCACCTCTTCAAATCGAGTTTCAGAGTTTACAAAGTTTAATTACACTTAACAGAACATGGTGAAGCATGCTAATGATCAACATGGAAATTATGAAGCAGAAGAATCGATTTCTATCTATTCTCTTTGGACCTTCAATACACATGTTTTCTAGGTTTTACCTCCTCGCTTTAAAGTTTAATACACATGCTTTAATATATGTTAAATATAGAACAATCAGGGCAAGAAGGAAAAAAAAATAGGTTTTGCTTCTTGTCTAGTGGGACTCTTCTAAATTGCCATCTTCAAGTAGTGTAACCAGTGATCTATGTCTAGTAAGCAAATGATTACCAAATCCATGTTAATTGACATTCTGACCTTGGCAAATTTATGAATGTCACGGAGCTTTGTGGTTAGACACAGGCTACGAAGGGGCTCTCCACTCCCCTTGGACAACTTTCCATGCCAGCTTTCTCTTGACATGGGAGAACTAGAATCTGAGCTCTCTTTACTTCCTAGAGATAACCTTGTAGTTTGAGCTATTTTCTGCGAATCTGAATCACTAAAATCTGAATGGTTATCAGGGTCCACCAAATCTTCTTTGTCATTGTCCCCTGATGTTTTATTTGTGATGTTCAAAAAACCTCGTAACAAGCCATCGAGTTTTTGGTGAAGAGTAAGAAGGAATACATGGAAACCTTGCAGATCCCTGAGAGCAGCACGAAACCCACCACGAAATCCCTGACCAGCTGATGCCATTTCTGCTACTCGTGGATCAGTAAGGTCAGTGCCTACCAAAGGAGGAGCCCCTAATTTCCCTCCCGTTATTTCGAATAACAAATTAGAGGTGTAATCAGAGCTGTTGAGAAGGAGCTCGATTAATTTAGGATAATTTTCCTGGTCATTTGTGCGTTTTACAGCAGGAGGCCGACGAGGAACACCAGAATCAATAGCCACAGCATGAGAAATGAGGTCAGAAAACGATGGCTGTCCTGATTTGCGGACTCTTTGCATTTTGTTGGGTTTTGAAGATTCTGTAATATCAGAAACATCAGAGCCCTCTGATACAAGTCCTGGTACTTGATTATGAGTGTTAAACTTGCTATTCAATGAAGTTGCCCTTCTTTCTTTCTGTAGAGCTTTGATCACCTTTGGTTGGTATCGGTTAATTGCAGAATCCAAAGCAACCTCCAAGGCATTGACATTTGATGAGGTCATTTTCTCAGCCAACAATAGATTTGCTGGATTTCCACGCCATCCGAGCTCACGGCAAGGGAGTCTATCTTCATTTCTGATGACAAGGTCCAATAGGAAGACCCTACCAAGTGCTGCTGCAATTCTTTCTCCAGTTTCACGTGGCTCAAATGCATTTGAGCTCTCCAATAAAGGAGATCCATGAACATAACTGCAAACACACAACATTTTGGCCTTTGAAATACTAATGCAAGAGGCAATCTCTTTTGCAATGCCTGCATTATGAAAAACCATGCATCCTCCTCACTGTGATATAGAGTAGGATTCACCAGGGAGCTGATTGAGAAATGCTAGTAAAGACGAATCAGAACATAATGATATCAAGTAATACTCTTTGCTAACTCAAACTTTTAGATGTGGCATCCCTATGTTTCTATTGGATGAGCAGGGTAGCTCTGGTCAGTGTAGTCACCCCAACATACTAAACATGAGAATTTCATTAAAGATGCACATGAGAATTTCATTAAAGATACACGTGTGTGTGTGTGTGTGTGTACGCACAATAATAGATTATAGCAAAGAGCAGAAATCTCTTTCCCCAGGCCTTCCCATTTCAGCCTATTTGGTAAGGAGGCAGGATGGGAAGGAGGCAAAAGTATTTTTATGAACTCACTTTACAGTAACATGATTCACAATTCTAGGTTCTAGTTTCACCTCATCAAAAGAAGGCATCGGCTGAGTTCAAGAGCTTCCAAAAGCTCAGAACATGTCACTTCACCTACTTCATCTCCTTCTGATGCTGCTGTAACTCTTGCTTTCTCTGCAGCTTCCTTGATCTGGAGCCACTCTGGGCTGCAATTTTGAATGACTCTAGCCTGCAATTATAAATATTCCAACAGGAATGTTTACCATAATTAAGAAAAGAAGAAAACTGTTTGGGCAAGAGTTTTTAAGAAAAGACTTCAGTGAGATCTTGGAAAAAGCACTAACTACTGGGTTATGACAGTATAACCTGTGGAGTCTGGACTCCTAAACCACTTTGCAAATTCATAGCCAAGACGTTCTGATTGTGTGGCCATCCTTGAAGATGAAAACTTTATGACAGCTGCTGCTTCCTTGTGAAAAGCGTCAACATTTCCTTGCTGGTCGAACAAGGCAAAGAATACAACTCCCCCAGAATTTACAATTACCTACATGCACACAGCTAAAGAGAATTTGAGACAGACAATGAGAAGTGATGCACTGGTATCTTCTCTAATTTATTCTACAGACAGGCAAACTCAATATTCTTTCAATGATACCTACATAATGGAAAATATAGCAGTTCAACAGTCTTACTCAGAAATCCTATCTTGGAAATAACCTAAAAACTTGTCTAAGCTATTAACATGTTAAACTCAGCTAAGCAAATCCAAACAATCATTAGTTTAGAAGCTAGATTTGCCAGTTAGGATGAAAAATTGGAATCAAGATGACATCATTGAAGAATATGTACAAACTTCCAAAGGCTTTGTGCTTTTGACTTCACAAATATTAATCACAAAGCAGATGCTGTTTAAACTATATTATAAATTGGATCGCATACTTCAAGGGCTTTACTCATTTCATCCTCAGAATTTTCGGTGCTACTACTATGCTCAGTGTGGTGGAGGGAAGACAGCATGTCCCAAGAAAAAGAGCTCAACTCAATGTCCAGCGCCGCAGCTTTACCAAGCCTTTCCCACAAACTGGCCTCTGGAGCTTGCTCAGGAGGTGGACTTTTTGAATCAACAAGTGATTCTCCCACACTGCACGGTAGCCATGACAGCAAGAAGGTAAAAAGAAACATCATTCCGGAAATGGAGACAGACAGCTCGTGAACCACACATTAATGCATAAAAACAAAAAAACTAGCATGAAACATTTGCAATTGTATCTGTTTGCTCATTGAACAACCCAAGTTTTCCCTCATTCACTTGCTACACTGAAACTGGCAGGTGTTTTATCAAAGGTTACTTGCCATTAGTTACAGTAGGCACATCACACTTCTTCACAAGATAACAAGAAAAGCAATTAGGTGAGACGAGTTTCTCTTTATTTTGTCTGCTGGTGATGCATTCTTATCATTCCTAAGAGCATTTCCAAGGACCACTTATAAACATCTGCAGACAAACAAAAAAGACAACTACTGGAATGTATTGGTTAATTGTCTTTGGTTAATTCCTGTACTCAAGATTCTCAGTTATCATTTCCCAAATAACTGCAAATCTACCTCATCGGCTCCCATTATAATCTCATTAGCTATCTACCTCACAAG
The DNA here is from genome assembly GCA_029228465.1 of Salix viminalis. Classification (NCBI taxonomy): domain Eukaryota; kingdom Viridiplantae; phylum Streptophyta; class Magnoliopsida; order Malpighiales; family Salicaceae; genus Salix; species Salix viminalis. The sequence continues at coordinate 2,366,638 of CM055437.1, forward strand.
TAAAATTAACAATAAAGCTCCAGCATTTAGTCTATGTGAACTAATCACCATAATTAGTTTGATGGTTGAAATAAATGATAGCAAGGATAGAGGGGAATAGGAGACCTAGAGGGCATAGTTTCGAGCCTGTAAGGCCGGCGTGGGAACCCCGAGGCACGATACTTGCCACTTCTCTTGCGAACCAACTCCAGCCATTGTGCAAACCGATATGCTGGGCCCGCTGTTATGTCTCCTAACATATACAATACCTGAAATCAAAATCCAAAATTACTAAACTAGTAAATTCACCAGTCCTGCCATTTACTTTCTTGAACTAACAGGAAAAAACAAGATTTTCAATTTCCCATTCTTTTACATTATCACATTCTACAATTCCTCTCTCAAATTAACAGGAAAAAGAAAAGGAAAAACTCCAATTCACCCCTAACGATAATCATTTCCCTTTCCTTTCCTTATACCATCACATTCTACCATTCCTCAGTCGAAGAAAAAACCAGAGAAGATTAGAAGAAAAATAAATAAATTCAATTTACCCTTGAAAATATCTACATGGTAACGGCACTTCCTCTCCCTCAATAAGGGAAAAGTAACAGAACGATAAAATGAATAAAAAAAAAGAGAAATTTAAAAATTACCCGGGAAGTAACGGTAAGAGGTAAAGGAGGGTCAAGCTCTTCAGATCCCAGGTCCGGTTCCCTCTCTTCCTCCTGCAATTTCCACATAAATAACCAACAACAAACCAGGTGTTAACTGCGTCAAATATGTGATATTTATCATTGAAGCAACCATTGATCCATAAAACCCATCTGGGTTTCTGGGTAAGATTAGAAATTTGTATCCTTTACGTGCCCGTGTATAAAAAGAAACAAAAAAGAAGGGCCTTTGTGTGTGTGTGTGTGTGTTTTACCTGAACTTGGACTGTGGTGTTGATGATTGATAAAGAGTCGTCCTTTTCATCTTTTAACATCATTTTCTTAAAAAAGAGAAGAAAAGAAGTTGGGAACTGAATATAGGAGGGTATAAATACTATACTACTACTAATGTAATGTAATAATTATCATAATTGAGTGAAATATATGATGATCCGGTTTCTTTCTTTTTGGACCAAGAAAGAGAGAGAAAAGTTCCCGCCTTTTCAGGTTGGTTTAGTGGTTGATTGGCCAATGTAAAATTAATTTAGAGGGTAGAAAGAAAGAGAGGTGAAACTATGTATGATTGGCTTTAGTTGCAAGGAAGTGAAGTGGTTCTTGATTTGGGTTTTGACTTTTGATGATGATGACTGTAGATGAGCTTGTCTGTATAAGTCATGGTTATATGCTCATGAAAGATGTGTTAGAACCATAGCTTTAGCAGCCATGGTTTCCAGATCAGACACGGACACCGACCTTTGAGGTCATGGTCGGTGATGGGTCGTGAGTGACAATATTATAATATATTGTAATGTGCTGTCAATATATTAATATCTAAATCAGTTTACATGTATCTCAATTAATTTTATAAATTTTAAAATTAATAATTTTATAAATTTTTATTGATTATCATATTAACAATATATCATAAAAAAAACAAACTCTTTAGTCTTATATATATTTTTTTATATATGTAGTATAATTATTTTTTAACTAAAAACTACTTTGAATAATACTTTAATATGTTTTAAAATATAAACTTTATCACAAAAACAAACACCCTTTAAAAAGCAAAATGGTATGGTAATTTTTTTTTTCAAATCTATATTTTTACTATAATTTATAATAAAAAATAAATTATAAACAATAAAAATAATATAACTGTAATCATCAACCTAAAAATATTTTTAACACATTATAGTCGGTGTTTACAGGAGTGAATACAGTGCAAAAGCTAGGCTCCCCAAAAAAGTCATTATAGTCCCCATAATTTAGTGTAGTTTATATATTGATCCTTGAATTATTCTAATTCGGGCCCTCCAAAGATTATAGTTACAACGTAGTCCTCGTAATTTATTAAAACAATTTAACTGCACATGTAATATCAAAAACTAATTAAATAGCCCCTCAAATAATATTAATCATGCTTAATTTAGTAGTATTTTTTTTCAAAAAAAAATATCTCTTTTATTATTAATTTTTATTTATTTATTATCCACCTATTTCCCCCCCTGTTTTTTTTCTTAAAAGAAGAAAACAAAATAAATTGGAAAATAATATAAAATGGATGAAAATAATTGAGTTATACATGGATAAAAAAAATATAGAAATTAAATATTCAATTCCTAAAACCAAAAGGCTTAATTAATTAATAGCCTATAGGGACTAATTCATAATTAACTCTTTTTTTTCTTATTGAGGGTTCTTAATATGTGTCTGGAAATAATTTGAAGGTATTCTCAAATAAAACCATGTATATGATATTAAATACTTTAATTTTGGATCATATATTGAGCCATAGTTTAAAATAAAAAAACAAAATGAAGTATTAATCTTGGGGAAGCGTGAGATTTAGAGGGTGTTTGGGAGCATAATTATGATTGTTTTTTAAAATTCTTTTCACTAAGAAATGTATTAAAATAATATATTATTTATTTTAAAAAAAATTATTTCGACATAAACATATTAAAATGATATAAAAACACTTTTTTTTTTGTTTAGAGCAAAACAAAAATCAAATGTTTTAAAAAACACTTTTTGCGTGTTTGCTAAACATCCTTTTAGATTTTAACTATCAAGCAACCTGAATGATGTTCCACTACCTTAGTGAATTATATTTTAATTTCAAATTAATTGTTGTTATAAAACACAAATATATCAAACTTATTTTAAAAACTTATTATTATATTCGAGCTATTTAATTTTTACGTGTAAGAACTTATTTTTAAAAAAAAACGATAATTGAAAGGGCAAGCCTAGGCCAGTCTGGCCTAGAAGAGTGGATCTAGTTTTGGGCCGATAACAAGGGCCTGGCGTGCATGGCCCAACAGCCTCTCTTTTTTACCGTCCTCAAGCGCTGTGTTTTTTTTTCTTATGACTTTTCGGTGATAGAATCGAGTCACGAACCTTTCTCTCTCTAAAATTCCATATTTGATATAAAAAAGAAAACTAAAACTTTTCTCACAATTTCGACAAACCGACTTGTGTAACTCTAAATCTTATTGGGATGTGAATCTAAATTATTTTAAACTTTGGATCTCTTTTTTGTCTCACACAACAAAATATATTTATTTTAGCAATTAAAAAACTCAACTCTAAAGCTGGAAAACATGGTGGACAACGACTTTCATCACTAAGGAAGAAGAAAAAAAAACTTGAATGATCCAAACTTTCTTGGATCTTGTTTTGATTTTCAGCACACTACTACTCAGTTTAATTCTATTCAATACTCTCTGATGGCCATTGTTTTGGCATAAACAGCCACTTGATATATGGAAAAAAAACTACTAAAATATGTTGGACTGTTTACAATGATTCTATGCAGATGACAGTAGAGACAAACTCGGAGTTTGGTGTAAACTCAATTATTGATCAAGAAAGGCAAGTACCAGCTACCATCAACCACGACCTCCAATTATTATAGCTCTCAGCTGATTTCACAATCATCTATTATTTATACTCAGACTTAAAAATCTGTTCTTTCAAGTTTTGATTTTGTGTATAATATGAACACTGAAGAGAGAAGATGGAGAGTTTACAGTGTTTAAAGTTATTTATTGCTAAATAAAAGAGTGTGTTTACTAAATCCTGGATATTTCGAGTCACATTGCAAAACCCAAAAAGAAATTAGCTAAAATGGCATCTACCAAGCCTTACAAGAACAAAGTTCAAGGTAAGGTTGCTATCGTCACCGGAGGTGCTAGTGGCATAGGCGAGGCCGCCGTGCTTGCCCTTGCTGAGAACGGAGCAAGAGCAGTCGTGATTGCAGATATTCAAGATGAAAAGGGCCGGAACCTCGCAGAATCCATCGGAACTAACAGGTCCACTTACATTCACTGTAATGTAACCGATGAAAACCAAGTCAAATCCCTCGTGGAATCCACCGTTCAGCTTTACGGTCACCTTGACATAATATTCTGCAATGCCGGCGTCGCAAGCTTCGGTAAGCAAACTGTTCTAGACTTCGACCTGGACTTGTCCGACAAACTGTTTGCAGTAAACGTGCGTGGCACGGCGGCATGCCTGAAGCACGCGGCGCGCGCCATGGTGGAAGGAGGTGTAAAGGGCAGCATCATCTGCACATCAAGCGCCGCCGCGAGTCTTGTAGGGGCCAGGTTCACAGATTACCTCATGTCCAAGAGCGGGGTGGTGGCTCTGATGAAATGTGCAAGTTATCAGCTGGGGGAGCACGGGATAAGAGTCAACTGCGTGTCTCCTGGCCCGGTGGCGACGCCTCTAGCATGCAAGACATTCAAGATGGGAGTGGAGGAGGTGGAGGCGGCTTTTGAGCCGTCTTATTACATGAAAGGTGTGATGAAACCGAAACATATAGCTGACGCGGTGTTGTTTCTTGCTTCTGATGATTCTGAGTTTGTGACTGGCCATGATTTGATGGTAGATGGTGGGTTTAATTTTCTAGGTATTCCCAAATAAAATCTTGTGGAGATCACAAATTCCCATAGTTTGGGGGAAGGATGGTGTACGGTTTAATACTTTAATTATTAATAATGATTTTGCATATGCTTTTCTGAGAAATTAATTGCCTGATCTTTCAACTCTTAGGTATGGTCCAAATAATTATTTCAAGATTTTCTTTTGATGTCTTATTATGTAAAGATTTAATTCAGCAATATCATCTGTTTTTAAATAAAATAGATAGCAACTATGGCTATTGGCATTTTTGTCAAATCATTTTAACTGGTATTGTTTATAAAGCATACATTTTCTATTTTAACATTACAATATTAAATGATAAAAAAAAAACAGCTTGAATTAGTATGCCGAGCAAACAATCCAGGTTGTGAAGTTGAGACAACTCCTTATAGGCTTCATAAGAAATTACAATATCTAATTCTCAACAATCCAAATATAGAAGGACAAAACCCAAAGAAAAAAAAATATTTAACAAAAGGGATAAAAACAACACCAGCAAACCCAAGTCTATAAAACTCACCGAGTTATTTCATAAGAATGAAATAACCTAATAAAAAAAATAAAGCTTAATTTCTAGACCAACCACGTGTTGAAGTAAAGAATTGAAAAGAAATTAAAGCTTCAAAAACAATCTAAAAATAGACATAAGATAACATTGATCAACCTAGCAATTATACAATGTAAATCATAAAATTATGATAACCCCACATAAAAGAAAGCAAAGAAAATCATGAAATGAAAAAAAAAATAAAACACCTTATCAGTAGATTTGAATCATGAAATTGAGATATCATCCAACATAAAAAAAATCATAAAAAACAATTCCAAATCAACTAAATTTTTGAATTATCTTTAAACTTATCAAATCAATCATGTCATGGTGTCGAAACTCTCGCATAATATAACTTAAGCTTGACCCCTATAAGTCATGTTTGAAAATTTAAAGCTTGACCCTAATAGAAGTTTGATCTATTGTTTGGAGTTTGATGACTTTATTAAAGAGTTCATCAATACTTGTCCACGTTCTTTTTTTTCTCTTACATTTGGGAAAAGAGTCTCTTTTAATTTTTCTCTTTTAAAAATAAAAATAAAGTTAGAAAATCATCATGTTAATTGTTTTTTTGCTAGTTCGTATCAAATTTTCACCGGATTAATTTGGTATTTATAAGTTCATGCATTGTTTTTTTACAAAAATAATCTCTAAGTGCTTCACGTTAGGCTTTATTGGAATTCAAGAATTAAAGGGAACAAAATTCTTGAAATGGCACCAAGAACCTCTGTTGTTCTTCTGAATTGGTAAGTGATCACGAAAAAAGATTGCTGGTTATTTGTCTTGAATTGTCAGGTGAATATAAACTGTACTTTGTCCAAATGACAGCAACGACACCTTCAATATTTATTTCGAATTTGTCTCACTTCAGACTTTCAAACTCATGTTAAATGACTTTTTTTGGAAAAATATTTTTATGTTTTTGTACACATCAATGGAATTTGAATCCAAGATTACCCTTTTATTGCTTTTGTGTTAATAGAACTATATTATGAAGTTTCTCGTGAACGATATGTGCATCACTGCTGGCCATTGTTGTTAAAATCACGAGTTGATTTGTAAAATTATATGATTAAACGAGTCAAATAACAAAATTGATAAAATCAAGTAAAAAAATCAAACCCCATTAAAATCAGATAAAAACTGGTCCAATTTCACGATACCAAACAAAAATCTTCCAACCTAGGCCATAGGCCCCCCCCCCCCAATGGTTTAAATGGTTTGAAAATCAAATTTTTTAAATGCACTTATAGATAATTTCTTAGACAATAAAAATTTCTTGATTCTCATATATTGATTTAAATATTAACTTTAAAATTTATATTTCAATTTTTTGAAAAAAAATATTTTGAATTTAAATTTTTTTGGTGTTTTAAATTATTTTTATGTGCTCATGTCGAAATAATTTGTTGAAACTAGTACTAGCAATATCAGTGTTGGTACCCTTGGTAGCACTAATAATCCTTTCGATAGTGATGTTATTGATGCAAATCTTAGAAATAGTAAGGGAGATGAAAATAAAGTTGATTCTAGTTTACATTGTACACCAGCTGAATATTTGTTTTAAATTTGTTATTTTTTACCTAATGAAATTCTATAGACATAATTGTTTTGTAATGTATTTTTAAGTTATTTTAAATCATATATGAACATTAACTAATGAAGTTTTATGACCATAATTGTGTTGTATTGTATTTGAAAATATTTTACTTACAATTTTATGATTTTTCTACCTACAGATTTTAGCTTTGATTTTATAATTTTTGTACTGAAAAATTTCAAGTACGATTTTATAATTTTACAATTCGATCTTACGATTTGAGTTCAAAAACAAATTCATGAGTCGTGTCCAAATCACGATTTGCTGGTTAATGGTTATTGCAGCGGCGGGCAACTGTGTTTATCCATGGCGAGAATGAGAATTTGTTCATATTCTTTCTCTAAACATACTTCTTATAAAATTTCCATCAAAAAAGATATTTCGCATCACGAAAACCAGAAAAACAAACTAATGGATGATTACATTTTTTTCCCTTTCGGCAGAAACAAAGAATGCTTCCGGAAATCATGAATTGGATCACGTATATACATGGTATCTCGACATTATCACTTCGGAGTTTTCACATTTAGTACCTTATCATTTCATCAGAAAACCTCAGGTAAGTGTTTGCCTTGCAGGAATGACTTAAATAACATGAGTGATCTCTCAGGCTGTGAAAATGGAGCTTCATGAGATGCGCCTCTGATGGTAGCAAATGAGAGGATGGTACCATAAACCTGAGTCCAACCACCAACCTGAAAGGAAGTCATGAATCAATATTCCGATATGGTCTCTTAGAAAATGTCATTTGCCTGCCTTCTGATCAAGAATTTACCTGTTTTCCAGCAAACCAAGCTCTGTAAGGGACGGTTGTATTGAGTCCCAGCTCTTTTGCCAGTCTATGGACAAGGGTGCGGCTTCCGGTCAATGGAATCACAGAATCTTGATCTCCACTGTAAGAGCTTTATACATATTACAACCTTAAACATTCTCTAATCTTACTCAAGAAATATTTTGGTGTTCGTTTACCTGTAAATCAACACTGGAATTCCAGCATTGATGAGTGATCCAACAATATTGATTGTTGGTATCTCTATGTTAAGCACCTCATAATCCAGAATGCTGTATTCAACAAGGTAAAAACTTCAGTTAAAAACAATAGGCTTGTAGAGAAATTCTTTTTCTCAATTCTAAAGATCAGTTACTCATTGATACTGTGGATGAATCAGGAATGAAATCTTTATTTGCAACATGAGAATAATTCCTGGTATGGCTACTGTAGAATATGTCAGCTAGTAGAGAATTACTTGCTGCAAACTTCCCATCTGCGAACTCCAACAAGCCGGGCATGGAGAGCCTTCTGCACATCTTTCCTGTTCAGATAATTCACAGTTTCATCTTCTATACAAACATCAATCCTCTCAGATACTTGCTGCCAATAGAAAGTTAGGAGCAAAAATTTTCAGGCACACCTGAGAAGAATGGAGTCAGGTTAAATGCTAGGCAATTGATTTCCTGGGAAGACTTACCTTAGGACTTATAACCTTTGACTGTGAGAGGACTGATGAAATACAAACATCAAGGGTAACATCATATTTGTCCACAAACCTACTGGTTTCTGTACTAACTTGTTTCATAACCAGTGAACAAATAGATGAAACCGAGTCTCTATAATATTCACTCACATATCTTGAATAGTTACAGGCAGATGTGAACATTTTGTAGGTTGAATCTGAAATCAATCCATGAGACCAGAAGTACTCGGCCCTTGAATTCAAGTCTGTAGCGAATTCTAGAACAGGATTACCTAGCTGCGTTGGAAAAAGTCATGAAGCGGTCTAATCAAATGTTCAATTCTAACTGATTTTCATCAATCAACGTCAATACAATTCAAATTAGTTCTATTCTGGAGAAGGGTTAGAATCTCTTGGTCGCACAAATATGAAGCGACAGTCCTTACTGCAATTCCTTTCAAGTTGAATAACTTCTCCTTCCTGTTAATTTCAACCATAAGCTTTGCAAGTTGAGGAATATAGTGGCCTGGAAAGAATCCATGAGAAAAACAAAGGGTAATGTTAAGATTACTTGTTGCTTATAGATAGATTATAAGAGATGGAAATTGGTGTGTACAAGATGTAATAATACCTGCATAACTTTCCCCTGTTATAAACAAATCTTTGTTCCTGTACTGAGGGAACTTGTTGAACCAGCCTTGCAAGAACACAAGATTGTCCCTGGCTTAAGAAAACAAAAGTAAAAACACCTTTAGAAGATTGTTTGTACAAAACTTTAAAGTGCTAAATAAAGGTAATAATGATACTTCCAGTAGATTAATAATGCATCTCAACAACCTAAAGATATTCTCCCTTTTTATTTTGGTTTTATCTTTTTGGGCTTGGTGGGGGGGCAAAAAAACTGTTTTATCTTAACATAAAAATTGCATATGCAGGCTTAATTGTACTTTTCAATTAACCATAACTTCTCAAAACGGAAAGCTTTATGCTTTTATGTTTAAAGAGTGACAGTGGGCGACAATTTGGTTGTAAGGCTTCTGTCAGTGAGTCCAACATCATATTCATTTGTGCCACTCAACAAAAGGAATGAGAATGATGTTTTTGAAGTTGATGGACTTACCCGTTGCCTCATCATCTACTGCCACGTATGAGGAGCTATCTGTAGCATAAGAGAACCCCACACCAACTGGTGTCTCCAAATAAAGCATATTTGCTTCTGCAATACATTTGGACATGAAAATATCCTTTACTCTATAATCATGTTACAGTTTACATTTTCAAGAAAGAGATGAAAAAAAAACAAAACAGAGAGAGTTTGTGTTCGTACCTCTGTTCCAGCTATGCTCATTTCTGATCAGAACTCTCCCATTTGGTCTGAAAGGTCCATTTTCAGAGAATGCGCCTACTCCCAGAGAAGAACATCCAGGGCCTATAAAATATAGATATTGAACATCAATGCCACCTCAAATTTTCAAATCAAAGAATGTGACTGAATTTTGTTTTCCAAACATCACTCATTTGTCATCTGATTCATTTATCTGGGCATTAAACATGAAGCAAGGTGAGTAGCTGCAAACCTCCATTCAACCAGAGAACCAAAGGCTTTGATGCTTGATCTAGTTCTGCTTCAACAAAGTAATAAAAAAGAGCTCTATTCTTGATTCCATCCACAGTAACATAACCTGAAAATTGTTGAAACCCCACATGGGGTTGTCCAGGAAGCCTAGCAATCTTATCGGGATGAGGTAAAGAAGACTCTACACCCATGAAAATGCACAGATGAACCACCAGTGCAGCCATTGCCATGGCTTTCCAAGTTTGAGAGAGCATCGTTTCAGAAAGTGAAAAATGACTTGAGAGATAAAGTGCTTCAAGAGAAAGGCCTGTTTAAAATGTTGCTCAGTGGAGGACAAAGAGTTGAGGGAAGGGCATTAAATAATAAAAAACGAGGCTTGTTTTATATTATCATTACATCTCTAGCTTTTTGCTTGCAGGCCTGAAAATGGCGTTGTCTGAAAGAGATGTGTGAGAGAGTACTCAAATAACTAGAGAGAGATGTGCCGGTGCTTACTAGGCTGAGACTTTAGAGCTGAGTCAGCACATATGGTTGGCATTTTTGAAAAGGAAAAGAGAGAATGGAATCTGTACTGCTTTATCTATTGGATCCTTGAATACTCTCTCAGAAATTACAGTTCTATCAATTTTGTTTTCTTTCAGTTTTTCACAATAATATAAATTATATTTTATAACCTTATCTATCAGTTTAAAGTTCTTAAGTAAAATGATTTCTTAATATGATATTAGAATGCTGTTAACTCAATGGTCACGAGTTCGAATCTCACCATTCTCATTCTATTTGATAAAAATCAAGCATAAGATAATGTGAACATGTACAAGTTTCAAGCCCAAAAAACTTTCACTTAAAGATGTTAGAGAATAGTTTAAATTTTTAGATGAGATGGTTCTTTAACATTCACGGGCGCAGCATCCACAAATACCACCCATCATTCTATACTATTGTACAAGGATAGGGTATGTTCCCTTAAAAATGTGGCTTTCCAGGATCACTTTCCACTTATCAGAAAATGGGTGGAGCTGAACAGTATTTATTGCTTTCTCAAGAAAATCCAGAGAGAATATGGCAGTATCTTCAGGGTATTGGCAGGACTTTTAACAGCCTTCACAGTTTTGTTTTTCCAAGAAATGGATTGATCGATTAGCTTTTGTTGAATCACAAGTAAAATACCATCTCGTTTTCTAATGCTGAGAAGACTTGAAGATTGAAAGAACAGAAAGACAATTCACAGTGACTAGAATTTTAGGAATGGTCACATGCATTATCCTGTTTTGGTGTCACACTGGAACCGATTGTTGTCAGAAAACCATGAATCTTCATTTTTCCCGAGCTCACCTAAACGGATTCCAATTCAAGAAGGTTATCTGTGAAGATGGGCATAATAGGCCTGTAACCTGGTCTTTCTTCCAAAAAGTTCGATCAGCACAAGGATACATACACCATCCAGTCAATCACCTGTTTCTGCCCTCTTTTTGTACTTATACAAGATTAGGGCATTGTATGAATGAGGTCTCCATCTTTTCTTTCAAGAAAAGTCTTCTTCCTAAATACAATGGTCCACAGACACCACATGCTCCCCATCATAGCTGTAAAACATCTCATTACAGCTTCTAATGGGACCTCACTCTATTACTTGAATCAAAGAAATGAGTTTACCAACCAGATTTCAAGAACAAATTACCAGTGTAATGTTCCACATACAATGGCAATAGAGCAGTGTGGTCAATGCTAGCCATGGATTGCTTATAATGACGGGCAAAAAAAACAATTCTTTCTGTAGCTTTTTCTGCGCTAATCACAGCTACACAAACAAGAAAATGTAAAACCCTAACGTGGGGAAGATGGGAGTGGCTGGCATTGAGAGATCATCTATGATGCCGAGTGTTTGGACCACTCTTTGAAAAGCTGTAGGGCGTGGGGCGTGTCTACTCGAGATAAGAAGGGGAAGAAAAGAAACTCATTAGGGTTACAAACAAGCCTGCAAACAAACAGCAAGATGACAAAATCCGATTCCATGCATGATGTTTGGCATTGCCATGTTGCTTTCCAGTTTTAGGAATGGACCCGATGTGTTGAATTTAAACAAAACGTCATCATTTCTATCGGTGTTTACCCCACTGCCACTGATTTATATGAGATTTCCTTCATCATTCCCAACTTCAAAAAAAATACCGAAAATCTTTTCATGATTATAATGTGAAGATTTTGTCCCCAAATGTGTTTAGTTAAGACACTATTTCAATTTCAATGATAAAGAGAAAAACAGTAAGTGTATAATTGCAAGAAAAAAAAAGTGTAAATGCAAGGCAATGGGGTAATTTTGTTCTCAAGTGTCGTGGGCGTTGTGGAAAAAGACTTGAAATTTATCTTGTAGGTTTTAAATTCGAATCAGGACATGTTTATTTTATAAAATTCTAAAAAATCTAAAATTTTACTCGGTTAACCTGGACCTATAAAAAATAACTAAAGAAATGTAGAGTTTTCTCTAACCAAATAAAAAAATAGGGCAACTTTGAAAAAACCCTTTTTCTCCATAAACAATGAGAGGTGGTTGGGTGAATCAGAGTTGGAAAACGTGATAGTGCAGAGAGTGGTTTGTGTTGGCCTTTGAACTCTTGCCATGAAAGCAAAGGCTCACTTTTTCCCTTCCTTCACTTGGCTCCTTCCTTCGTTTACTTGTGTTACATTAGTGGAGAAAAGCTCATCAACTTTTTTTTTCTTTTTTTATTGAAGCCTGCTTGCCTTTACTGGCAAAGGACACATGCCACATTTGCCTCCCCATTAAGTTTGGCTTTTAAATTGCACAACATTTTATTCTGCCCTCGTCTTGCTCATGGGAACCACTAGGCCAGGTCTTGACTTTTAGTTGACATGAAAACTGAAAGTCTTTGCAAGCAATTTTGAAAAGCTTTGATCTGCAATTTTGAAAACTTGTAATTTTCACAATAGATTTTGTATTCAGATCATTTTAAAAACTTTGATCTGCACAACAAAGTCTTTAATTCAAATCGATGTGTTCATTCCTTGTAAGAACCCGAGATAATCAAGATTTTACTCACTTCTTAGATTTATAAAATGCATAGCATAAAAAAAAAAATTGATGCCTAATCATTTTTTAACTAACGGGGAACATGTTTTTAACAACATGATTCTTAAAAAAGAGATGACAAACTATATAAGAATTGACGGATGTAGAGCCTGCATAAAGCTACGGATTTGAAAATTGATAATGTAGACCTGTAAGTTGACGAATAAAGTTGAGTGCTTATCTACTCAGAATTTGCTGACCTGGACCTGCCACTTGTACATCCAGGGCCAAACTAAAATTTGAGTTGAATATTAAAAAGAAGAAGGCCAGTACAATCGGACCCTACTCCATATTACACTAGCATCGTTATTGCTCTACAGGTTAAGTCTCATGGAATCTGAAGATATCAATACCTTCTGAAATTCCTCAGGCGATTTAGATGAGCAGGAAAGGAGTGCTGGAGCACAGGGGAATTGAACAATTTTTTGAATGGCAATACTAAAAAAATTTTCCAATGTTTCTTTGCCTTGTCATATATTGCAAAATACAAAATTGAAGTTGTAAAGGAACAAGTAGTTCCACGTGCTTCACTCTCACTTCCTCACAGCTGTGTTGTGTACACTCAAAGGGGAATTATAACGGTAAATGAATGTGGAGGGGGAAAACATGTATGAAAACGAAATTTACATGCACAAAATTGACATAACTTACAAGGAAAAATGGATGGAAAGAATGTAGTTGTTTAAACTTGAGAGCATTACGAAGAGAGCTCTGAGTCGGTGCGTTTATGGTTAGCACCTGGGGCCAAGGAAGAATGATCAATTTCTCTCCGCGACGCTTCCCATAGTTGTTGCTCTATGCTCAGTTTCCTCAGTTCCAATATGCCTCGCTCAACTGCATCAAGGACACCAACTCAACACATCAAGAACTGCACGTGCATCTATAGAAGAAAAATGTAAAAAGGACTGCTCTACCAAGTCTGCCAACATAAGAGGAGGTCTTCATGACCACATGTATCTATATTGTTTTAACTTTCTTTTTTTTTTTTTTTTTTTTTTTGTATTCCAATCATTTTGCAGTTTCATAAAAGCCATTAACATGAGGATTTCCAAGCCATTCAGCGTGGTGGGGATAGTTTATGACTGACTATTTGAACAATAGGCAATATTGGATCTGAGATATCCACAAGTTACCACCTCGGGCGACCGCATGTATTACATAAAGCAGTTTTATTTTAGTTAGTCTCCACCAACAAAATTACTACTTTAAATGAGATTGAAGCAAAAAAAAAAAAGAATACAATCAACCTAGACAAAAAGTTGTCCTCAATAGACCACAAGAACTTGTTTTCAAATAGGATTTTGCAAATTAGACCTGGGACCATAAATAGCAAACAAAGCATTAAGGAAAAGAGAGAGGCAGATAAGTGGTGTCTGTTTACTATAATTTTTGCTATATCTTGTTATCAAAGCATATAAATTACCATCCACAGCATCATGTGAAGTTGGTGGCTGCCCACTACGACTAATCCAAAACTGAAGCTGGTCTTCTGCAATATCTTCTTCCACACCATGTGCCAAGGCTCTTCTCCAATAATAAGTTAGCCAAGCCTGCACGTAACAAATTGAAGCATTTTTTAATCAACATATACGTAAATTCTGGTACTAATCAACTGCCACAAACCACATATTTGCAAACTCACTCATTTCAATATTGTGAAAACATAGTATTAAAGAAGTCCAGAACAGACAGACAAGGTAGCCTTTCATGAAATGAAATTATGAGGAACAAACAAGACTTGAGAGAGATCAGATTTAGGTTGTCTGATTTAGATGGGTATCAACTTCAAGTGTTCCCTAGACCATAACTTATGATTTAACCCTATGCATGGTAGAGCAAATAGAATGTTAAAAGCACATCTAGAAAGGGCTGGTGCCAAAAGGGTAATGTTGAGTATCCAAATAGGTTATGTTGAAAGTTTGGTATGGCCATAATGAAGAAATGGAACGGAAAGCATAACACTGTTTTGTCAGTATTGTTATTGTTATCCCAACTTGTAACACCAGAATGTGGTTGTAAAATAAATCATATTTAGGTGAAATTCATTCACAGTGTATGGCAATCTAAAGATGTTAGGGAAAACAAGCGAAATTAAAGAGCGAGAAAGAAGTGAAATTAAATTTCTTTTGTTTGGTTCAAGGAAGGTGGGGGGAACTAAGTTTTCATTGTCTGGATGTACAAGGAAAAGAGAAGAAAACGAGTGATATTATGTTTTACTATATCATCCTTACACAAGAAATGTTGAAGATGTTCAACTAGATTGTTTTTATAGAAGGATATTTTGGGGAAAATTATGTCTTTTTTTTTATTTCCCTTGCATTCCACCCAATTTGGGAGAAAAGTTTTTACAAACCAAAAGGAAATTTAGAGATTTAATTTCCCCCCCTTCCCTCTTCCTTTCCCCCCCTTTATATTCCTAATTTTAGGATCCAAACAAAGGAAATTGGGTCAGTTTCCTTTCCATCACTCTCATTTCCATTCCATTCCCTCAAAACCTACATACTATTACGCTCAGTTTAAACTTTCATGTTTCGATGCTTTAACAGTTTGAAGACATAAATACATGGATAATGTGGGGTCTAGAATTCCACTCTAGCTTGAAATAATTACTAACTAATAAAAGTACAATACAGACCTCATGCATGTGGACCTACAAAGGCTTTGTGATGCTAGACTAGACCTGGATGATAAGATGATGAAAAGAAAGAAATAGCATGTAACGTGCAAGGGAGATGGAAAGTCTTTTTTCCTCTCAATGCACATGACCACAGAATGTGGACCTACAAAGCCTTTGCGATGCTAGACTAGACCTAGAAGATGAGATCATGAAAAGAAAGAATGGTCAGGCGAGGTATACAGGAGAAGGGAAGTCTTGTTTACTCTCTATGCACATGATCACAGATAAAAAAAAATGCAGTGGTTTTGTATTGTAACAAAGTCCTGTAGCAAGACTGAAATCTTAAAATGAAAAAACTGTGACAACAAATAAAAAGCTAAATACAGCAGCTCCTGACCTCTTTGAAAAGAACATCTTCTGCCTCTGCTTCACTTATTTCTGCAGTTAAAACAAGGGTACCGGACTCATTAAATTTATTTCATGAAACATAACTTGATGGCAGATAAGTTACACATGGCCTCAGTAAACTTTGGATCACCTGGTGGTCTTGAATCTGAAAACCGGGAAAGGAAAAAAAAAGAGTAGAAGATTAATGCCAGATTATCACGTTTTCTTTTGTGAGAATTGCTTCAAAAGGTAACATGCATTATCAAATAAACATCCAAAAATTTGATCTAGCATGAATAAAAAATTTCAGCAAACTAAGAGAACCTTTTATTGGATACCAGATCTTAGTATTGCATATCATGCTACCATAAAACCCATCACAAAGATTCTAAACAATAAGCTACAAAATTTCATATGACAAAAAGAAGGGAAAGCTCTATATTAAAATGTTATACCGCATTATTAGTAAAGAAATTCAACCGACACATTTGTTGAGTGGTAAAATAACTTATAAATAATAGCGGTGAGTTACCTGAGAAGGATTGTCCAGCCATATTTGGTCGTCTGTGTTGAGCCATAGCAAGTACAACTGCATCCTCAACCTTATAACAGGGTGAGATGGGACATTATCAGAACAAGAAAAATCAATAAATTGCATGGTATTCTAGAGTACATGACAGTAAAAGATATCACTATAAGCAATTCTTAAAATCAATGTCAACTGGAAAAATAAATGCAGTGACAAATATGCACATCAAAGAAAATAACTAAAATAACCAACAATAAGGTTCATGAATGATTCAACAAGCAAAACTATGCATTTGGTACATAAGAGTTACTTCAAAAGTGCATGACAGTATGAGAAATCATTACAAGCAATTCTTGAAATCCATGTCAGCTGACAAAACAAAACCATTTGAAACTAAGAATGTATAGTTTTATGAAATGATACTGACAAGTATATAAAAGAAAATAAAACTAACGCAACTGACAATGAGGTTAAAATATATCTTTTTAAAAAAAAACCTTTAAAGAAGCTAATTCCCGCAATCCCATTTCAACTGAAAGCATACTTTCAATATTTCCCTCTCCAGTAAGATCACTCAAATCACGAGCTAGTTTACTCCTATCTGGATCACCACCACCTGTTTCGTTTATTCAACATTATAGATTATAAGACTAATTAATGGTAAATGATGGAGAAAATTAAACAAAAAAACAAAAGCAGGAAACAAGCTAATAAGCGATCATCAGACTAGCCTCTATCTGACTCCTCCTTAGCCTTTTGTCCAGCAGAAATGACAACTTCAAATGGAAGAGGAGCTAGAGAAGACCAATGCTCATGCTTAGACACTGCTAGATCTGCACAAATCCCTGAAGGAACGAGAGAAACAGAAGAATAGGCAGTTTAGCAGTAAACATAGGACTTGGTTCAAAGCTTGTGCATTTGTATGTACCAATATGTTAGTGTTTTTTCTAGCCTAGCCCCAAGAATGAAGAGATGGAATGAGTCTGCCATGGATAGAAAACATGACCATTGCGTGGCTAATAGGTCTGTCACTGGAAGATCACATATGAAAAGCCAATAGACCCAAAACAACAATAATGTACATTAGGCATGTTCAAATTATTGAATCCATCTACATCATCTAACGTGACCAGCTCACAAAAGTTGGGTTTCCAGGAATACCAGATGGAATCAGATTTAAAGAGCTAGAAAATGGATCGAGTGGGTCAGGTTGTGCATCAGAATTTTGGATAACTGCCAAACCTGGACCAGCCGGCATATATGCAACCATGTATTTCTTATGGCACCACTTTAGGGTAAAGTTAAAATTGAGTATCAACGTAACTAATCCTCTTAAAGATACACGGTTTTCTTCACCCTCTTCGCTACCCTACTTCAGCCACCTGCACTTATCAGAAACAAACCACCGTCTCTCTTCCTTCTTTAACCCTAGAGATTCTACATCCTGAAAAATCAAAACCACAAAATCCCTAAACCTCTTTGAAGGATATCAGTTGGCTGTGGGTTTTCAGTGGCGGTGATAACTCTAACTTTAGAACATCGATCCAATTTTTCACATATATATACAAAAGGGGACATGAAGCTAGATCCAATCTATCATCATGGTCTTGTCAAATTCAAGTACAATAGTGAGTGTGGTTTGTCTGATTTTTTTAAGCTTTGGCTATGGGGAAACTGCTCGTTAAAGTTCCCTTAGTCCTATCTAACCTGTGGTTATCAACAGTATCTGTAAAGAGGCTATCCAACCAGCCTTGTCTGAACTGTTTGGGTTTTGCATGGGTTATAATGTTGGAGAAATTAAAAGTTTTGGATACGAAATATGGTCAAACCTGACCTGTGCACACCGCTAGTCGGATGTGGACAATAGAGAGATGACAACCACAATCCATTAACAAAGAATTGTTTAAAAAAAGTCTTCTATGATGGCTATCCAATAAGATCAAAAGTTGAAACCCATCAAAGTGCACCAGCATATCATTTTGAGTTGATAACATGTAATCAAGCTAGCTGGGCTTCATGATTCAATCTCCACATGCCCTTTCAAACAAAGACATGCAATTCAAAGCATGTGATTATTTTGCCCCAAGTAGGAAATATCATATTTGAGTTGATTACCATGCTGTACAGCTAAGCCCCAGTAGCGTGCAAGCCAACATCTCTTTAGGACAACCTCCTCCTAAGAGATATGGGCAGCAAACAGTTAACAACTATAAGGCTAAATATAAACCACAAGTTCAATTTAATGCACACACCATCTCTTCTTGGGTCAAAATCATTCTTTGTGTCATCATGCGAAGAGCTTTTGTTTCAGATTCAGCTTCCCGGAGCTGTTCCGCAGCTGTTGCAGTGTCATCTTTCAAGCTCTGGTTTGAAAAATGAGGTAAGGCTTGACATCTCAAGCTAACTAACGAGAATAGACACCAACTTGGCAGAATTAGCATATCATACCTCAAGTTCTGCACGAAGGGTTCTGACTTCTTCATCTCTACCATCTGTAGATTGTTTTGCAGCTTTAAGAGCAGCCTGTGACAAGAAAATTTTCAGTGCTGTAACAAGAACTGTTAAAAGAATAAGAGTCAGCACCCTTAAAAAAGGTAGACAGCACTTAAATAAAATCAGCAAGTTTAATTGATACTGTTAGCCAAAAAAGTGAAAATAAGTAACAAAAAAAGGGGACCGACAAGTTTATGTTCCTGGAGAACATGAGAAATAAAATGTTTAAGACTAATCGACTCTCAAATTCATATATGCTCCACTGGCATGTAGTACCCATACTCACCTCTCTTTGTCGCAATGCTGCTTCCTTCCTACATAATTTTTTTTAAAAAAAAAAAGAGTTAAGAACCAGGAAATCAAATGAACCACGTCGGATACAAAACCAACCATACTTACCGGCTCAACAGTTTAGCTTCAAGGGATACACCCTCTCCAAGAGCAGCAACCTGTTAATAGAGAATTGGAAATGGAAATAAGATCTGTAAATCATTGTTGAAAGCACAACCATGCAGTAAAAATTAGAGTGCTTTGGCCCACTAAACTGAATTAAGCTATAATTTGTAACAAATTAGAGCATGTTCTGTAACCCAAGTGGATCAAATAGTGTATTCCAAATATGCAGAGGCTTGTTTGACAGTGTCACATACATTGAACTTGAGAACATAGGAAAAAATAGCCTTAAACAGAAATTATGGCAAATAACATAGAGGCCAAATATGAGATGAAAATGGCAATCAGGTCAGCTATATGGCCACATAAATGACCAAATGGTGAATTGTATATGAGCAGACAACTGGATTTGCTAGATAAAAATCTTGTCGATCTTAGAACACTAAGTTACATGTTTGGAACATATTCTGACTTCTTATATGTAACCAGCACCAGCAATGACCTAATAGTATATTAGCTTGTCAATTACAGAGCAGAAAGAAAACTGGGTGTCTTGCTGACTCTCCCTAGCACACACACCAATCAGATTGTAGCCACAAGTACCCTGGTAACTCATCAAACTGGACCTGCACTCACTATGGTATATTTTGGAGCCCTTTCTCTAGTTATACTTCAAACATCCCTATGCACTTTAGAGCCAGTTACTTTTTCCTTTTTCCACATTAAAGGAAGAGTATTAAAAGAGGATACTGTCTTTGTATCCACTCTACCAAGCGTATAAATAATTCCATACACTGAATAAGACATGAAAAGCAAGAAAATATGTTCGACACGGATAAGAGACCAAGACTGCTTTGCTTCTTATATCGAAATCAACATACTGAAGAAGAGAAATTACAAATAGGAAAACCAATGACTAAATGATACAACTGACCTGTTTCTCAAGCTCCCTAGCTCTAGCCTCTGCCTCCTCACGTTTTTCTTCAGCACCACGAAGCTGCACAGAAAGCTCAGGTATAAATGTTAAACATCATAGGACAAGGCTGACTAAATATTTATTTTTTCTTGAGGGAGGGCACACCTTGTCAAGTATAACTTCGTTTTCTTCTTGTAGCATATCAAGCTGTAAGAATTAGCTCGTTTTAGCTTCAAAGCTCAAAGAAACTTGGTTTAACCAATCTACAGCTTTCTTCAATAAATAAAAGTAATTGTACATCTACTATTAACGATTGGTAAGAATGACATACTTCATCACGAAGTGCTGAAGCTTCACGCTGATCTCCTGAATCAGCCAACTTAAGTTGTCCTACATCTGGTGTAAACCTGCAGCAATTGGCAACAAGAATATTCAAGTAATTAAACACAAAACATCAATAGAATGTAAGCAAATTGAAGTCTACACTCAAGTTGCCAGTTGATAAATGGATGAGCTTATACACACATGAGCTCTACATCCTGTAAATCCATATGTTCCACAAAAATAAAAATAAAAATTTCGACCAAAACCAATTTAAAGCTAAACCAAGAGCTCTTAATATCATAAGCCACATTCACTTCCAAAAGCTTAATAGCGCCAAAAAGAAAGAAAAAGGAGACTAAAACAAGAGCCGAACCTCTTATGATCTCTATTCGTACTGGATGGAGGGTCGATAGGAGGAATGGAAATGGGAGTTCTTAGTGATTGTTTGCTAGGTGGCACCACTGTAGCTGCACGAACTGACATTGATGGCCTTCCAGCCGATGTAGACCGGACTGATGGCACATTCTCCATAAAGTTTCGACCTAACTAATTAAAAATACCAAATCTGCAATTAGCCTAAATCCAGTCAAACCTAACACACACACGCACGCACGCATAAGCAACCTGAAAAAGTCAAAATTGAATCTCCAAGCTCGACTTCAACAGAATTGAAAATCAATGTATTTGACACGAAATTGCCACTGCAAGCAGAGATCTGTACATATCAATATAGCAACTGGCTACTAGACATAGTTCTCATAAACACTATAGAATCGAATTATTCATTTAAATTTTGAAACGCATCGTATATGCCACTAAGCTCTAAAATTACCGCAGGAGACTGAGATCTATTAGGTCCAGTGACCGAAACACCATTAGAACTCCCTCTACGATTAACACTACTAAACCCCGACGAAACAGGAACTGCAGCCGGTCGAGCAGGAAATCGGAAATCTAGATCGTCTTCGTCGTCATCAGCCGTCTGCGATGACGCCATCACCTGAGCTAGCCGTTGGGCAGCGGCCTTAGCGGCCACGTTCTGTGTGCGCTTGACTGTTGACATGTTTGAACTTAGACGTGAGTTCGGGTGCGCCGGTGACATTGGCGCGGGCGATGACGAGCCCGTATTGCTTGAACCACGTGAGTCGTTGCTCCACTGCCGTGTATACCCCGGACTCCCCGTCCTTCTCCGATCCATGTGCGCGGAGAGGTTTTTAATCTTTTTTGTATTTATACGTGTTTGTAAGTGTATAAATGTACGTGGTTTTCGTCTGTGTTGGGGAAGCGAGGATTTTGAGAGAGCTGGATTTTTTGTCGAGGAAATCGAGGAAAGGAAAGAGTGAAAGAGGAGGCGGTTGAAGAATTTCCGAGCTGAATCTCATTAGCAGTTACTGCTTAAAATTGAAAATAAAATAGTGACGGGTTTTTTTAAAAAACCAAACTACAAAACAGTGTCTCAACTATCAAACGATTTCAATTGGGGTATCTTCAAAACTGAGAAAATCCTTTTCTTTTCTTTTATATTTATGAATAGAAACTAATAATTTTACCCTTAGTTTGTTTTTCACAAATTTTAATTTACGCTAATTTATATAAAATACCACGCGTGTAACAGGCATGTACATGATAAAGCACGAGAGATGAAATTACCTTCGATTATGGATTATATTGAGTAGAATTTTCTAACTGGGGGGTAATTGTAATAAATACGAAACTCTGACGACCCATTTGAAATACATAAATAGCTAGGATATAATTGTCCCGATGGGGCGTAAACGACCTGCCGTTTGAAGTGGGTTGACTCTAATTCGAGTTTCGCGGGAGACGATTCGTAAGTTGAAATGGTGTGACGGGTGGAAATTTGTTTTTTTTTAAATATATTAGGATAATATTTATTTTAATATTAATATAGTCTGGAACCCCGAACATCTTCTCGGAGCAAGAGTGTGGGTGACGTGTCCAATAGTTTTGGCAGCGCAGGAAAGGTACAAGCCATAAAGGACGAAGGCACAATTATTGCTTTTAACTACATGCCAGAGCTGTGAAACCTTGGCTCGGGGTTAGACCTGGAACTTGAATGGTTCGGGATCTGGATTGGTCAATGTTAATTTAAAAAATAAAAGGAGTGATCCGCGTGATCTGTGTGGCACGATTAAAAACTCAGGCTGGTGTGTATATATATATATATATATTGGCCATGGGTGTTTGAGAGTATACTCGGTTATTTCAGCCATCATTAAAATAATATTTTATTATTATTTTTCAATTTTTATTTTTAATATCAATACATTAAAACAATCCAAAAAATTTTAAAAAATAAATAAATAAATTTCGGCCAACCTCTGCTTGGGCTGCTATGCGAGATTGAGGCTTAGTGAATCTAAAAAAAACTTGTGTTACATTTTTTAGAATCAATTCTTTTATTTAAAATAATATTGTTTTGTTCTTTTTAAAAATAACAATTGTGTTTGGTAATGACATGCAAGATAAAGTAATCATTTTGGTATATTGTTTGGTTATGATGTATGTAATATAACAAAATACAAAAAATGTTAATTTTACCTTTAATATTTTTTTTTTATCAAACTTGCAAGTTTTAGAGAAATAATTTGATATATTTTACTTTTTCTTACATCAAGTTTAAAATTACTAATATTATAATAATTATAATTATAAAAACATGATTAATTTAACGAGCTGATATGAGGCTTGAACTAGTCTGAATTTAAAAAAAAATAGAGAAAAAATTGGTCAGGCATGGCAAGGCTAAAAAACCAAGTCAAGTTCGGATAAAAAAAAAGGGGTCAAAACCTATTAACTTTTTTAAATAAAAATAAAATTTTAGAGTTATCCAAGCTGACTCTTCCAACCCGTGATCATAACTCTACCTCATATCAACTTTCGATTCGGATTTTAAAACTATGATAATTAAAATTTTATTCATACCTTGACTCAGGTCAACCCATGTTGATAGTCCCAGCCCCTGACTTGGGCCATGCCTGGGTTGTCCTGAGTCGAGTTCTAAAACTAAGACAATAACAATTTTTTATCTTTATATTGACTTTGGTGACCCTCTTAGTCCATAATTGGATCATTGTCTCAGGTTTGCCCTCAAAGTCAAGTTTAAAAACTATGATAATAATTTTTTTTATTTTATGTTGACCCATGTTAACTCAGGTTGATCCTCCTGACACGTGACTCGAGTTTTATCCCGAGTCAACTATAGAGTTGAGTTTTTAAACTACAATAATAATATTTTTTTTTATCTTTATGTTGATTTGGGATCAATAGTTAACCTCGCTCCGCAACTCGAATCTTGTACGTTTTAAATTGCCCCCGGGTTTAATTTAAAAACTACAACTATTTGTATTTTTATATCAACCCTGCCCAACCCGACAAGTGACTTAAAGCCTAAAGAGTGACATGATTTTTTTTTAGATCAATATCAGAATTAAATTTTAAAACTAAAATGATGACTATTTTTATTTTGACATGTTTTATATAGATAATTTTGAAATCACTTTTTTTATAAATAAAAAATATTGTTTCTGAAAATATATATGATGTAAACCTCTATATGAATTCATTCTAATACTATTTTAAAAAAAAATTAAATACTAATAAAAAACAAATTTCTAATTATATCGATGTAAACAGATATTTTTCTCAGTACCGTCTCTATCTTTATGTCCCGGGCTGGTTTTATAACTATCCTGCATGCACATACAAGCTTTCTTGTCAATTCTTAAATACTTTGACATGACTGGCATTGGCTTGTCAGTTAAGCGTCATTCTTTTCAACCCCCGACACAAGCAGTCGCCTGCAACACCAACCCATCTAGTTTTTCAACACCTGTCGTGTCCAAGTTGTTAGCTAACAGATAGTTCTTAGCTAATTAACTTGCTAGCTTTTGTTTATTATTAAAGTTAAATTAAATTAAAATTAAAAATAAAGAGCCCCGTAAATACACGGTGGTCCAAGATATGAATCACCATGTGTTAGAATAATGTATTTATGCCTTTTTCCATTCTCTACAAAAAATAACGGTAACGGGTAAAGCTGTTTTTATTGGAGATTTATTGGTTATTGACAAATTAACAGGAGATAAATTGATATCTACATATATAATTTTTTTAACAATAAATAATTGTTATTTTTAAAAGCAAGAAGATATATAGCTTTTATCCATGGTTTTTATATATATTTTTAGAACAATAAAAAAGATATTTAATCTTAAAATCAAAAAATTTAAAGCTGGCGTGGAAAGGTATTTTTCATCCTCTACTGGTGTTTTTTTAGTTCTTTTGGGGACTATTTAGTAATTTACTAGATATAAATATCATTAAAAATAATTGCTCATGTGTCAGCACGTTAATAGTCTCCTTACCTTTGGTCGACACTTGAAGGGCTTGCTGGTGCTCAAACACAGGCTTCTATGATGACATTCAATTATTTAGATTTTACTTTTAAAAGTATGTTTCATTTAAAAATATATTAATTTTTTTTTTAAAAAAATTATTTTTAATATCAACATATTAAAATAATTTAAAAATACATGAATAGTCTCCTTATCTTTGGTCTACACTTGAAGGGCTTTCTGGTGCTCAAACACCTGCTTCTATGATGACATTAAGTAAGTAGCTGTTTAGACTTTAGAGTATAGTTGAGGTTACTTTTGAAAGTATTTTTTATTTAAAAATATTAAAATGATTTTTTTATTTTTTAAAAATAATTTTTGATATCAACACATCAAAATGATCTAAAAATATCAATTTTTTAAAAAAAAAATTAAAAAAAATTAATTTTTTTTATAAATATTTTCCGATCGTAATCCCAAACACTCCCTAAATTGTCTCAATAACCTTTCTATTACACGGCGGCACGTGTGTACATTGCCCCAAATAGTTTTTTGCTTTCCATTCTTTCATCTATATTCTTTTTGATTTTAGCGCTCAACCCTTCAATTGTTTTTTACTTTAAATTTAGTACATGTTCTTTAATTACTATTTATTTTACATAAATCATTTTTTTCCTTCTATTTGGCTCTCTTTTTATTTTTTAGATATCAGATTTGTTTTTTTTAATGCTATTTATTATATTTGAGATCATTTTTAAAATTAAATTGTTTATGTGATTTTATCGTTCTTTTTTCTATTAGATTTCATCTTCATTATTTTAGTTACTATTTTTTTAAGTAATTTTTTAAAATTGATATTTTTATCGGTTTCTTTCTTTAACATCAAATTAGTCGAGGATTAAATTTATAGTGAGATGTGGTCTGTGTTTTTGGTGTTTAGGATTGAGTTGTGTGAATTGTGATCGATGATTAATTTTTTTTTTCTTATATCATTTTTATATGCTGAATATGTTGATGTCAAAAATAATATTTTAAAAATAAAAAATAATATTTTAAAAAAAAAATAAAAAATATTTTCAAAAACAATATTAACCATACTACCAAATAGACAGTTAACTAGGTGAGCATCAAGATTTTTTTTTTAAATAAAACAGCACCGTTTTAATAAAAACAAGCAAGATGATGACTCCAATAACCCGGGTGTTTCCGAGTCAAATCCCAATATCCAAATACTTCAAAAGAAAGTCGAGAGACCCATGGCTTGTTATGGGCCTAAAATTTCATCTCTGGCGACCACACCACCTCTATCAAGGATCAAAACAAGTGTTTGCATCACAAAAACATGACAAGAAGAAACTCACCATACTCATCCACTACCTTGCAACAAGCAAGAGAATTGGATATTTAATCAGTCATAGAAATTAATCAACAAAATCCTAACCCGCCAAACTAACATTCTGATTCTTTGGCTCAGCTCCCACCTCCAGATTTCTCTTGAACAAGTTTATCAATCATGTCAGCTGCTTCTCGGACTGTTGTTATGTTCTGAGAGCTCTCCTCTTCTACATTAATGTCAAATTCTTCCTCCAATGCCATTACAATCTCCACCTGCAGTATCATTATAAGATCACATCTCACTTTAAACTGCTCAATCAACCAGCAAATTCCCTTGATTTTGTTTTGAATGGTTTTGATTAATTGAGTTGACACCAGCTATCCAAAAAAACAGCTTACTGTGTCAAGAGAGTCGGCACCGAGTGCGGCGAACTTGGATTCATTGGTAAGCTCAGTCTCGGGAGTTAAAGCCAGTTGTTTCCTCACAATCTCAATAACTTTATCCACAGTCTCTGGCTTTGCCTATCAAATCATGCACATTGTAATTATTATCACATCTTATCAGGAATAACAAAACAAGGCTAAGTAAAACTAGATCGAAGAGCTCCAACAAAAAAATACAGATAATTTTACTTAAAAGTAAAAGTATAATGCACAATGTGGGGGAGGATGGAATTACAGCACAAGAGACACGGAATCGAGAGGCCTTCAGAGAAGGGAAGCCAGTATTCTTTGCCCAACCCACTGACAATGGCTTTAAACTAGCTGCAGCCTGCACCAACAAGCACAACAAATGAATATCTAACATTGAATATTCTTTTATCCAAGTACTGCGATGAGAAACTTTAAAATTGTTGTTATGTGTTTACCAAAAGAAAATGGGTTCAATTTCTTTTTTGGTTTTGGTTTTTTTTTTTACAGATTCAACGTGTTTAGGCAAATGTTCTTTCATCCACATGAACAAGAAGCTTTTATTTCACTATCTGTCAAATTAGGGTTACATAATTTGTATTTATAGCAGTCGCCTGAGACTAATTTCCCAGATTGAACTTGTAACAGTGATGCGCAATTATAAGTTAGCACTTGCAGATAAATTCTTCAACGCAGAAGAGAAAAAAGTAACCTTTTCAGGTAAAATCAATTCCTCATACAGGTTAAAATCAAGAAATAAAGATAAAAAAAACTGACAGGTAGAGAAATATCAGAAACTATCATTTTTTTTTTACAAAAAAATCTTCGATTCTCCATGCCCACCCCCTCATCCTTGCTCTACATCTTCCTATGAGCCGCACACTACAGCATTGGTATAATTTTGCTATCAATTTACTGCTGGACATGGATGTTTGTGATTAGTTCAGAGAATTGCTTTAGCTCTAGTTTTCTGTCCTACATAAACAATTTCCCAGAAACAAAATCATGAAGAAAACATATTTTTCGACAAATGTTAGCAGTAAAAGAGCAGCTTTCAAGTAAATTAAGATGATAAATTAAATGAGCAAGAGAATAGTGAAGGCTTTAGTTACCTGACCACTCTTGTTCGACTGGCTAAACAGAGGTTGGAACCTAAGACAAGTAGCTGAGACTGCGGCCATTAGCGGAGAACACACACTCAAGCACTAAATAACTCGTGATGGAATTAGAGGAATCCTGAAAGGAATTGATGGTAGCAGGTAGTAGAGAAAGAGCTCTTATCAGCTTTTGCTATTAATACAGGGGAGAAGCTAACAGAGATACGAGTGGAGAAGATTCACTCTGGGCATTATCCAAGGCCTATCTGCTGCTTGCTATTAATAAAGTAGGGCCTCCTCTCAAAGGGTCCATATTTCGCTGCAAAGTTAACCTATTTCGCATCTTGTGTTATTTTTTTGATCATTAAATCTTAATTTACCACATATTATACCTTTTAATTTGATCTTTCTTCTTGGAATTTCTTTTTTTTTTCTTTGATTATTTTATAAAAGTTTCATTGATTTTAAATTTTATCATTTTATTCAATTTGATGATATCATGTTTTTTAATTTGATCCTCATAGTTTTGATTTTTTTTTATTTTTTTATTGATCCTCTTATAAAAGTTATTATTCTTTTCAATTTTACCTTTAGTTTATAATATTTTTTATTTTATTTTATTTTTTACTCCAATTGCGAGCCTTATTCTTTATACTATTTTATTAAATTATTATTTTCTCAATTTCACCCTTCAATTAAATATAAAATTTATTTTTGATTTTGATCCTTGTTTTTTTAATTGATATTTTTAAAATTCTTTTGTTTTAATTTCATTTATCAATATATGATTGATTCAAAACTAAACTTCATGGTTTTTTTTATGTCGGGATGCTTCAAATCTAATGACTTGACTTACAAGTTTGAAAAGTTTATATTAATCTTTTTGTAGAAAAAAGAGTTTTTTAATCCTTTTTAATTTTTTTATCATATTATTTTAATCATGTGATCTATAGGCTATAAGTTTTATGGGATATCCCATATTAGTGAAATCTTAATTATAATAATTACAAGTTTATTATGATTAGTTTTTTTTATAGAAAAATATAATTTAGCCCTACGTGAACACCATAAATAGTTAATAATTATTTCTATAAATCCCTTATCATCTTCCATATATGTTCATTATTACTCAAACTTGCATGCACTTCCATGATCATGTTTAATCTCAAACCTAATAGAAAAGCAAGCTTTGGTTAAAAGTACATGACTGGAGTAGCTATTTCCACCAATTTATCTTACATGTTCAATCATCATAGTAGCCAGTATTACAAAGAAACAAAGGATGTCTGGGTTTATTATGGACTGAGATAATGCCATAAGTTTTTCTTTCTTTCATTCAAATTTTTTTCTTAATTTTTTTTGTTTTAAATAAGATTGATTTAGGATTGAAAGAGCTTTGGATTTCAATATGAACCAAGATATATAATTATTGTGGATTATAATGGTACTATAATTATTTTTCTCAACTATATTCTTTTTAATTAGGTCTAGTAAGGATTAAACTTGATAATTTACATCAGTCGACCTCATATAGAGTTCTAGTGAAGTCAAGGAAAGAACTTAATTAGTGCTTAGTTGATGCTCGATTTGGTAAAATAAAACTCTGTTTTACTAATTAAAAATAATTGCATCCTTGGGGATCAAATTTAAAACATAAAAAAAGTGTTCAAAGATTGATTTCAGAGAATTAGAAGAGTTGTTAGTGTGTGTAACACGATTTGATAAGTTTGCCCAAGTTTACTTTAGTTATTTTTATGTTGTTAACTTATTTTTTTCTTTCAATGTCATTCTTTTATGCTATGTTGATTGAGATTTGGGCATCATTATTTTTTTTTCGGGGTTATTTAGGCTTCACAACCTGGATTATAGGTTTGGTAGGCTAGCTAAGATTGACCTAAGTTTTTTTTTCCTGCAATTTAATTCTATTTTTAATTTTATCATTTGATATTCTCAGTAACCTCGATCGTATATTTGACAGGTTGACTTAAGTTATTTATTTTTAAATTATATATTCTCTTTTCAGGTTTTGACCCTCTACATTTTTTTTTATTAGTATTAGTTGAATTAAAAATAAGTTTTAGATAAATTTTACCTTTACTTTGTTATTATACAATAAAAATCTTTATAAAATATTGCCACACTTTTTTTGGTGTTTTAAGATTATTTTTATATATTAATATCAAAATAATTTTTAAAAATAAAAAAACATTCAAAAACAATCACACTTAATTAATAATCCTTCGATTCTATTGATCACATTACTGTTGCATACTCAAGATTTTCATCACCCCATTTTCATCACCTAGGCCATGGACCATTTAACGGACTCGACTCCTTTATCTTTATCCAGACCCAAAGCTTCCCACACAGCATCAGAACCATCAACAACATTATTCTCACATGGTGGCTGATACGCATGCTCGCCATCACATCCATGCTCGGAATCACACTCGTCCACCACCTTAGCCGTCACACTGCTTCCGGTGGCAGCAGTAATTCTGATCATCTGCCCACACTTTGAGCCACCGGCGTACCATCCTGTCGAAAGCGCCACCACAAGCTCCGTTTTAGCATGGTAACTTTCATCACACTCCGACGGGGCTCCCCCGTCGCCTCCTTCACTGAAATTATTTAAAGTTAGCTTAGCGCCTGTTGAGGATGACTCTGGAGGTGAGCAGGTGTAAGTAGGGTAGGCGTTGCCATTACATGTCAGGGTGCCGGAGGATCGGCAGCCGTCCATAGGAGGTGATGGACTGCTGCCGCCACTGCATGTGTGAGCGCCACCATCGGGGTCATCACTGCACTTTCCATTGATGCAAATTAGCTGGCCGTCGCAGTCATCGAGTGTTTGACAGGGGCCGTCGCAGGAGGAGACGGCATTTGAAGGGATCAGTAGTGTAAAATAGAAAAAAATACTGGAGAGGAGGGAAAGATGAACAAGAAGTGATTTTTTCATTGTTTTTTATTCTGTGCGTGCCTCTGAATGTGCCGAGGGATTCAATGTGTGTGTATATATACACCATGCGTGTTAATAAAGAATTTGAGATCTGCACAGCAAGTCTCAAGTTCAAGTCTTATAACAACCTGGAATAACCAAGATTTTATTCATTCATCTGAGTCTATAAAATATATTTTTCAGAGATATGGTTTTCTCGAATAAAAAATTACAAGAAGTCGGTGTTTTTTTTGAGGAAGAAGAACGCGTGTGTGGAAATTATGAGCTTCGAGAGGGCTGAGTTCAAAGTCTTCTCTCGAAGCTCCAAGTCTTTCGAGTATACGTACCCCAAGGGAGAAGAAGCCCCGCTAGGCTAGCTGTTATCGGTGGATTTTTAAAGTATTCTTTTGATAAATATATTAAAGTAATATATATATATATATATATATATATATATATATATATATATATATATATATTTCACATCATTTATCACATTTTTTTAAAAAAAAATTAACAAAAACAAAATTCATTGAACACTGTTCGAGAGTTTATATTTCATACAGGGCTTGTTTGAAATTGTGTTTTTTAAAAAATATTATTTATTTATTTTTGTTTTAAATTAATTTTTTTGGGTGTTTTTATATTATTTTAATGTGTTGGTATTAAAAATAATTTGTAAAAAATAAAAATTATTATTTTAATATATTTCATAATAAAAAAAAACTCTAAAATATTATGCATGTGAATTGATTCAACCAATAAGCAGAATTCTGGGCTATTAACTCACCAATATCGATCGTCAAGCTAGACTTGGCATTGAGACAAGAACTCGCAAGTCATTGTCATCCATTTCACAATAAGTTCGAAAACATTTGTAGTCTTCCAATGGAAGATCTTTCACGTCAAGCTAGCTTGATAGCTAGGGCATTTATTATTAATGTATAATAAATTTTATTTTTATTGTTCCATTCCATAACTTCCATAAAAAACATGTTAATTTCTTAACATTCATGTCGTGATCACATGTTATTCGTCGATTTGGTTAAAATAAACAATGTTTTTAATTGTATATTTGATAGTTTTAGTTAATTGTAAAAAAAATGACACATTACTATTTACCATAATAATATAATTATTGTTTTTCAATTTTTTTTAAAAAAATCATTGGAGGCGTATCACCATAATCTTCCCGGTGGTTGTGTGTGCACGACAAAGTCGCGTTTAGGCTTTTCTAGATTTTTTCTACTCCAGCCTGTTTGCTCTCTTTTCTCATTTCCAAAATATAAAGGTGTCCTGATATTTGTTTTCACATCAAATTTAGTTTTCATTATTTTATTTTTATTTATTTATTTTTAGTTTGATTTTTTTATTCTTATCTCTCATCATTTAATGATTTTATTTAGTTTTTTTAATATTAAATTTAATCTTTATCCTTTTGATTGATATTTTTCTTAATCATTTTTCTAATTGAATTTTGTTTTCACTTTCATACCTTAATATTTGATTTCAAATTATTTTTATATCAAATCCGATCCTCATTTGTTTATTGATATTTTTTAATTTTTTTAAATCTCATCTCTCAATGTTTTATTGATTGATAGTCTTGTTCTGATATTTTTTACGGTTTTTTTTTTTACACGGTTAATCACAGACTCATGACCAAGATCATGTATTTTGAATGTTAATACAAGTTTAATTTGGTCTTTTCTATGTAATTTTTTAAAATTTACTTTGTTTTGAATTTCTTCTTTCATCATTTGATTTATTGAGAATTGATCTTTGAATTTTGTTTTCCTTCACTTTCCTTTATGTGGCTGGTAATTCCAATGTGATGCCCATTGTCGCTAGGGTTAATGAGTTAATTTAGATTTGACTTAATTTTTTTTAAATTTCGTTTTAACTCTCTAATATTGAGTTGTTTAGTAATTAAGTTTTCACAATTTTTCTCAATTTATTTTTGTACTAGAGTTATCCCCTATATCATGATGAGGTTTGTAGATGTAATATTTTTTACATGCTATCTCGGGTGGACTTGGGTTAAGTTTTTTTTATTTTTCTTTTACCTTTTTTGAATTATATATATATATATATATATATATATATATATATATTAATTTTATTATTCAACATTTTATTTGCTAGAAATTGACCCTTCATTTTTTTTTTCATTTTTTTTCTATGTAAGGTATCATGTTCTCATTTAAACTTTTTCTTTATTATTAAGTAAGATCCTTCAATGTATGTATGTATATGTGTGTGTGTGTATATATATTATTCAATATTTAATTGATTGATAATTAGTATTTGTGTTTTTTTTTTTTTCTTATACGAGGTTATCTTAATTTGATGTCCATGGTCACAAGGTTAACAGATTAACCCAATTTGATTTCAAATATTTTTTTTCTTTGTATTTTTTTTTAAATTTTAACCCTTCATCATCAAGTTGTTTGATAATTGAGTTTCATAATTTTATCTAATTTACTTTTTGATGAAAATTATCTTGAAATCATGATTAGATTGCAGATTTGACATGTCTAATCTAGATCGACTCAGATCATTTTATTTTAGTTTTTTTATATTTTTATTTTTTCATTAGTTTATTTGTTCTTGTTGCATTTATTTTATTCATATTATTTAAATGATTCAACCCTCTTAAATTCATATGAGTTAATAATCGAGTTTTAAAATTTTATTTTGATTTCTTAGAAACACCTGGAGCATCTCAGTAATTTTTTTTTATGTTGGAAAACAATTCATCCACGGTGGAGAAAATAACTAAAATAAACATAACCAGAACAACCTGTAAGTTCCCGCGCAAAGGAAGGGCAGCCCTTTGAAAAACTTCTTGGCGCTCCAAACAATTCGTTTCTCTCCGGCCACATCCTCTCCTTATTTCCCTCCTCTCAACAGGAGCGACGCAAGCTCCATCTTCTTCTCGAATCCATATAGAGACGGAGATACAAAACCAACAAAGAGAAGAACACAACAATTCAACGAAAGTAATTGTTTCAAATGGCCAAGAACAATCATTCTTGTCAATCTTTGATCCCAAGCTTTCTCTACTCTTCTTCCGTTGGCTCCGGTTATAATGGAGGAGTGCCGCAGTTCCTGCAGCAGTCTAAGCTTTCACCGCCATCCAACAGCTGTGATCATGGAGTGCTGTCAAAGAACTTTGTCATACCAGCACCTTCGGAGAAGATAGAGATGTTCTCACCAGCTTATTATTTGGCTTGTACTGCTGGTGGGGTTTTTAGCTGTGGACTCACTCACATGACTGTCACTCCTCTTGATCTTGTCAAGTGCAATATGCAGGTATAATATATATATATATATATATATTTAACTTCTTTGTCTATAATCTTACACCTTTTATCATCCTATTATCTAGGATGTTGTAAGAATTTAATGAGTTGAAATTGCTACCTTTGCCTTTTAACTGGTTTTCATATATGAAGCAAAACAATTCTTGGATTTTTTTAATCTTTATTTTTAGGATGTAAAAGTTTTTGATTAATTTGTGATTTTTACGGGTTTTTTGCTCTTTCTTTTCTTTCTTTCTTTTTTGAAAGAGAAGTAATGTCTTGCTTTTTCTTATGGTTGGTTGTTAATTTGAGAGTTTGAGAAAAAAAACTTTTTTGAGAAGTTTGACCCTCAAAATTACTTTTGTGAGAAGTTTGACCCTCAAAATTACTTTTAGATGTCGACTTTGAAAATGTTTGATTCCTTATTCCATCAAGTTTCTAAAGGCGTGTACTATATTATTTCTTGCATGGTCAATTATCTTAAATCAGTTGTTGCTATAATATATGAAACTATTCCCAAATTTAGATAACTATAATGTTGTAGTTATTGAATGAATACCCCCACAAGCCACAATTTTATAGGTCAGCTGCAGAAATGTTACTGTAATTGATAATATCTCAGATTGACCCTTCGAAGTACAAGAGCATTACATCAGGATTTGGAGTATTGCTCAAGGAGCAGGGAGCAAGAGGTTTCTTTAGAGGATGGGTTCCTACCTTGCTTGGTTATAGTGCTCAGGGTGCTTGCAAATTCGGATTCTATGAGTTCTTCAAGAAATACTACTCAGATATGGCCGGCCCTGAAAATGCAGCAAAGTACAAGACCTTGATTTATCTTGCTGGTTCAGCATCTGCTGAATTAATCGCAGATGTTGCTCTCTGCCCTATGGAGGCAGTCAAAGTTCGTGTCCAAACTCAGCCTGGTTTTGCTAGGGGCTTGGCAGATGGCATGCCTAAGTTTCTCAGATCTGAAGGTTATTCTGGGTATGACATTGGCCCAACAAATCTTTTGTGTTGAGATTATTTGGTAATTTTTAGGGAGCAATATAAATGACAGAATTTAGTTTTCTGATGAATGAATGTTCAATCCTCTCAGGTTATACAAAGGGCTTGTTCCTCTTTGGGGACGTCAGATTCCATGTAAGCACAAACATGTTCAGTAGAAGGATCTGTCTGTTAAAAGTTAAGAATGTTGTTGCCGATGATCAGAATTGGTATATTTCTTGCAGATACAATGATGAAATTTGCATCCTTCGAGACTATTGTGGAGCAACTATACAAGAATGTCATCCCAACACCAAAAGACCAGTGCAGCAAAAATTTTGCAGCTTGGAATCAGCTTTGCTGGTGGATATCTTGCTGGTATACTCTGTGCTATTGTCTCACACCCTGCTGATAACCTGGTGTCTTTCCTCAACAATGCCAGGGGGGCAACTGCTGGTGATGTAAGTGAATTTTAGTGTCCCCTAGCTGTTTTTAACCAATGCACAAGTGTTTTTCTTCCCGCATTTTGTCGGCAATTGTTCACTTGCAATGTTTTGTCGTGGTTTCTTCCATCGCAGGCTGTCCGGCAGCTAGGTTTATGGGGTCTCTTCACGCGTGGTCTTCCTCTCCGAATTGTCATGATAGGAACACTTACAGGAGCACAATGGGGTATCTACGATGCGTTTAAAGTGTTTGTTGGCCTGTAAGTTTCTTTTCCTCTAGCTTATTATCTTCCTAGTTTCTCGAGTCCTTGAAGATTGCATCTCAATCAACTTTCTTATTGTTCTTTTGCACAGACCAACTACTGGTGGCGGCGCTCCTGCTCCGGCTGTGGCAAAGCCTTAAATTTTGAGCTTACCGGTGAACAAGAATCACCTCCTAAAGGTTTCTTTTTGATGGACAAATAATAGTGGTTAGCTGATACCATGCTCATTGGCATTATTCTTTCAAAACATGATTTGTATTTCATTGTTCATCATCTGTTCATGTTAGTACAATTTAACCAGCGATGTTGGATCTTAGTTTCCACATGTGAAAGTAACATACCAGCTTCCATGATTTGATTGCTGTTGAGAATAAAACACAAGTTTTTGGATGAATCCCAGTCTTTGTTCAACAATTTACTTTCTTGCCAACACACTTAAAAACATGTTTAATCTTGAATGTATTAGTCCTTATATTTACAGGGATATTACGCCTCTAATTATTTTAATTTAACTAGGAATCTAACAATTTAATTAAATAAGAATTCTAATAAACTAGTATATTACAAAAAAAAAAAATTCATCCTGGATTCTTCGAGGATTTCTACAATAACTAGGATCTTATCTAACAATTTATGTTTTAAATTGATGTTCTTAACACTCAGTTTAGTAATGAAGGATTTTATAAGTTAAATAAAATTTTCAGAAAAAAAATAATTAAACATTGAAGCAAGAGTTTTATTAGACTTAAATGCAAACTATTGGGAAAAAAAAACACGAGGGAAAATGATTGCTCTTCATATTAAAATGATAATTGCAGGGTTCCAATTCTTCAAGTGTTTTAATTTAGCGGGTACACGGTATCAAAAACAACCCTTGCAAAAGTATGCCGAACTTCCTGCAGACCCCTCCCCAAACCCAACATCTCGTAATCGATCTTTCTACCTTGCTTTGGCATAAAACCTTTTTCCGGGCCTTCTTTTGAACACTTGAAAATCCGGCACACTCTTAAATACACTGCCAACGGAAAGAATACCTGCATATTGTAGATCATGTGAGGCATATTCCAAAAAATTATATATATATATAGACACACACACCGAAAGCATTGAAGCAACATTGAAAAGAAACAAACATTGAAAAGGCAAGATAGTCTCCCCACATTTGTTATGTTTATTCTTAAACCTGCATGTGGAAATAATATCCACCCTAATCTGCTAATAGAATGCATAAATCTGTAGGCACTGATCCTGCCTTTTATGAATACTGGAAAGGTCCTGTTTTTGTCATCAGTAGCTTTGCTAATGATGAAAATACCTGATACCAGAGATATATCACACTGCCAGAGTTATTTGAAGAACTTAAAATGAAACTATATCAATAAAAATGAAATCTGTCGTAAGGCGAGAAAATTGTTAGATCTAGCGTTCAAAAATGAAATTGTATTTATAAAATGGAGTGCAAAGTTAGGCAGAGATAATTTCCTCTGAAAGGCCACTCTATCTAGTTATGGAGCTAAAGTATGGAACTAAATCTCAGGGATGATTTCAAGACAGTTCTATATATTAGTATTTTTTGGTTCAAGTGGCTGTCTTGAACCTTCATTTTTCTGGTTGCAAGCCCGTGGAATTTTTACCATTGCAAAAAAGGAAGGCCCCTCCAAAAGCATATCCCTCATAATGCTATTTCATATGCATTATCAGGATCCTTGTTTTTTGTAATAGGATGACTTATGTCAAAGCCAGACATTGCCTCACTAGGAAAAGGGAAAAGGAAAAGAAAAGGAAGTGCTCACCAAATCTGAATATGGTGCTTGAGGGTACTCTGCCATTGCCAGTGAAACATAATGCTCATCGGTCATCCAACTTAAAACTTGTTTAACAGATGCAGCGAAATCCACAACCTCATTAATCAGCACCTCGGAGTCCAGATCCTGAGGTTTAGTTAACTCATGAAAGCTGGTGTCATGTGGCTTGGTGATCTTCCTTGCCATGTTTACTCCTCCTAAAATATCCCCACCATTGTGAACAGCTAGACAAAATGCCGCCACTACCATAGGATCCCTTGGTTGGTCAACTAATGCTCTATGGAATGCTAAGATTCCAACCCTAGAAAAAAAAATGATGTGATGAGTCTTGACTTCTTATTAACTTATGTGCAACCAGTACTAAATGTTGATTTACTTGAAATAGCAGAGTTAAGATGAAACAGCGTATCAAAAAAGGGTGCCAATATGATCTTGAACCAATCAGGACATTAGAAATACCAGGAGTTAAAATGAAACAACATATCAAAAAAGGAAATCACTGGCGTGCATTAAATAAATGTTCAAATGCATGTGAGCTTGGTTTGACTGCAGAGTATGTAAATTTGAATTACCTTCATTGATGGTAATGTTATTAAAAAATCTTTATTCAATTAAGTAAACAGCTTCATATATATTCACGGGCAATGCACCGAGTAGTGAGGTGATACATATTGCATAGTTGACCAACAAACTTGAAAAGTTTTGATCATGATGTGTGGGTTTATTATAGCATCTGAAAGGGAAAAACAAATTTTAGATCAAGTAAAATATTACCATAAGCTGTTGTGGCATGGCCTATCAGGTGCAAGGAGTTTATCCAAGTTAGAAAACAGACACTGCAGATGAAATAACAGACTCTTCAATCATTTAAGAAATCAACCACTGGTGATTTTGAAATATATAAGAACTCAAATAAGCTTAGTTCCAAATCAGCTAAAATACACTAGGAAACAAATACCAGAATACTGACATAATTCAAGAGTTATTAAACTTTTTGGGCCTCATACCCTCATTGCGCTTGAGAATACTTCTTAAAGATCGATATCTGATGAGAACCACACATTCATATTCCAGAAGGCATAATTATTATTGGTAGCAAGTATAACTGTATAAAATAAGCACTCAACTTCAGAAATCCAAAAAAACAGTGTACTTAAAGCCCCTAAACCATTAGTGTACTTGGAAGTGTCTTCATGACAAAACTGGTCAGGGTGGGAGTATACCCATGTTGGATCAGTAGTTTAGAAAATCGATAACTATGAAAAGTAGAAACAAAACCCAATTTCCAAGAAACACTGTTTTTAGAGACCTGACCAGAATCAAGACTAGAAGGTAGTCGAGCTTTGCCAGAACCTGTAACCTGATCTATAATTGAACCTCAATAACAGTCAAACCAGCAGATGAAAGTCAAAAAATGAGTGACCAAAATAATAATATTACCAGAAGCATGTTAGATCTCTTGTCCCGTCTCTTAAAACCATCACGAACAAAATATGCTGCCTGCAAGATGAATCTATATTAGCCCAGCAACAGATGTGTCACAGAGAAGTACAACATCAAATACAAACCTGGAAGGGCAGAAGTAATTCAAGAAGTCCAAATTTCCATAATATCCTCAAAGAAGCTTCAGCAGAACCATATGCTAGCATGTAGTTCATCTCCATCATGATTCTTGGCTGGAACATTTTGATACTAGAGTCAGGTCAATTTAAACATTCATGTATAAAATTTAAATGTATCAGACACTATAAAGAAGCGAAGTAGAGCTGATTACCTTGTCAAGTCTTAATAGTGAGTGAGAAAGATTTTTGACAAAGTGAGCTGTTTCCCTTGTAAAACGGAATCCTAAACGAGCAGCAATTCTTACTGCACGCAGAATTCGAGCTGCAAATAGAAAGGAGTCACACACAACCTGATCATGAACATGAGAAGAAAAGCGTTGACTATGCATATGGTACTTGTTAATGAACTAGAAATGCACATGCTTCACTGGTAATAGATGGTGAAGGTGAATTGAAGAAAAAAAGCTCACCACGGTCCTCTTGAAAAGAAATTATTAGCTGGGATCACAGTTCGCACCTATGCCCACAGAAGCTGATGTGAGGACAATACACATTGTGACTTGTTGAAAACTGATTAAGAAAGAAAAAGAAAATGAAGTTAAGAAATACATTCACACTTTAGCCTTTTTAATATCTTCCAGACCTCCCATATAATCGTACACTATTCTTTTATATGGATCAAACATCAACCTGCATGCAAAAAAAAATGCATGTTAAAAAAACTGTCCCAAAACAAAATATATAAAAAAGAAGGAAAACATACAAGTCAAAACATTTGAAGAATGAGGAGAGTTGAAAACTAGAGATCAAATATTCACTAACTAGAAAATGGTAATTTGTATCTTCAACTACTAACCCATTTATTGTGAAGTCCCTCTGCAAACAATTCTTCCAACGAAGATAATCCTTCTCGTCACAATCAATGGGACAACCGATGTCATTTCTCAAACCCACCTTGAATTTCCGTCCTATGGTGCTAAAACTCGAAACCTGTTATTAAAGAGAGTTGGAAATAAAAAAATGAAAGCGAAAAAGGTAGGCAATTTAGTCCTAAATCCAAGAAAAAAAATGCTATAGCAATTATGTGCAAAGAGGAATAAAATTGGAAGTGGCATACTTCAATAGTCGCTAACAGGCAGCACAAAGTTTACTAATTGAAGAATAAGGTAAATTCAATGATTTGTCAGATGTAGTTATCAGAGAGTGAGAGGGAAAATGAGCATCATACCTCCACAATAGTATCCCCAATGTGCACGTGACATATGGGAAACCATTTGCCAACTATTTCACACCGTGAAAATGCCCTTACTACCTGTACACATGATTAAATTTCACCAAGCTTGTTAAGTAGCTCCAACAGAACATTTATTATGGCATTGCATTTAAACACAGATTCTAAAGCTGTTTAAGGCATCACAAACGTTAAACAAAATGACAAAGAAACCAACAATTATTCAATCTTTGCGCAACATCAAAGCATAAATTAACCTCTTTAAGCTCAGCTGATGTGATTATATCAAAATCCTTCGGTATTCTCTTTAAAATAAGATCCCGGACACAACCTCCCACGAGATAAACCTCGTATCCTAAAATAAACAACGAAAAAACTCAAATCATTTAACAACAAAGGACTATAACAAACATCATGACCATTAGTATCAAACAAAAACTTTCCTAACATAAACGCAAGTATCACCAAAAACTAATGTTTCCTCCCATTGCCAACAAAACAATGAAAATCAAAGAGATACAAAATAAATCGTTATGAACCAAAACAATACCCTTTTTCTTAAGTCCATTAAGGACCTTCTTTGTAGGCCCTGAAATCAATGAATTACCAATTCCAAGTTCCTTGGAACTCAATTTCCTCCACTCCGGTGCCTTAAAATCCCCTAAGAAAATAAGAAAAAAAGTCTAAAATTGAGAAGAAAACCCCCCAAAATTAACCATAAAAGCAGAGAACTTCAAAACAGCCCAATAAAGCAAAATGTACCCAAATTTCGACTGTTGCCTTTGATAACATTCTCTTGAACATCAAGGGTTTTAATTGCTGCAACTGAGCTGAATCGAACCTGCAAGAAAATAATGAGAAAAAAAAACATTTACTAAGAAAAAATCAAAATTCACTTAGTTACTGTAAACATTAATAGAAATGTAAAATTCACTTACTTTTTGAATGCGGTGAAAAAGAGATGGTCTAAAAGGGAAACTGGGTCTACAAGCAAAGCTTAAGCTTGAAATTGCCATGGATTGATTGACAGATAGAGAAGGGTGTGTTTAAACCCTAATGAAAATGGGGATTTAGGGGGTTTTTTGGGTTCTCGAGAAAACGGTAATGAAATTCAGTGTATGAAATATCTGATGTCACGTGGCATTTGTCAAATGGCTAGAGGTTCCAGATGGACCGGCCCGGGGGTTTAG
The DNA here is from genome assembly GCA_029228465.1 of Salix viminalis. Lineage (NCBI taxonomy): Eukaryota > Viridiplantae > Streptophyta > Magnoliopsida > Malpighiales > Salicaceae > Salix > Salix viminalis. The sequence goes on from CM055437.1 coordinate 2,408,046, forward strand.
AATTTTTTTTTCTTTAAATGATTTTTTAAAAATATTTTTGAATGGTTTTAATATATTGATATAAAAATATTATTTAAATATATTTTTAAGTAATCATATATTTTTGAATTGTTTGCAATTAATCATAATTTTACAATTAAATTTATGTAATTTATCAAAATAATTAATCCATTCGGCATATCAGTTAATTCCATTATCCATTAATTTGAAAATTTATATGTTGTGTTATTATAACAAGTTTATAATTAAAAGACGAGGAGTTCAAACTCGATGATATGGATTGCATGGTGATGAAAAGATCTAATATGATATTTTTAGATAATTTTGATGTATTAATATCAAAAATAAATTTTAAAAAGATATTAATTTATGTTTATTAGAAAAATATAAAACGAGTTCTTACACAATCCTTTAGCATTTTTTTTAGTGTTTGAAATTGTATTTCAAAAACAATTTTGGAAAAAAAAATATTTTTTTTTGTTTTACTTTAAATTATTATTTTTTTTTATTTTTAGATCATTTTCATGTTTTAATATAAAAATGATATTTAAAAAAATATATTATTTTAATATATTTTTAAATAAAATATACTTTTAAAAATAATTGCAACTATACATCAAAGTCAAATTTGTCAGAGATGAATTTGCTTTCAGAATCTCATTGATGTTACAAAATAATAGAATTGAAGATGAAGAGAAATGGGCTTCGATTCAGAGCACACTTTAGGGAGCCCATTATGTGTGAGTGGTATCAAACGTGGGCCCAATTAGGCCTTTTCTTTTCACTTCCCGTTTATTACTGCACAGTTACCCCCATCAAAATGCATAATTTACAATTTGAGAGGAGAGGGGTTAATCCCTATTTTAACCCTGACTGACCTTGTGGGTGTGAATGGGTGGAAACAGAAAATTATGAGCATTGAAAAGTGAGCCTAGAGAAAAAAAATGGCCGGAAAACTACTGTTCGGTTAAGCTGTTGGGTCAAAGGCCCAACACCTGAGTCAAATGATTTTGTCCAGTCAACTGGCTCGGCTAGGGGCTCAATCCAAAAGGAATAAAAACATAGGTCAAACTATAGTTGCTCGAGAAAGAAAGAAATAAAATGAGGAGAGAAATAGACGAGCTCAGAAACATTTCGAGTGCTGCAATAACTCTGATGATTACGCGTGGCACGCTATAAAAAAATCTCGTCAAAGTAAAAAAAAACAGTCTGACTAGCTGTTACATGAAACACGATCTGGAATATTTGATATTATATTTTAAAAATACTTTTAAAATTTTTGATTTTTTTTAATTTTTAATTTTAAATTAATTTTTATTTTATTTTTTTAAGGTTATTTTGATGTCAAAATGATTTTAAAAAAATAAAAAATATATTATTCTGATGCATTTCTGAACAAAAAATATTTAAAAAAAAAACTTCAATCACACTCTCAGACATATATTTTTTTCGCGTATTGGTGCATGTCATAATTTTTCCTTTTTTTGCTTCAATTCAACCCCTAATTCTACCAACCTATTCAGAATTTGATCTGAAACTATGATTACAGGTAGGATCATCTAATGAATTTGATAAATATCAGATTTATAATATAATCGAGGACTTGCGATTAAACTATAAAGTGTTTCAATTGTTGGATGTTTGCAATTAATTCCAAACACTTAAACCCTAAAATTCAAGGCAATTTTAAATTAATGACTTGAAACTTGAACAAGTTATCTTGATGTTGAAAATACAATGACTTAGTGTTAAGATGACCGAAGTCAAATAAGAAGGGGTGTTTCTAGAAAGTGTTTTTCGTAAAATTTAAAAAAAATAATTTATTTTTTATTTTAAAATCGGTTTTTAGCTACTAGTCCAATATGTCATCAATAAATTGCAAAATTATTAGTGAAACGCAGATAAATATTACAAATAAAATCTAGCTAGCTAGTTGTAAATGTATCTATATGCATAGAAGTATGAAAAAACTATCAGTGATTGTTATATGTGTCAATGCAGGGACTTCGTCCGTAATTACCTGTCCTAGCTAGCTAGCAATTGGTAAATCACCAGGGTGTCCTTGTAACCAGCCGAGAAATTCAAATTTGATCAATTTTGAAGAAAACAAAACAGAGGACAGTAGTGGCAGTTGAATTATGCTTGATTGACTTCTCATGCGCTTGTTTCTTACTTCAAAAATTAAATATAAATTATATTTTATTATTTAACTAAATAATATCTAAAAAATTTTTAACTTAGTAATTACGAGTTCGAATTTCATTATTCTTATTTTATTTGATAAAAAAATAAGCATAAGATGATATGGAACTATACAAGTTTCAAGTCTAAATAATTTGAGAAAATATATTAAAAAATAATATAAATTATATTATAAGATTGAGGGAATAATTTTTAAATGAAATGATTGAAGTTAGCTTTCTTAATTAATGGTCTTCAGTGTGGAGTCAAGCAGGCAAAATTTCGAAGGAATTGAGTGCACAATAGAGAAGAGAATATTCCAATCATCTCCATGCATAATTCAACGCAAACCTATGAACGAACACCATGTATGATGTAATGTAACACAGCCACATGCATGATATGTTTGACACGATCTGTCAAGATATGATGCACCGTATCCGGTGAAGAACGGTGCAAGGTACGCGCTCATTTGTTTCTAAAATTATTTTTAAAAATGTTTTTTATTTAGAAATATATTAAAATATTTTTTTTAATTTTTAAAAATATATTTGAGATCAGTATATTAAAATAATTTAAAAACATTAATTTTTAATTTTAAAATAAAAAAATAAAAATATTTCAAGTTTTTTTAAAAAAAACATTTTCAAACGCCGCCTAAAACCAAAGGATCGAACGGCGACGGAACTGACCTCTGAAATGGTGCCGAGAAAGAAACAGCCCCACCATCACGCGTAGAGCCGACTCGTCACTGTCATAAGGTACTAACGGTCCAAAAAACCTTTCTGATCTGTTTATTAAGCGAACAATTCAAGAGCTTTAAATGCACCACCCCCAATCTGTACACAGAAACTCAAATCTCTCTGAACCCTTTGATTTTTCTTTTGTTTCTTTCTCGAGGATTCATAACCAGACAAGCTACACAACAGCAATTGAAATATATATATATTACCTTTTATATTGTCATTTCTTTGAAATCAGAAGCACATTTCCAATTCATTTGTGGTAAAAGTCTTTAAGATTTGACTCATAGCACTCCTCAAAATCCCATCCCAGCTCTGTCTCCCAGTTATTAAAATCTTGTCTATCTTAGGTTTTTATAAAAGATAAACGACTTGACTCGAACTTGTGATCTACAGTACAGTTCTCAAGTTCTTTACCATCAGGACACGCACCGGACCAACTCACTCACTGTGCGAAACACTAAAATGGAAATATTTTACCAGCTATTATCACATTCTGTTGACTACCATTGAAAACATTGACCAGGAAATCTGGCAAGAGAGAAGTGGTAGCACAGCAGGCAGGGTCCCGCAAAAAGAGGACCCCGTGCAGGAACGTGGAAATCTGTGGGAGAACCGATCGAGCTGTGGTTTTCGCTGCACAGAATTGACTGTGGGAGCTCCTGAAAGTGAAAGCAGCTTACTGTACTGTAGTGATGTTTAGTTACGAACTGGAATGATAACACTGTGTTCTTTTCCATGGTCTGAGAAAATTTAAGGACACCACCATCTTTAAATAACAAACACAGAAAGATACTTACGAGAAATTAGGTTTCATGCATGGCCCTTCAAACCAGAGACTGTAAATTGCTTGCACGTGAAGAAGAAGTACACGTGTCCTAACAACGTAATTCCAGAGTTCTCCTGCATGCCATCTATCGATCGATCAGCAGGTCTGCTCAGTGACCTTTCTCTGAATTGCTGCTCTCGTACGTGTATGTTCAAGCCGATCGATGCTTTCAATATAGAAAGACTCTCGATGACCTTAATTATCTTTTCCTGGTAGCTGGTGAAGATCATTTAATCGCTGTTACCTACTTCTGGTCAAAAAAGTAAATGACCAATAGTGCTATGGATATAATTGTTTATCTGTACTTTTTTTTTTAACCATCCGGTAATCAGGTCACAGCCGACTAATCCGGATTTGAGCCGGGAGAGACCCGTTAGGGACGGCTAAAGCTCTCCCATAAAGCGCCACTGCATACCCAAGGACAAGTCCAGTCTCGAACTCGTGACCTTGGTTAAGCCAGGATTGCCCTCTTGCCAGCTGACCTGAGCGCTCAGTGGTTTATCTATACTTCTTACCAGTGTGTGTGTTTGGAGATCGTTTAATTTTGGAATACATGAAATTACTTTTATGTATAATAAATATAATTGAAATTCATGAACCTGCGAGGCTGAGAAGATAAATTCAATGAAAAAAATCACAGCTTTTTTCGTATAAATTAACCTTTGGATTTTCCAACTCATGGTGCACATTAATTCCAATCGTTGATTCTGTATAGATTTTTTTTTTTATCAATGGATTGATTAAACGAAAAATAAAAATAGGAGAGAAAATTTCTATATAAAATTAGGAATGCGCGCAGCTATAACGCTGGAAACTAAAGCAATTAAATAACGAAACCATAGATGTTTACAATAATAAATGCCGTGATGACAAAAAACTTGTAATATATATAGCAAATCTTGATTTTAAGTCAAGACATGCATTCTCTATAAGAATATGAGATAATCAGGTTTTATTCATTCATCTGAATCTATAATGTATGTTCTCTAGGAGGCAGGATTTTCTCATATCTAAAAAAAAGAAACCATAGATACAAAAATCTAATCATTTCATTACCATAATACGGAGATATGTTGATTTAAGATTATATAGCTCTAAGATATTTAAATTCGATTTTCGTGTCTACTAGTTTTTTAATATAGAGGACGGTGATTTAATTATGGCGAGCAGTGAGAATATGTGCAATGACTTTTTTCTTTCAAGTTAGTACAAATAGTAGATGATGAAGAGAATAACTATTTCACTATTAAAATAGTTGTTCGGTTGAAATGAGAAAATTAAATAAAAATATTAAAATAATATTTTTTTTGCCTTTGTCTTTTCTGATAGCACAAGTGTTGGAGTTGCTCTTACCAACTGGATTATTGCATGTCAATTTGTAGCTAATGGAAAATTCTTTATTTTTTTGTATTAATGTAGGTGTTCAGGCCAAATGGCATTTACATCAACTAATTCTAAGGATCTTGAAGTTAAAGACCATGCAAGCCAGTCAATGATTTTCATATTTACAACTATAGAATTTGAATTTGAAATTACAAGGAAAAAAAAAACACTAAATTCCAAGCTTGTGCCACTTGCCTAGTTTAAAAGATGATTTAATGGCAAATTATCTTACTCTAAACGAGAGTGATGCTAATTTTTCCGAGTATACTAACCTGGAATCACTTCATCATATAACTCGTGTGTTAAATATGTAAATCATTAAATGAATGGTCGAGTTTTTTTTCAAGGAACTGATTTCCTTTTTGTTTAGGGATGATTCGTTTAATTATATAATATTGGCAATTCAAGATTTTAATACATTGATAATTGAGCCGTCATGCATGTGTTATTTGTTTTCGGTCACAGCCCCGCTGTGATTTTCAATCTCTAAACGGGATTCAAGACAAAATGCCTTGGAATACAAGAAAATGTAATGAGTCTCATTGTGTCATTTTTTATGGTAGGACAATTTCCACGACAGAGTTATAATGAGTCTCAAATGAACTTTTCTTTTCTTTTTTATTAATGATTTATTTTTCTCAAAACTCGTTTTCCTCGTTAGTTTTGTCTTCTAAGTCACCACCCAGTTGACTAGCTATAGTTATTCAATCTTTTCCTTACGTAATTTCGATGTCTGTTTTTTAGTTTTAAAATAAATAAAAAACAAGAGGGTATTTGTTTCATTTTTTAAAAAAAAAGAAACAAAAAGAGATAAGAGGATATAATTAAAAAAAGAAACAAAAAGAAATAAGAGGATATAATTAAAATCATGGGCCGAAGCATTCCTGGTTTCCCCGAGGCCTGCGTTTGAGCAGTCTATCAGGCTGGGTTAGTCTCAACCCTTCGGCGCTCTCAGACAATCTAGCTCGCCTAGTTCCTCTTTTTCAAGAGTAGCTGGATTCTTTCCCTGATATAAAAACTTATTTTCCGCACACATATTATTTCTTAATTTAATTTTTGTTTTACTATGACAATCAAGTTACAGGGGTATTTGGGAATATATTTGGAAAATATTTTTGAAAAAAAATGAAAATTTTTTATTTTTATTTTTTTCTTTAAATTAAAAAAAATAATAATGATTTTAGATCATTTTGATGTACTGATGTCAAAAATAATTATTTAAAGATAAAAATAAAATATTATTTTAATATATTTCTAAATAAAAAATACTTTAAAAAATAAATTTAAAAAACACTTTAAAAAACAATTTCAGCTATACTTCCAAATAGGTCAATTTGTGCACGTCATCCAAAATTGTAGCTTACTTCTTTGACTTGGAATAAAAGTAGATCACCCACGTTAAAATTAGAGATTTAAAAAAAAATGTATGGCTAATATTATAGTTAATCAAAGAGAAAAGTAAAATCACTTGTCAAATAGTTAGACCAACGCTTAAAATTTAGCAATGTATATTCTTTTGTGGTATAAACTTGTGATTTTTTATAGAAGAAATGAGAGACATGCTACTAAATTGCATTGTTCAAAGAGAATATGGAATATAATGTATCTAAGACCTACAAATAATTTATATTTTTGGCAAGGAATTAACTCGAGGAACCCAGAAATGACTTATAACCTCAACTTTTAATCTAATAATATCACAACATTAAGAGATTTGTGTTGTTGTTGTTGGGATTTGTCACATTAATTTAGAGTAAATATACTTTTTTTTCAAAACTTAAAGGAGTAATTAATTAATTTATCTTAAGTTTTCTTAATGAGCCCGGAGATTAAGATTGATAGACTTGGATTTCACAAACCCTTACAAACCAAGTTTTTTATTGTTGGGTTTAGGGGAACATCCTATGCTTAAATTGCGTGTGTTTGCGGTGAGTTTAAAAATAAATAAATAAATATATATATAAATAAATGCAGGTGCTATGAAAAAAGGAATGTATATATAGCTGATGTATCATAATGTATGTGTATATGGAATGGGTATATTTTCCTTTAACCTGATGTTTTATATACACACGAAATACATCATCGTGCGTGTAGGTAATGAAGGGCATAGATTGCAAGACACTGTTCGGTATAGTTTGGAGACAATTAACGTTGTTCTTTCAGCTCCATTATGATATGAGCACATGGATATTTATGCCAGTATTTTTTTTTATTTATATATCAATCAAAATAAAACAATTATTCAGATAATAGCAGTGAAAAATACAATTAATTTAAAGAAATCTAGAAGAAAAAAGTAACATTATAATCTAAACTTCATTCTTTTGAGCGCTTCCTATGTGTGTTTGTTCGTAGATGAATATCTTCATCATTGTGAATAAGATTAGTTTCTTCATATAAAAAATATAAAAAAAATCAGGCTCAGTAATTTTTTTACGCAACAAGATGCACGATGAAGAATCAAGTCAAGTCGCAAGTGGAGTCTTAGTCTAGTGGAGGAAAAGACTTATTTTTTTCTCTGCATCACGGGTTCGAGTTCTATTATGCATATTTGTCATCCCCGCAATGTCTTACTTTGTTCACTAGGCTTGTAGGATGTTCAATGAGTCTAGAGATTAGTTATAGTGCACATAAGTTGATCCGAACACTCCAGGTTATCAAAAAAAAATTCAATTCAAGTCAAAGACTAAGAGGTTTGTTCTTGTGTTGTCTCGTTTTCAAGTCTTGCTTATAAGATGATCACTGAAAATTTACATGATAGTATTAGTAATCACATGATGCGAATCTAAGACCACAAAGAAGAGCAAATCTTTTAATTCCAGGCATGTACTACTGACCACCTACGAGATAGTTTGTCTATATATTTTATCTTTACATTTGATGGTGAGTAAACATTGTTGACTTGGGGGGTGTAAAAGTAGTGTGGATCTATATGCAAGTTTTCAAGTTTCAAATAATTTTTTTACTTTGAGAGTGTATGCTATAGAATAATATAAAATTATATTATGAGATCTCACCTCATAGTTTAAACTTTTCAAATAAGATAAGTTTTTAAGTGAGATGATTACTAATACGAAAAAATAGTTGGATTTTAAGGTATAGTCCCATAGCTAATCTCATGAGAAGAGGAGAGGGACGATCAGTCTGGAAGAATGCAAGGTCAGTTTAGGGAATGTGGTTTTTTTTTCCGAGTCATAAATCTTATCCTTGCTTAGCAAGATAAAAGAAAAAAGAGAGGGAGAGAAGACGAAGAAGAAAGTAACTTGCCAAAATATTAGGTGCATGTTCATTGCAACAGAGAAGACAAGAAGTAATAAATTTCATTTTGTCTTTAATGAAACTCAATCTTTTTTCTTATTAAAATTATTATTGGTGGGAGTTAATATTCCAATTTATTTTCATTTTCGTGTTTTTTTTTGAAGGGAGGTGGTCTGGGAGAGAGATGAGATAAGACCGGTCAAATGAACAGAAACATTGTATGGATTTTTGCGTTGTAATGTGTTTTTCTCTCTCATTCCTGATCTTTATATAAGCTCGGGGACCTTTTAGGTTTTGATCACAGAGAGCCACTTTTTCCTGACTCTACTTCTGGCTACCTCCAAGTCTCATCATCACAACCATCTCAGCTTCTCTCTTCAGTCACTTTCCTAGAAAACCTGCAATAATTTCTATTACAAAGCTTCTTTCTCTCTCAAATGGCAGCCTTTTCGTATCAGCACACCCCTTTATTTATCGACCCAGTTATCTTGCCAAGCATCACCGAACCTCTCAAGAACATGAACAACAGCATGTATTGGTTTTATGATGAGGCTGGAAGCTTCAATACCAGCTGTTTTTCTCAAGTATACCCTCCTGAAACTTTTCATGAAAGCTCCTCTTGATGTTAGATTCCATGAAATTAGTGATAATGAGACTTCTTTGACTAAAAAACAGAGCACAGACTCCTCGACTGTGGTTGATAAGCTTGAATCTGGCGAGCAAGTTACTCAAAAAGTGACTCCCGTGGACAGGAAGAGGAAAACCTACTAATGGGTCCTCGAATTCTGCACAATCAAAGGTAGGACGCCATCAACAAAGTTCATTAATCACAGCAGTGCAAATTCTGTCTAGAGTTCATGATTTGTTTGCATGGCTTATCTTGTTACAGGGTGTTAAAGAAGTGAAAAGCAAGAGACAAAGGAAATGCAGAGGTGACATGAAAGAAGAAGAGAAGAAGCCAAAAGCTGAGAAGAAAGTTCCTGAAGAGCCCTCGACAGGCTACGTTCATGTTAGAGCAAGGAGGGGCCAAGCAACAGATAGCCACAGCCTTGCAGAGAGGGTACTATGATCCACCCCTGCAAAACTCACAAACTCTAATTTTGTCTGAGATTTTAACTTCCCATTAATTTTCCCCTCACAGAAAGTTTAATTAATTGGCTCTGTATCTATCAGTTATGTCCCATTATACCTGATATCTCCTGTTAATGGGTTCTAGGTAAGAAGAGAGAAAATCAGTGAGAGAATGAAGATGCTGCAACGCCTTGTTCCTGGCTGTGACAAGGTAAAACACCAGCTCCTTGTCTTGACTTTGTGTTTCTAAATAAAGTATGGTGTCATCTTTTTTATTTTCCACATCTACATCTCATGTGCTGTGGTTTGATTTTAGGTAACTGGGAAGGCCCTCATGTTGGATGAGATTATTAATTATGTCCAGTCCCTGCAAAATCAAGTGGAGGTAATGATAATATACGTTTAGTGGGGTGATTACTGTGTTCTATTTTGTAATTATAATTACTTCTTTTGTTCATGTAATCGTAATGCATGGATGTTTTGTTTAACCAGTTGTGTTTCTGTAATTTTCACAGTTCTTGTCCATGAAGCTTGCCTCTGCTAATCCCTTGTTCTATGATTTCGGAATGGAGCTTGATGCGTTCATGATCAAACCAGAGGTAATAAAGGGCTAGAAAATATAATTTATTTTGGTCATTTATTATCTGGTCCAACTTCTGCTACAATGTCTATGACTAAAGCTGATAAGGATCTTTGTCAACTGACGTGAATACGCAGAGCTTAAGTAGCATGTCTCCACCACTGCCATCTCTGCAGCAACGCAGTCCAATCCAACCCACAGCTTTTGCTGACGCCGCCGCCGCCACCACCGCCACTCCCTCCTTTGCTACCGCGAATAACTACCCTCTCATCGATAATTCAACTTCACTTTTCACTTCAAGGAATGAGGCTTACTGCCTTCGCTACTGAGGTATAAACATTTTTACCATTCACCTGCAGTTAAAAGAGATTTTTAGATGATTGACATGGAAAATTTCTCTAACAATGACAAACACATCATTTTCAGGATAGTTGTAACCTAATGTGGGATGTGGATGAGCAAAGACAAAAGTTTCATAGTCCAACTGGGTTCACCAACAACCTGTGTTCTTTCCATTAAATAGATACCAGGAGCTGCCCTACAAACATTTGGTAAGCCCTCATGTCCTGTCTCATGTAGCCATCAAAAAATAAGTAGAAGCTACAAGTAATTGACTAAAACATCATTAATATAATATGTTTATGCAATCTATATCATAGCATGCTCCTTATTAAATCTATCATAAGATCAATTTATCCGTAGATTTTATCCTAAGACTTCTGTTCCTCCCATGGATTTATCTTTTTCAGCTTGCATGGAGATGTCAAACCCAGAAAAAAAAACAAAAAACCAAGATGAGAAATTCAAAGCAAAGCTGCATTGGTTCTAGCATAAGTTCCACCGGAAGAATCGAGGCTTGCTATGGTTCCAAGTCAATAGAATGAAAGTGGCATCTGAAAACATGAATAAAGGGCAGCAACATCAATGGAGGAAGAACACAGAGACATATAGAACCGACCAAACAGGACCAGATCTTTTCGTAGATCCGTTGTTCCTGTCCATTCTGACCCCTTAAAGTCTTGCATGCACAAATTTCAATGACCCCTTTATGGTGGTTAAGCCCTAGCTAGACATTTTTTTTCCTTGTTGTGCATATAAACAGTTGTAATTGAATTATTGTGGTTAATCTTCAGTCATTCTGTTATTTCAGTTATTTTGACTGTTTTTCCCCCTCTCTTTTTTGGAGAAAGAGAGAGTGAAAGAGAGGTTAAAATGACTAGAGAGAAGATGCTCTTACTGTAATTGACACGACTGGTTATGCATCTGTTGTTGTCATTGTTGTCTTTAAATTTGTGTCGTTGGAATCTTATGTGCTTGTTTCGAAATTTTATGTGTTAGAGCTGTTTGAATCGTAGTTGATTATTTAGTTATGTTTCAGTAGAAATAGCCTAACAAAAACATTTCATATCAGTTAAAAAATAAGATAAAATAATATCATTTTTATTTTGATTTAAATTCTTGATTATTCTGGATTTTTTAGTAAAATACCGGCTGAAACGTTTCCGGTTTCATTTCAGCAGTTCCGTTTTGGCCAAATAGTATTTTTTTAAATAATAAATAATTTTACAATATCAATTATATCTCTTAATCTAATCGTTAGATTTAGATGAAATTTTACGAAGAGTATATATATATTATGTTAAAATTTCAGAGAAATCAGAAAATGTAATGACCTTACGAGATTGATGATAAGATTCTCATAATATTATACATGTTCATAATCTTGTTCAGAAAAATCATTTTATTATGTCTTTTTGAGATTAAATTGCACAATTCTAAATAATTTTATTTTTAGATTTGAACTAATTTTTTTAATTAATATATTTAATTATATATATATATATACACATACATAACCAATATAACTCTAAAATGACGGGCCGAAATACTCCAAAACTGAAATATTATGTTTCAAGTAAAAAAAACAACAACAACCAAAACTGTATTGACAATTTTGCTGACAAGTTGCATCTTCACAGTCACAGTGATAGAAAAAGCAAGCAATCAAAAATTCAAATTACAAGGATATGAACATTAAAAAAGGTTTTGAACAAATTTAGCTGAAAATTGAAAAAAAAACATCAATTTCTAGTTATTGTCTGGCATTAATGATGAGCACGTATGTACATGCATTTATCTCAAAAGCAACGATGATAGCATCGACTGCACAGTGAAGCATTTATTAGGGTTCTTCTGCTGCTATTTTGTTGTTAAAACTTAAAACTAGGTCAAATTTACCAGGTTATAAAACAAAAATGATGCCTTCCTTCTCATGTAAAAGAGTCAGGTTCAACTTCATATGAAAAAATTAGCTATACAAGCTACGTTCTCAACAAATTGGAAATCAACCAATTGCCTGCTCTACGGTAACAGTCAGTGATGATAACTGATGATGTCCGGAAAAACTTCGTGACGCAACGGAAAACACTAAAAAGAATACGATTAATGTCAATATTTTATAAACTACTCTAAAATTTCACTAGAAATGAGAGAAATTCTCAAGAAAATTCAAAATTTTATTGAATAACTGATTGCATTCCACCAAAAGGCTTACAAGTATATTTAAAGTGAAAAACCTGGCTCTGATTCTTGTTAGACAAGAAAACAGGACTAATTACTAAAAAAATATCAAAAATAACAAAACTAAAATAATTGCAGAAATTAAAACTGCTAGAAATCTTAAACAAGTAGAAATTGACGGAAATCAATTTGGACTTGAAAATCAAAAGTTATGGCTAAGATGAAACTTTCATAAAAAAGCAAAACGACGATTTTAGGGCTTAAATGATAGAATTCAGCTAAAAAATAAAGGCATATTGACTATTGACGGTCTTGCCAAAACATATTAATTGTGTGAGTTTCGTGTCATTCTGACCTCGACACCTGGACTACTAGAATTCAATTGCTCTTGAATTTAGGATGATCTCTCTTCAACATGTACATCACTTATTCTATGTCTCTTCGGATCAAAATTTGATATTTTTATGGATATGTCATATGTTATTGGTGCGAATGAGCTTTACCATGAATCCATAGATGCGAATTGAATGCATACATGAAGAGTTATCGATAACTCGATATCTTTAAAAGCAAACTCGTTAAAAATCTTGCCGAAGTTAAAATTGGCAAACATATCACCTTAATTTTCTTATGATTTAATGACGTGGGACCTCGATCGAGTTAGACTCTAAGTTCTAGAGTTCAAAATGATAATGAAAAACTTTCCTATGTAGGGAAGGTGTACCAAGATACAGAGACCACAAAACACAAGCATGCCTCAATCAGAAAACAATTATGAGGATAGATAATATGAACCTAATTTATTTATTTATTTTAAATTATCTTATTATTGGCATGGCTGCATGCACTCAACTTTCCAGAGTAAGATAAAGGGGTTCGTTGTACACGAAATATCACATCAAAAAAGCTGCTTAGATCGCTTGTCTACCTCAATGATTGCCTTATTTACCTTTAAAAATACGGACAACATGAGGCTAATTGCATCATTAACAAAACAAAAGGCAATTTATTTACGTCGGTCGATTAGTTTAATGATTGGATTATGATTGGCATGGAAAGTAACTAATCAGCTAATTATAAAGAGGGACTTCGTTTCTCTCGAATGGCAACAATTTTCGATTCTCTAAAGCCATTCAGCTTGTATGTTAGTGTGTTAATTTTGGCAGAAAAAAATGATTAAATGACATAATTAATCAACATATAATCTCCCATCACTAAGCATTTTCTCTAATCAGTCACAGCTGTGGTCTGTCGATGCAGACAATCCATGTGTTCCATCTGTTTTAAATGCTGACCCACATGTTGACTTTTCTGCATAACTGGCTCGTGATGTATACATTATGTGTATAGATTGGTTCAGCAAGTTAAAATCTAAGAAAAAACCCCCGAATAAATGAAAAAAAAAGAGTAATTAATTGAATCTATAATTCATTTATCTACGACTACAGCTGCCTAGCACTTGTCAAGGTTGCTTTTGTACCCAAATTAATCTGAAAGTACTTAATATTTATTATTTCTATATATTATTTGCATAAGACTATATTTTAGCTGTGATCTTAAAGTTAATTTATTTCCTCCTGAAAGTTAATTTATTTATTTCAGAAAAACATTTTGAAACTAGCTAGATCTTGAATTTTATATTCTACTAAGACACTAAATTGATTTGTACGATCATTTTAATCTAATGTCTCTAATAAGCTGGTATGCGTTTCCTTCCTGAATCGGCCAATGTTTGTTTAAACATCTCTCTCAGAATCATGTTTGATATGTTGTCAGATGCACATTCTTATTAATTTTTTTGAGTAAGTGGTGACAATTCAATTAACAACAACTAAATCTACCGGGAAATTATTGGTTCCAAGAATCAATTATGCTGATGAACGAATAATCAGAAATAAATCAACTACTAATTTATGAACTTCAATCAAGCACAGAATGCTGAAGTGACTGGAAAGAAATAGATCAGTTTAATCATGAGTATACGAGTGTTTCGTGACCAATCAACACAGGGACCCAAGAGATGGTGAGAAAAATGAAAATCTGAAATCATAAGGGACCCTGACGAGGAAATTGATCAGTTGGTGAACAACACAAGTTTTACAATATGATTAATTTGCATGCTATCATCCAGTTGGCAGCCCCGATCGAGTAATTCAAAGCAATTTCGGGTGAATTTGATTTCAATATTGTGTAGAAGAGACAGCATATTGAAAGATACAAATTTAAACCAGTAGCAGATATTGAATGGATCATGATGTTCAACAAAATTGAGTCTGGTGGGACATGTCCTCTCATTGATTGGTGATCAAATAATTGTTTAACATCTGAACTATCAATATCATATATGTGCAAGTTTATTGTAAGAGAATAATATAAATTATATTATAAGGGCTTCACTTAACTGCTTAACCTTTCAGGTGAGATAGTTCCATGACATGATATCGGAACCCTGTTTGACTTAGTGATCACAAGTTCGAATCTAACCACCCTCATTTTATTTGATGAAAAACCAAGCACAAGGTAGTATGAGTTTGTACAAGTTTCAACCTCAAAGAGTTTTCACTTAAAGAAAGTATTATATATATATATATATATATATATATATATATATATATTATGGGCTCAACTAACAGCTAGAATGGTTCCATGACATTTATCGGTATATATCTATCAGCTTTTATGACACCTTGACTATCATAACATGTTTAAGGTACATGAAAGCTGCTGGAAGATGATAGAAGATAAAAAGGAAATGAAGAAGAAATGACAGTACTGTCTTTGAACTATGCTAGAGATGGGACTGGGCGTTTCCCGAGATGGGACTGGGCGTTTCCCGAAATGGCAAGGAAAACATTGCTGCAGAAGCTCTAATGATCTCTCTTTTCGTTCGTTTCCAGAAAAAATAAAAATAAATAAGCATCCGAAGATGAGCATTATAACCAGAAACTGAAACCAGTAAGGATCGATCATATGATCATAAGAAACTGGTTTATCTGATCCAGACTGTAGCATCCAATATATTTCTAGCTAGGTTTGCTTTCTCTCGCGGGGTTGGCCCTGCAAATCCATACCTCGATACTTCAATCTCTGCACTTTTATGACGATACTGTAGACATGTTTTGACCCATCAAAAGCTTTTTTACGGGACTCGACGAGTATAGCTGCAAATTAACCACAGGTAGACTTCGATCATTCATGGCTATGCCAAGCTCTTTTCATCAGTTTTCATGTAAAGGACCTTTCCAGGATCTGTCAACATCTCCAGCCATGTATAGTATATCAGCTAAAGCTACGCTTCACTGCGTATGACTGTGTATATACGTACACGACATTAAGAGCTTATATAATTGCTCGTCCATGTTGGCTGGGCCGACAACCAGGTATGGTCGCCTCAGCTTGCTCTCTAATGGTGGTTTTGTCCTTCTCAACTGCGAAATATCGCCATGACAAGTTGATCTCAGTATTAATTATTTTCTGTTACCTTCTATCCACTTTCTCCATTAAAATCCCATGAACTTGTCACGCATTCAAGGCTAAAACGTATACGATCCCTTGAACTATTTTTACTGCACTTTCATTTTAATACATGAACTGTTCATAATGTACGTGTTTAGATTAAAACCCTTTTTGTCGTGATCACTATTGAAGCCTTACCTTTCTGACTTGTAATTAAATCCACTCATAAGACCATGCTCCCATTCAATATTTTGATATAAAAATCTTATGATTTTAGCTTTTCGAATTCAAGTTTCTAAGCTTTTTAACCATATGGCCATGCCATGGTATCATATGGTTACTATTTTTTTTCTTTGGAAGGCAAGTATTATTATTGAGTAAATTACTGGTTAACTATATCTCAGTTCTTGTAATTTATTAAAAATAAATAAATAAATTTATGAAGTATCAAAAATAATAAAACAGCTCCTTAGCCTGTTTGATCTTACTGAATTTAATAGTACTGACGAGTATTATATAAATTAATTAATTAATTTACGAAGCATCAAAAATAATTTATCGTATTAAGGCATGTTACATCTGAGAAAACGAAGTTACATGTCTTATACGGCTGCCTCAGATGTGTTCATGTGAATAACCTAGCAGGACCAGCCATGCAATGAGCTTGTGTCCGTACGTTCTTTTTCTTAAGTTTTCTTGTATATATTCAATCTCGAAACAGGAATTGATTTCTTTGGTGATCGCGGGGAGGATTTCTTGGCAAAACTGGGATCTCTTCCGATGATGTTAACTGATAATATTCTCCACAGGGACGATGCTCCTGGGTTAATTAGCTCTCTTCTGATCAGGCCGTAGCGGCTTTGGAGTTTTATATACGAGATCTTAATTACCTCCATTAATGATATGAATAAACCAACATCTTAAAGATAAAGTTACAGTAATTGAATTAATGGCATACTTGCAAGCTTCCCGGAAGCATCGCAGTGACGACATAAAACAAGTCTGGGATCATGTTCTTGATTGATTGGATGGAGCTTTCACTAGCCTACAATAAAGAATTAAAGTAGCCAACTGACTAGCAGGTGCATTCATGCAGAATTTTTCAGTATTTGTTCTCAGCTAAAGTATAAGCGGTGGAATATATTATCATAATAATATTCTTTATCAGTAAAAATATCAGCCAAAAAAACAGTACTGATCATATCAGCATCAACTGGGGGCGGACCACTGAGGGGTAAGATGGCTGGGAGGGCGCAGCCTATGGCTGTGGCCATTGGGGTCAGGGTCCCACCACGGTCTGGTCGGCTATATGGAGGAGCAAGCCGGAATGGCTAGTCCCCTTGGCTGTTCCGACGCCTTATCTCTTTTGTCTGGTGAAGAGAGAGGTGGAGGTGGAAGGTGACATTGATTTCATTTGTTAGTTTCCTCTTCTCTTTGGATATGTCTAGAAAGGAGACCAGAGAACTTGATCCCACATGGTATATGTTTTGGACTATAGTTTTCATCGATCCACTGATTTCGATCGAGTTTTACTTCTCTTCTTTAATGCATGGATCTTTCAAAACCCTACATGTTTTTTATATCTTATCCGTATTTTGTATTGTGATGTTAGATTGATAGTAGTTGTTTTTCAAAATTGATGAACAATCATTTAATTAGTTTTATATTAATTTTTTAATGCTCGAACAAAAACTAATTCTATCTTGATCATCGGTGTTTTATTATTAATTTAATTAATTCATTAAAAAGCTTCTACTAGAGAGAGCATTGGAAAATGATATTCATCTATTTATAATAAATAATTACATGTTATTATTTTAAATACCTTGTACATGTATATATATATACTTCAAACATATTTTTTTGTTTTAATAAATATATCAAATATCTCATAATACATATCAGCACTGCAATTCTCTATTATATTTATTATTTTAAACACTTAAGATTTTCCCAATAACTATAGATGTTATCCAAACTAATTTGTGCTTCTGTGTTGTTTTAAATAGTTTATCCATCTCTGTAATTATTTTCATATTTATCGTTTGTATCTTTTTGATAAATATTTAAAATAATTTTCTTTTTTCTTTTAATTTTCAATGAAAATATCCTCTTTGTTAGACATATAATAATAATATATAAAATCAATTATTGTGTTGAAAATTGAGATGCTGTCATATGTCATATCAAATTAGTTATCATATAATATAAAAATCATATACTCAATTACTTTAAGAATCATTCTTATAAGTATGTTCTTAAACATCAACATATCAATAAACTTAATATTATATTTTCACGACACAAAATAAACTTAATTTTAAAAAAGCATTAAAAAGCCAACGTGCCCCCACCGAAACTGAAACTTGCAAGCATACAGATTCAAGTCGCCATCGATGAACTTATGAAGACAGCCTTTGATTTGTCTACTTGCCAACTTGTCCAGGCACAAAATGCTGTTCATCAAAACAATATGATGATTCAGATCAGTGCAGAAAGAGTTTCCTACTGTGGATTCTACGCTGACCACAGACTTGTTTCGATCCAAAAACAGGAACAGATCTTTGTTCCTCTTATCACCGTTGATGTTTGGAAGGAAACAAAACTGATTTTGGAACCCTAATTATGCAGCCCAGCAAGAAAATGCCACCACCCCCACCCACTTGCTAAACGAAGTTGAACTCTACAGTACAGGAAATCCATGGGACCATGAAACAGCAGCCTGCGTTTAAACACGAGGAGTGGATACAGAGTATCATGCTGTGTTTCTTCGTTGACATTAACCATTCCAATCCATGCCGGCAGTGCATTTGTAAGCCATGCTTCTTGGAGAACAAACATTTTCGTACAGATTCGAGATGACTTGTGTTTTTTCATTAAATAATTTTATTTTATTTTTTACTTGAAATTAATTTTTTTTGAGTGTTTTTAGATCATTTTGATGTGTTGATGTCAAAAATAAATTTTAAAATATAAAGAATATTAATATAATGTATTTTTGAATAAAAATATTTTAAAAACAATCTTAATCACACTCTTAAACAACCAATTAATGTGTATCCCGCTTTGGTTTAAAAATACATATAATTTGTATTTTTCTTTCAATCAAAGTCTTAAGAGAAAAATTTTCAGTATAATTCCTGCGAAACTATAATTCAGTCTTAATTTATAATCTGTGATTAGAAAAAAAACTCTCAGACTGTGTTCTTACAAATATAGCATTTGGTATTGAGATAATAATTGTTTTTTATTTAAAAATATATCTAAATAATATTTTTTATCGTTTTAAATTATCCCATCAAATGATATAAAAATACGAAAAAAACTTAAGCTGAAGTAAATGAAAAAAATAATTAAAAAAACATTTAAAATATGATAACATTAATCTTTAAACTAAATGAATAACTCCTTCCCTCTAATTTTGGGCCATCACCTCGAACAGGCTGCAATCTGCAATTAGCTTTTTGGTCTTTTAGAGGCTGCTATGATTAGTCAGAAATTAGAGCGAGTGATTGGGCTTTCTAGTCTCTATGGGCTTATTGGGGTTTTAGGCCCACTTCAAACCCTGAGCCTGGCCTAGAGGAGGAAAAGATAATATTTATCCCCCAATTATCACTCAATTGTCAATAGATCCTTAAAAAAAAAACCTGTCAGTTGGGATCCTATCTATCATGCATTAGCAAATTAACCCATTTATTTAACTCCTTACAATTAAAATTAAAAAAATAAATCAAGAACCTACCATATAGTTATTAAACCGGGGCAAAGTTGACCCATCCATGAGGAAAGGTTTCGAGTCATATAGGTTGACTAAATTTAGGTTAAAAAATAATTTGATGTGTTAATTTGCCCCGGTTTAATTTAGAGGTCAAAATATTTATAAATGAATTATATATTTTTTGAATTTATAAAAAATGATAAATAAAAACAATTTTTTATTATCACGTTTCACCGGTTTATGTCAATTATCCCAATTTTAGGTTGATCTACCAAGTTGTTCGGGTTTTATCAGGCCTAGGTTCTTACAATATAAAACCAAGCCCAGGCCCAGGTTCAACCCATGGCCTTGACAGAGTTTATAACTATGCCTGCATTATCTCAAAATTTGTTTTTGTTTGAGGACCTTTTCAAACTAATATGATAATGGAGGGATGATTACATGAACTGATTTTAAAATGTGGAGCTGTGAAAAATACATGGATTCTCTTATGTTGCTTTCAACTTTAGCTTCCTTCCTCCGGATCCATCAATTTTATTTTTAAAAAATTAAAAAAATAAAATGAGGTTATTGCAGTTGGGGTTCTTCCTAGCTTTAGCTTCTGGTCTCTCTGCTCTGCTCATCTACATCGCCGGCGTCTCCGATCTATGTGCGTTATTTTCTTACATTCCTCTCTCTCTATACCTTCATTTACTACTTCCTTAATTTTGTTTTTATTTTTTATAATAATAATTAGATACGACCACTAAGCTATCGGATCAGGATTTGGAAGCTTTGCAGTCTCTGCAAAACGGTTTCAAGAAGTGCGTGGTAATTGTTAACAATTGGATAGATTTGGTTGAGTTTGATGGTGTTTTAAAATGGTGATTTTGATTTAGTAATGGTTGCAGAGTAAGAATGGGTTAGGTTTACAAGCAGTGACTAAAGGAAGTGATTACTGTCAAGTTACTCTAAATTTCCCCACCGACACTGTCCCCAAATGGGTATGCTTGCTTTCTTTGTATTTCTTTTTATCCTTTTCAGTATTTTAAATTTGGTTATTGATGTTCTTTGCTTGGGTCCGAAATAAAATATTCTTTGAGAAAAAAAATTAACCATATTAGGAGCAAAACGAAAAGTTTCTCAAATTGATGCCAGTGTATGTTTGACGTTCTGTTTGTAAACAGAAAGATCCTAAGACGGGACAACTTGAAGGACTATCATTTGAATTTAATCTATGTGAAGCTGTGGCTACGTGGGAACAGGTGAGCTTTGCTTCGTGTGCATGTGTGCTTTAGCATCAAGTTTTGGTAGCGCAGCCTTCTTGCTGTGTTCCTGAGGTGATGTGTGCTGTGTGGTGGTGTTATGTTTGAATTTTGACGTGATTTACAATTGATTTATTATATAGTGAGTTGGTTGTCAGGTGCGGAATAGTACTACTATACTCACGAGGGAGTTTATTGATGCTTTACCAAATGGATGGGAGGACTATGCATGGCGTAGGATCAATAAAGGAGTACTTCTGTATGTACTTTTAATTTGCTAGTGATTTTCTTATGGATAACACAGTGTAGCGATAGTAATTTGCTAGTGATTTTCTTATGGATAACACAGTGTAGCGATAGTAATTTGCTAGTGATTTTCTTATGGATAACACAGTGTAGCAATAGGAAAGCAATGACTTCAACCAATCTTCTACATAAAGTTGAGATGACTTCTGTTGTGTCCTACAATCAGGAGTTTGTTCATAGAAGAAATGGAGAAAATGTTAAAGTATTGCTCATAGCAGGAATCCTTCATTTAAGATTAGTTGTCATGGAAGTGATGGAAGTCTTTGTGGTTTTTTCAGAAAAGAAACTAAAAGTTAACCCCTTGTTAAGATGGTAGCGGTTCTATATTTATGTTACTTTTAAAATAGCTTTTAGTAGTTCACTGTGAGATATATTTTCATTCCATAGTTTTGCAATGAAATGTATCAAGAAATGGGTTTGATTGTTCAGTTTTGATGCTTAATTGGGTTATTGTGAGCTATTACGAACATTGATGGTAAGTTGTTGTCTGATTTGTTTTATTTATGCACTGCAGTAACCGCTGTGAGAATAAAACTTTATGCCTGGAGAAACTTTCGTTAGTACTCCCTAAGACACCACCCTATGTTCCAAAGCAGTTTGATCGATGTGCTGTTATTGGTAATTCAGGAGATCTTATACAAACAAAGTTTGGAAAGGAAATTGATGATTATGATGTTGTTATTAGAGAAAATGGTGCCCCAATTGAGGTTAAGCTCTTTTTATTTATGTATTACTGTCAGCAGTCTAATTGGTTTTGCCACCTTTGAATATTGTTGGTTTTGTTTTGCTATTTTGTTGTGGCAGAATTATACAGAGTTTGTGGGAAAGAAAAGGTTCATTTCGCCTTCTTAACAGGGGATCTGCTAAAGCCCTTGATAAAGTTATAGAGTTAGATGGTATGTGCACTAGTCTCTGTCTTACCATGCCTTTCATTTATTGCTAGAATGCTGATATTATGAATCCTACAGAAACAAGAAAGGAGGTCTTGATAATCAAAACAACGATTCATGACATTATGAACAAGATGATTCAGGTTTCTATTCTCTCTTCATCCCTTACCAGCAGTTTCTTTATATCAAATATTTGGTGTAGAATTTTATAAATATACATGCTTATTATATTTGTTTTTTCAGGAACCTCTCTAATGAGTAGAATTTCATAAACATTCCTTTTTATTATTTCTGTTTTCTCAAGGAATTGTCTAATGAAAATCAGAGAGGCCTTTCTCTTCTGCTTTTCTTGCTGGCTTGACTTTGCCTTTTTTTCTTCTGTAGGAAGTTCCAATAAACAATCCTGTATATCTCATGTTAGGTGCATCTTTTGGATCAGCAGCTAAAGGAACTGGACTCAAGGCTCTTGAGTTTGCTCTCTCTATCTGTGAGTCAGTTGATATGTATGGTTTCACGGTGGACCCAGGATACAAAGAATGGTATAAAAATGTCTCAATAGTTATATCTTGCAAAGAGTACTTCCCACACTTTTGTGGAACTTGACTAAGGAACCTCCTGTTATTTCAGGACAAGATATTTCTCTGAATCGAGACAAGGTCACACTCCTCTCCATGGAAGGGCTTACTACCAGATGATGGAGTGTTTGGGTGTAAGTTCACATGAACTTCGAAATTTCTCTTCTTGTTTCTTGGAGGTCAAAATCTTTTAATTATGTCAGTATTGCAACCATAAGGACATAAAGTCACCCTTTATTGTCCCAAGGCATTGTGTATGGAAGGTTTTGACGCGAGTGTCATTTTTTTCTTCTTCCCTTTTAACTATAGACTGTTTGTTGGGCTTCAAATGTGATTAAATGTTAGCCTTACAAACTTAAATAACTTGATTTTTCAACAAGTGTAATTGTGCAATTAGTTATTTGTGCATTTCTGTATGTTGTCTGATACCTTCTGCTTGTGGTTTGTTTAGCTTGTCAAAATCCATTCTCCTATGCGAGCTGATCCAAGCCGTGTTGTCCATTCAGTACCAAGCCATAGCACAATTACAGCTGCTAGAATTGCACCAGAGAAATTGTTGAGGTACCAATTCTTGCTCTTTTAGTTTTGTGTTTTATCAAATTACCATAAACATGTACTGAATCATGCTTTTGCAAAACAATAGCCAGGGATGTGCACAAAGTTTAGCGATAATTAGTTACCTTGAAGTTTAACCATTTTCATCTAATGGGTGTCCTCAAGTTTTTATTGTTGTATTATGTGGGCCCACGCTCACAGTTGATGAAATCAATGGTTATCATGCTAAGGGTGTTGATTGTCTAAAAATTAAACTATTCAGATTCAAAAAGAAGGAATTATTTGATCATGGAAAGATGCATGGGCTCATTGTTTTGGCAAAAAAGTAACTCTGCCTTGCTGCTTTGCCTTCTCTTCGGAGTATTAATATGTGACTCCGTGGTAGTAATGGGATATTGGATATTCATTGATTCTCGTGCATTGATGTTAGAGATCTATAGCATGTTCCTAAAGTTGAAGTGGCAATATCTTCTTTAGTTAAAAACTGCTTTCTTGAACCTCTGCTAAGCACTTTATCTGTGTTGTAGGAGGGTTGGTGCAGGATCTGAAGACCCTCTACATGCATGCTCCATTCGAAAGAAGCCAGCTAAAAGAGAACCTGCAGATGTTTCTGGTCTCAGAAAGGCTGCTGTAGATCATCAAAAACATTGTCAGAGGGGCAACCATGTACCCTTTGGAGCTCCATCCTGGACGTGGTCTACTTTGCACTCTGCCAGCAGATTGACTGGGAAAAACTAAGGTTGCACCGAAACAGGTGAACAAATCGTGTTGTGTTATTGGTCAATATAAATCATGCATTGGCTGTACTAGAGGAGGCTGCCAAGGATTTCAGAAAAAGAAGATAGTAGGCCAACCCGTGTAGAAATCTTTCAACTAAAAGCATGCGGTCCTTTCTTCGCTGTGCTCAACAAAATTTTGGTTTATCCATTGTCAAAAGGCAATTCAAATATAGGTGAAAGTCATTTTTTTCTTCTTCAGAATTTGATGCATAGCTTCATTGATCGTTTGATTAAGAGCCCTGATCCTTAAATCATTTCCTCGCTTGTGTTTGAATCAGATTCATTCCGATCATGTTACCTTATTCTGCTGTAATT
Organism: Salix viminalis; assembly: GCA_029228465.1. NCBI lineage: Eukaryota > Viridiplantae > Streptophyta > Magnoliopsida > Malpighiales > Salicaceae > Salix > Salix viminalis. Next base: position 2,432,452 of record CM055437.1, read on the forward strand.
GAATTGGGCCATCATTTTCGCGTTGCCTCTTGTATACTCCTCCCAGCTCGTCTTGATGATACTTTACTAGGAACAATCATTCTCCTGCAAGGGATAGTAATTCTTGCCGCAAGTAATTTCTACATGATTCATTATAAGTGAATCTAGAGTTGAATATTGACAATTAACGAAGTGCTAGTAACATGATTCTTCAGTCAAAGAAAAGCTAAGAGAAACTGAAATGACTATTCGTCCTAAAAATTAATAACTAAGAAATCATTAAATCGCTTTTGATGATCCCACGTGTCTTCTTATCTATTCATTGTTTTTACCCTTTTTATGTATTAATAATTAGTATTGTATAATGATGAAATTGATAAAGATATATAATTTGTAAGGGGAAATGCAAAAATGGTATTAAATACTAAATTTTAAAAGTAAAAGTTGCATTTGTTTTATTTTATTTTATTATAAGAGTATATATATTATGCTTAGATGTTAACATTTTACCAAAACTAGTATATATGTGTTTTTGTCAATAAAAATAAAAGATTATTATAACCTACAATAATGATTCAAGACTTGGGTAAGAAAAAAAAGACTTGACATTTACTTTTAAACTCTGAAGTTAGATTTAATGACAATAGGGCCCAATAGCCATGTATTTGGTTCTATTACCCGTTAAATAACGTTCAGAAAACATATATCTTATAACATAGGGACCAAATTGTCACATGTAAGAGTAAAGAGAGTAAACTATAACTTTACATATCAAGGACTAGGTTTTATTTACTTATTGGAATCGTCTCCCTCATAAAAAGACTTGTTTGCAATTTCTTTTGTTCTTTGAATATTTAAACTCCCTTAAACCTTGACCCATATCATATAAATTTAACATAATTCATCTAAGATCAATTGTTTTAACAAATCATCGTAATCAATCAATTTCACGATTACACGATATGATCAATATAATTTGATCTTATCTATAATTGACTTAAAAGATAAGCCCTATTTATCCTTTAACCTTAACAAAACATATCTCCTCTAATTCAACCCATGATCAAATGAAATTAATTACTATCATTATAAATCATAAGAAATCTTGGGATTGAATATATTATTGCAAACATCAAAAGAGATATTTATTTAATAAGAAAATAAAATAAATTATTGAGTGTTTTTTCACAACATGAAATGATACAAATAATTGATTTTGGTCTTTAAAATCCTAATTTTCGACTTGTTTGTACTTGAAAACAGCTCATCACCCGGTTTGTAGTTTGCTGTGGATTAGGCTGAATTTAGTTAAATAAAATTAATTAAAAAAATATTTTATAAAATAATCACAATCGCTTTCTCACGAAGAAACGGACGATGATTAGCGGGTAAACACCACGTGTATTCCAATCATTACTTTACCTTCACCTCGCGCACCTGGTTCTTTCTTCCCACCATTTTATATCGAGACACGCGTCAAACACCCAGCGAATCCATTTTACACACTCATTCCCTCCCGCTCCCCTCGCTCTCAATCAGCCACATAAACACAAATACATAAACTAAAGCAAACCCTAGAGATAAAGATTTGATTTTCAGGTTTCTTTGTGGATAGAAGAAGTGTCGAAAAAGCTTTCAAAATCCCATCTTCAAATGGCAGAGATACACCCACCCGAGACCCATCTAAACAGCGGAGGAGGTGGCGGTGGAGGGAGCAGTGGAGGAGGAGGGGCATTGACGTCAACTGAAACTGTGGGTTCAAAGAGGCAGCGGAGGCCAAGTGTCCGGTTAGGCGAGATAGGCGGCGGAGACCAACTTTACGAGTCCCAGCACCATCGTAGAACTGCCAGCAATAGTTGGAGACAGCAGCAGCAGCAGAGTTTGGGTTTTAAAGAGGCAAGTAAATCATCAAAGACTCGAGCTTTAACGAATTTAAGTGAGTTTAATGAAACTCCTGACGGGGATAATGATATTAATTTGGATAGTGTTGCAATTGGGAGTTGGAGAGCTAAGCATTCATCGAAAAGGAGAGGGTCTTTGAATGTTAGTGCCAAGCGAGTTAGGTCTAATTGGGTGTCTAAATTTGATGATACTGGTGGTGGTGAAGGGGAGGAGAAATATAGTGGTGGTGAAGATATAGGGGACGAGGAGGAAGAGATTTATAGAGAATTTGATGTCGAGAATTCCGAAAGTTTGTTGAAAGAACAAAGCCCAATTCATGATTCACTTGAGAATTTGGGATATGGGAATGAGAGGGAAGTTTACTACAATAGGAGAGTGGTTAGGGGGGGGAATGATCGGGGTGTTAATCATGATTATCTTCATGAGGGGGTTGAATTATCAGGCCCATCGGATAATGATACGAGAGATTATAGGAATGATGGGAGGTGTGGCGATGGCGGTGGCAGTGGCAGTGGAGGGGAGGATGGGTTGAGGATTTGGCTGAATAGTTTAGGGTTAGGGAAATATGCGCCAGTTTTTGAGATTCATGAGGTGGATGATGAGATTTTGCCAATGTTGACATTGGAGGATTTGAAGGATATGGGAATCAATGCTGTTGGGTCTAGAAGGAAGATGTTTTGTGCTATTCAGAAGCTAGGAAAGGGGTTTTCTTGATGCTGTTGGTTGAACTGTACTTCTGGTTGTTTTTTAATGGAGAATTTGTTTTAGCCATGGTAATTAAGATGCATCATGTCTCAATTTAATTTAAGCTATTTTGTTCCATATATTAGTAATAGTAGTACTTTTTGGTACAAGTAGGATGTTTTTCTTAGTATCACTTTCTTGCCCTATATCAATGCATTTTTAATTCAGTTTAATTCTCTATTACATGGCCCTCGAATTGATTTGTTCGAGTAGTTGTAGTTGTGTTCATAAGCCTGAAGCTATATTCACTGTACGTGTTCCCTTAATCATCTCTGGGGTGGTATTGTCATCTCAAACTGTTTAGTAACCCCTGTTTGAATTAGAGTCCAGAAGTGGTTGCCATTCCTCAACACTAGAAGATTGACTTTTTATAGATCTCATAGTCTGCGGTGCCATTGCATGAATGAGGTCTCAACTTGTGGAGTGGTTCTGAAAGATGCAGCGGTTATATTTGAGAAGAGCAAATGAAGTTCATTTACTAGGGTTATTAAATTGGTGATTCAACACACAATGTCTTTATTCAGAGCATAGGGGTATTTCTATATATTTTTCTGCTGTTATTGATTCCTCAATAAACAATTTCGATGGATATTGATCATCTAATATTTGACATTTCAGTTGACCTTCATGTAAGCTTAAATGTGATTTATTTTTCATATTTGATGTTGAATACAGGTTAAATAGAAGAAATATAAAGCCAATTCCAAAGATTTGAAGAAGACTTGTTAGGTAACTCATGTTATGGCATTCTTGATCAAGAGCCGACATAGAGATCTCAAACTGACAGAAAAGTGGAGAAGGTCATACCTGTGGAGCATGCTTCTCAGCAATGGAGTATTAGTCAAATCTGTTCTAGTAAGAGCTGTGTTAGATGCAATCGATTCTATGTCAATGCTAGCTATAGAACTATTCTTTACTTGTTGAATAAATAGAACCATTCACTGATGTTTGCCAAAACCAGCCATTTGATGATAGATGCTTGACATTGAGAGAGAGCTGAATATTGTTGTTTGCGAATGGAGAGAAATTGCGGGCAGCATTATATGTCACCAAGTTTTCTTTTCCAGTGTTTCTCCTATTATGCATTTAGATAAGCTTCATGTTTTAGAATTGATAACACACACACACACACTTGTATAAGCTAAGCACGCCTTCGAGCATTTGCAGGCCAGTTGGTATAACTCTGATCATATGATAATCTTTGTGGACCAAATTTTGTGAAAGAAGTCATGTCGAACAGCATTTGAGCCTTTGGCCATGTCTATGCAGTCTAACATTAAACTTCTGTGGGGGTCTACTGGCTTTGAGGTTTTTTCCGGCAGAGCTGCGAATCCGATATTTACTTGACTAGTTTAGAGGCTTGAAGATCTTCCATGTCGTAAGAGTCCTGCAATGTAGACATGCCAGATAAAGTGCTTCATGAAAACTTGAATGTCGGTCTACAGAGTACAATTTCTAGCTTATTTATGAGTTCATGATTCAGGATTGACCTCGTCTCTAGAAGTATATGCGTAGTTCCTTATGTTCCATACTGTAAGTACTCACTACAGTGACAATTATCTCCTTACAAGCCCTGGCAATTTGCTGTATCAGAATTCAAAAGTTACTCAATTGTTCAAGATTCAAGAATCTGCTGTGGGAGAGTAGGCAAGGAACTAAGATTATTCTGGCATGGCATGTTTAAGAAAACTAATGGAACCTGTCATTTCTATTAACTGTACATTTTTAACATATATAAAATCACTAGCTCATTTGCAGCACTACGCCGTGAGCCGGAGTAAAAAAAACTCTAATGTGAAAAAAAAGATAAGATATTGTTATTCTATCTCATTTTAATCATGAATATAAAATCAATTGTATATTTAACTATATTTTTATCTAATATCAAGACAAACACATTATATTTATCTAAAGTTAATTAACATGTAAACATATATGTGAGGGTAGTTTTAAAAAACAAATAAATTAAATATCTAATTATCTTAATGTTGAAAGATAAAATTAGTAAAAAATAAATTAAACTAAACTAAAAAAAGTCATGTGAACTTGAGTCAACCAGCCAATCTTACAATGCAAGTCATCATATTCAATCATTTCTGTCTCGTAAATAATTTATATTTAATAGATTTATGACAATAAAGCACAAATATTTTTTTGTATGAAATAGTTTTATTTTTTAAATTACAAGTGCATTGAATTTATAGAAAAAAACATATTATTTATAACAAGGGATCAAATTTTTTAAGTTAAATAAGAAACCATATCATGGGTAACAACCGGTGAAATAATTTATTTATTTTGTAAATTGAGGGGCAGAAAAATGCATTAAACAAATAATAATAATAATAATAAATTTGATACTATGGCTTAATTCGATTTAGGTTATGAACTCAAACGAATTCAATATTGTTTTTTTCCTCCAAAATCTATAATTAACCTAAATATACTATAAAATAAAAAAAGGAGCTGAACAAACAGCCCAGCACACCCCAGGCTTGTGAAAGAAAGAGCATAGGCTGCAATCTAACCTGTAAATGTTTTTCTCAATTAAGGGGCGGATGGCTATTTTAAAAAAAAAAACACAAATTGATAGATAACACATTGCTAATTGTGATAGATGACATGTCACCACGTGGTAGATGAAAAATTAGGCACGTGATTTTTTTACATAAAAGATCCCATTTTCAACCTATTTTAACCTAAAAACACCCATCAATAATCAACCTATCAATCTAATAAAATAAAAGGGGTTCAAATTACAAAAACAATTGAAAACAAATTTTCATTCTCGATCTAGATTTATTTTTTAAGCAATATTGAGACTCAAAACAACGCTAACGGCTCCGTCATTGAATGGATCTTGTTGACACCAATTTTAATTAATTTGATGGTTAGAATAGATGTCAACAATAACTTTCTCTTTCTATGTCGATTCCAACTAGTATTTATCTCTCCTCTCGCAAAAAAAACTAAAAAATAAGGAAAATAAAATTTGGTATCAAAATAAAAAAAAATTACAAACCGAAAGGCTTGACCATTTTTTAGCTGAAAAGAATGAGGATTAAACTAATATTTTTGGATGAAATTCAAAGTTTTCATCAATTTTTTTCTGCATGTTTCACTTTGATCTCTCGTGTTTTGATCACACCCTCTCTTTAAAAAAAATGATTGAAAACTTAGAGAGAAAAAATTGATTATTTCAATCAACAACTATTTTTATGAGATAGTGCACCATGCAACCTCAATAGTGACATCACCACAAGACTAAATGTTTTTTTAATCAACTATACATATAATATATAATATCATGACATGTATTTAAAACATATAGATACGTTCACATTCATTCATTCTCAATTCAGAAACAGTGGTGTGAAGAGAATCCTGTTTTTGGTGATAATTTAATTGATGCAACATTTGACCATTCTCCCTCTACCTAACTGCGTAATACCTGATGTAATAAGAATGCAAATTATAAATAAATAAAAAAAAAAAAGAAAAAGAAAAGGAAAAACATCACAAGAAATAGGTTGAACCTCCAAGTTTGACCTTGATCAAGTCATCTATGTCCCTACCCTCTCCAGGCTGCAGCCATCAAAGTCAATGTATATATCAATGAGCGATTATGCAAAAAAAACATCAAGAAATTATATTAAATCATCGCATTAAGATAAGAATGCTTCTATTTTAGGTATATTTAGATTTAATGTTTAATATAGATTCTATATATATATATATATATATATATATATATATATATATATAAACAAAGGAAATACGACTTTAGATATATGATTTCTATCAATATGCTTTCCCATTTCAACCATATTCCTCTCTTGTTTTTTTTTGGCGAAGCTTGGATTATTAATATCCTCCAACTACATATTGTTTATAATTATCTCTTCAATTGATTCCTTTATATATATATTGCACATGCTAGTGAATGATTTTGTAACTAATTCTAATTCTCTCAAACCTTAGAACAGTGAATAATTAATTCCCCTAATATATTGCTATAATTGTTCTGCAGCATGTTGAATGATGTGAAAAAAAGGGTTTTTCCAAGTTTAAACTCTTGAGCCAGGGAGAAAACACATGCACTAATGAACATCGTCGTCAATTGGGTCGTCGTCACTTAGGGTGACCCAATTGACAAAAATTAGTAGTTGAGGGATTCATTTACCCACCTTGTTTTTTGAAAAGAGGAAGAAGAAGAAGAAGAAGTCGATCTCTAGAAGAAGCATTCAAAACGAGATAAATTCAACACGCATACGCAATCGAAAATCCACGCAAGACAAGTGTTTGGATTCGGAGAAAACAACATAACATATACGAGAAGTCCAATGTTGTTGCCGGCTTTCTTCCTTCTTCTTCTTTGCTTCCAATCCCTCTAGAAACAGAAAATCAGGTCCTTTTCAATTGATTAATTAATCATCACCACCAACCTTGATCTCTTCCACTACTACAACTCGTCAAAATTATATCCCTCCCATGTTTTTTCCAAATAAAACCCAAGACCTCTCTCTCTCTTGGCCAACCTCAACTCTCTCTCTCACCCCAAACCAGCCCAACGATTATGACAAGATCACAGCAATATCCAGCTCGTCTTTTCATGATCACTGTAATTCTTTTTCTTCTCTCGCTCAATTCAGTTCCTTCAATCTCTGCTCACTTTTTCCCTAGCAATGTTTCAATCCCAGAAGACTTGCTGAAAAACTCGACCTCGAATCCATGGAGTTTTTTCCATAATTTATCCGGCTGCCACGCCGGTGAAAAATACGACGGCTTGGCCAAGCTCAAAAGCTACTTTCAATACTTCGGTTACATCCCCGACTCCCTCTCTAATTTCACCGACGATTTCGATGACGCCCTAGAATCTGCTCTCCGAACTTACCAACGAAACTTCAACCTTAACGTCACTGGCCAACTCGACAACCAGACAGTTAACCACGTCGTACGGCCCAGGTGCGGCAATCCGGATATTGTCAACGGCTCTACCAGCATGAACTCCGGCAAGACACATAATACCTCGTCCAATCACGTTCACACTGTTTCTCATTACTCTTTCTTTACTGGGATGCCACGTTGGAGTAAGCAAGCCTTAACCTACGCGTTCTCGCCTGGGAATCAATTAACCGACGACGTCAAGGCCGTTTTCTCCCGCGCTTTTGACAGGTGGTCGACGGTGATTCCATTGACTTTCACGCAAACGGATTCCGTCAACACAGCCGATATTCAGATCGGGTTTTACAGAGGCGATCATCAAGACGGGGAGCCGTTTGATGGGGTTCTCGGGACACTAGCTCATGCTTTCTCTCCGCCGAGTGGGAAGTTCCATCTCGACGGGGACGAGAATTGGGTCGTGACAGGTGACGTTACAACATCGTCGTTGACGACGGCTGTTGATCTGGAGTCCGTCGCAGTACATGAGATTGGACATTTGCTAGGGTTAGGGCACTCCTCTGTGGAAGAGTCCATCATGTACCCTAGTATTTCTTCGAGGACGAAGAAAGTAGTGCTGGCCACCGATGATATTCAAGGGATCCAAATGTTATATGGCAGCAACCCTAACTACAACGGTTCATCTACAGCATCCGTGCGGGAGAAAGAGACTGGTAGTAGTGGGGGCCATCGTCGACATTCGACGTGGGACCTCAGTGGGTTCATCGTGGCCGTTGGATTTGTGTTGCTGTTTTTGTAGGCTAGATTAGAATAGATGATTAAGATTTTATTTTATTGTTTGATTGCTTCTTTTCTTTGGTATATAGACCATATAGTAAAGGTGGCTGGGGTATAGTTTGTGATGTATTTATTCATGTAATACGGTTTACTACTACTACTATTTTTTTATTTCATAATACAGTTGAAAATATACTTTATAATATTTCTCTGAGCTTCTGCCTTTTGATCATGTTTACGCCTTCTAGCATGCTCCCCGTTGGGTTTCCCCTGGCTTTTGTGAGATTTCGTGGATTCTGCGACCTAGTTGAATTTCTTAATAACAATATGGACATCAAGATAACGACGATCACCAATAATACAAGGATCGAATTGTAGGGTTTCGATCCGGATTCCATTTGTTTAGAGCGTATTTTTTTAATATATATATATTATATATATATATTTGAGAGTATGATTATAGAAAACTAGAAATAATCCCTGCATATATCAAGGAATGGCAAATAAAATCATCTCCATCTTCATACCCACATAAGCCCATTTTTCACCCCCTTCTGACTCCGTCTTTATAAGAAAAAAACAAAAATCCCTGTGTCCGTCTCCATCCGAGTTAACGGAAGCGAACCTCCATCCATGAAATTGGGTGCATTTGCCATCATCTCTGCATATGTTTTGACGTCAAGATGCATGATTGGACCTTTTTCTCATATAGTTGATCATCGACACAACTGCGCTCTTGCTGAGGGGCTTATAGTAGTCAATTTTGTTTTGTTTTAGTTGAAATGGTCGAAATGTTTTGTATCAGTTAAAAAAATAGATAAAATAATATTGTTTTTATCTTGGTTTCAATTCTGGCATGTTCCGGATTTTTTGGCAAAATACTGGCCAAAATATATCGGTTTCGTTCTGCCTATTCTGTTTCGATCAAATAGTGTTTTTTTAAAATAATAAATAATTTTACAATATCAATCATATTTTTTAATCCGATATCTCTTAATCTGATCGTTAGATTAAGATGAAATTTTACAAGAAATCTCTTGACATATTTATACATATTATATTAAGATTTCAGAACAATCAAAGAATATAATAACCTGCAAGATTGATAATAATATTCTCATAATATTATATATGCTTATAATTTTGTTAAAATTTCATAATTTTGTTCAAAAAAATCATTTTATTATGTTATTTTTAAAATTAAATTGTATAATTTTAAATAATTTTATTTTTAAATTTAAACTATTTTTTTTAAATTTAATATATATATATATATATATATATATATATATATATATATATATATATATAGTACAACTTGAGTGCGTGCTTATGAAATATCTAGGCGTGTGAATAAAAAATATCGACAAAATTCTTCCTGACGATTGACTGGCTACCATTTAATGATGCATTTCAATACAGATTTTCATCGGCAACACTGTCTGATAACTTGAGCCTGGAGCATCTGAAACCAGCGCGCAGCCTCAAAAAAGAAAGCTCAAGATGTTATAGAAGTGGAAACGATTATATAGGAACTGAATCAGATTACATTTGTTTCTGTACATCATTACATTACCAAAATTATCGCCTGCAAGAAAAGAAAGAGAGAAAATCTGACGAGGTTGCACATGGCAACACACAAGATAGCATAGAAGAAACAAACAAGAGAAAAGCTTCGATGCTAGTAACAGAACTACAAACATTTTCTGTTTCTCCAAGGAAATCTAATCAACAATGCACGAATATGCTTACTCAAATTGTTAGATGAAAGCTTTCAGGTCACAAAACATTTTTCACGAGACTGAGTTCTGAAGTCTCACTCCAACTTGATTGCACCTGGCTCCTGATGCTGCTTCTCAGACTCAGCAGGGAAGTACTTTATGCCAACAAGGTCACCAACTTCACTGATAACCTGCCAAAATAAAACAAAAAATGCCGTTATTTTATCATCTGAAGACAGTAGTAACATTTCATCTTCTGAGATTAGTAATCACATATCAGAAATTCCTTCCTAATTCTATTGGGTCAATGTTGTACAGCCAAATTAATCAGACAAAAGCATATGAGAAGCAGCGGATATTTGCAGAATCATAACCATTGCTTTCCCATAATAAACTCAATCAACCATGTCCTATATTCCTTTGGCTTGTTGGAATCCCTAGTCTTAAAAATGACATTTGTATAAGAATCAAAAGATACACAAAGCCCTTGTTACTGATATTCAAACGCAACAGAATGGCCAAACCAAACGAAGGGCAAGAATGTCAAAATAGCTCAAAGGATTGTCTGAATTTGTCTATCCTTAGTCTTTGATTTCTGAATGTTTATATAGAATGTAAAAGAGAACTATCTATGGAAAGTAAATCAGAGTCCATGATTCTAGTCCTATACATGTAAACCAAAATCTGACACATAATGATGCTTATCTATACAGAATAGGAAATGTAGAAATAGGAAACAATCTGCACAATAGGAAATCTGCACATAGGAAGATAGCCAGCTGTCCACATTGACAAAGAATACATACTGTAATACAAACAAAGTTCATATTGACAAGCACACATACCGCCAATGCTTTGAGAAGATCTTCCCTGGTATGAGAGGCAGAAATGCAAATACGTGCCCTGGCCAATAGTAGAGGGGTAGCTGGAAATGCAACCGTCACAACAGCAACCTGTAAAAGCATACTTGATCTTAGAGCAGAAATGAAGATAAATATGCAACTACTGAAAATCAGAAATTTTGAGTGCCTTTACAAGATCTGAGGACTACACAATATCAACATGGCAATGCAGACATTACAAAAAATACTACTCGGAACTCACATTCTGCTTTAGACACTCTCGAGAAAATGCAGGGATTTTTGCTGGATTGTAAAGCATTATGGGCATCACTGGTGAATCATTATCACCAAGAACCTCAAAACCCATTTTCTGCAGCTCTGACCTGAAAAAGTTGCTATTTTCGCGTATTCTTGCAAGTTTTTGAGCCCCTAAAGTGAAACAATGTCAGAGTAAAACAAGATTGATATGTAAACTCAAATCCGAGTAATTAATTTCACACACACTTCTCTACGTATATCAGAAAGAAAAATGATTTCTTTTATAATACCTCTACTAGTACCATCCTCTCCAAGAATAACCTTTATGGAAGATATAGTTTGTTGTGCAGCTGGAGGGGAAATTGATGTTGCGTATAAATGAGCAGGACAAGTGTACTTAAGATATTGGATTAATTCCTGAAAGCAATAAGCAAACTTCAGCCACTGTGGATTTGCATTAGATCAATAGCTGAATCCACTAGGAACAAGCTTTCATATTTTGCAAGTGGTAAAATGAAATAATCAGACAATTGTTAGTAAAGCTCAATAGGTCATAGCAAAGACAGTTGGCTAGGTGTTAACAACAGCAGACATCCTTCAGAATTTCCAGAGCTAGTGGAGACAACAAAATGATAGTACTCATGATACGATTAAGATTGATTATCCACCAAATGTTCCAACTATTCACACATAGCAGAGTCTTGCACAGCAGATGGTGGCTTCGACAAGGTGGTTCACAGGAAAACAAGAAAATAATCAATGATAGTTTCTTAATGAGAAGAAAGCATCCAAGCTGCCAGCTTGGGTACTCATTATGAATAGGGGAGAGTACTCGTGTGAAAGTCCCACCTGTACTTTTCCAGGAAAACCATCCAATTGGGTAGGTATTAAGAAAATAAAGAGTCTAAATCATATACTGAAGTTTCATACCCTGATAAAAGAACGCATAGGTCTGGTATTATAAAGTGTTGATAGGGGTTGAAACAAAAGGAAAAAAATAATTGCTATCAAAGACAAACATCAACATTAATCTTCCCAGAAAGTTCAAAGTACATTTTAAAGAACCTTACCAAAATGGAATAGAGGAGCTCAAGTAACAAACCTTAGATCCAGCAATATAACCCCCACAAGATCCAAATGATTTAGTAAAAGTTCCCATCATAATATCCACATCAGCTGTATCCACTCCTAAGAGTTCACAAACACCTCTTCCTGTTTTCCCGACTGCTCCAATGCTATGAGCCTCATCCAAGTAAGCATATGCCTGCAACACCAAGTCAAAAAAGTTACAATTAATCCTAATAGTCAGAAATTCAAGGAGTTTCGCATGCAAAAGCGCATGGAAAAGTGAAGCATAAAATAGGCAAGGAAAATTTTTTTACATGCCTTCCAGATTTATAACATCCCTGACTTTTAAAATCTATAATTTTTTAATATAATAGATTCTAATTTCTTTGATTGTGAAACAATGGAGCAGAATTTTAAACAGAACTTTTCAGAAGTTACAAATTGCAACCAGATATTATAATAATTCACCTGTTTTCTAATGCAACACAGTGATTTGCCTAAGAAAAACAAGATTCACAAAATTTCAAGGTAAAATCTAACCAGAAGAGGTTGCAATGAAACTATTCAGGATACTCAAAGAAGCAATTTGCTACACTCCATTCATCACCTTGTATTTCTTGCATATTGCAACAATCTCTGGAAGTTTGCAGAGCTCGCCTTCCATGCTATAAATCCCCTCCACAATGACAATTATCTTCTTCCAAGGCCTATGTGTCCTTGGTTGCCCCTCTGCAATTTGCTGTCTCAAAACTTCCTCCAAGTGAGATGGCGCTGAGAGAGATAGGAAACCAGATTACAATGCATGAGAACACAGAAATTTTATTTCCAAGACTGAAAACGACTGTCAGATACAACTTACTATTGTGTTGGAAAACCCTAACCGTTGCTCCTGACCCCCGAGCACCATTCACAATTGAGTTGTGGTTCAATGAATCACTAATTATCAATCCTCCCTGTCGAAGAAACAAAAGACAAAAAAAAAAAAAATCAAGACACCATCTTTACATATCATAAACCCACAACTAAGATTATGCACATACCTTTCCGATCAAAACAGGAAGGATGGCAGAGTTTGTGACATAACCCATGCCAAAAACTATGGCAGCTGGCTTCCCAACAAAGTTTGCAACACACTCCTCCAGTTCATTATGCAATGTCGTAGTTCCTGATCAAAAACCTGCATTACTCAATACAAAACACCAAGAACATAATGAAGTAAAACATGGACAGAAATATCACGCATACCTCCATCAACACGAGGACTGCATGTACTCGGCGAAAACCTCTTCAATGTCTCAATGACACGAGGTGTGCAATACTCATCAGCTGCAGCAAACCCAAGATAATTATAGGACCCCAAGTTAAGACACCTAGATACCTTGGTAGTCCGTCTGCTCAACACACAATTATAACAATTAACTCAGATAAATGCCCCAAAAGCATCACTTCATCTAATAACGAAAAAGGAAAATACTTTTTCAGAGTTCTTACGTCAACGTCTTGTTATTGTCATTGGAGTACCGCTCGACAACATCGAACCACGCATCTGGAGAACTCGAAATCGGACGTCCGAAACAATCCTAATAATAATTAAATATATAAACGTCAACGTAACCTTCTTAACCTAGAAAAAAATTACAAAAAAAGAAAAACATAATATTCCTCCTCTCAAAAATAAATAAATCACTTGGTTCGGTTCAAAAATCATACTCTTAAAATTAAATGAAGAATTAAAGTACCTGAATTCGAAGATATAAGCGACGAATGTAGAAGTCTTCAAGGCCTAAGCAGATCGGTGCATAACCCTGGATTAGAAAGGAATTGTATCATCAACACACATAATCTAACAATTTAGCGCTTAATTTATGATAAAAAGTGACAGAAGTTATTTTTTTTCTTAAGGAAAAAAGAAAGAAAGAAGAAGAGTACCTGAAGATTGCTAGAGTGGAACCAATCGAAGATTTTACGAAAGAAATCGCGGAATTGGCCAAAAGCGAAGAGTAAGCCATAGCTGAAATAGGTGCTCAATGCGGTCAAATATGGGATCTTAATCATTTTTCCCCTCTCTCTCTGATTTAGGCAGCAATAGGAGTCGTGATTTTTAGATCTGATGATATGATTTTGAATTTATTTATTCCAGAGAAAAGAAAAAGGAAGGAGAAGAGATTGATGAGGAGAAAATCTTTCAAATTTCTTTTCTCTGGCTGGGAGAGCGAGAGAGAGAGAGAGAGGATTCCCTGGTCAATTCTGTGTTTCGTTTTTGTTCTTAATTTGGATATTGTTTATTTTATATTTGTTATCGTGGTGCGCCATATGTTTTAAAAACAGAGTAGTTTTAGATTTTTTTATTTTTTAATATTATCATATTAAAAAATAAAAACATTAATCTTATTTTTTTATATTAAATACACTTTTAAAACTCATCTAATTAGATTGAAACACCATACCACTCAGCATTTTATATTAAATATATTTGTATCTTATATAAAAAAAATCGTTATTATTGTGATAATAATTATTTTTTAAATTATTTTTTACTTTAAAATATATTGAAGTAATATTTTTTATTTTAAGAAAATTACTTTTAGCATTAGCACATATAATATAAAAAAATATTTAATTTGAATAAGAAAAATATAAAATAATTCATTTTTTAAAACACAAAACAATCAAACTTGATATCTATTCTTGAATAAATACCCAAACAAAGAAATCTTGATGCCACCCGGCCCAATCTTGTATATGCCCTTATAATAAAAAAATTGTAATCAAGATATCCTCCACATGTATTGTTTTCTATGGTTTTTTCTTTTGAATTTAATCTTAGACAAGGTGTTTTATTACATTAGTTAAGTTATTGCAACATATATTATGGAATCATTCACAAATACCCTCTAAGTTTGATAAATAATTTATTTTTATTTTAAATCATTTTAATATGCTGATACAAAAATTATTTTAAAAAAATTATTATTTTAATATATTTTCAAATAAAAAATATTTTAAAAAACAATATCACTGCAACACTTCAAAATACGCTATAAGTTTGAATCAAATTGTGTGCATTGGCTTTTACTATAATCATTCCCAAGTATTTGCTTATCTTTTTTTTAATTATTATTGTGGGTATCTAAACTAGCTTGGATGTATCTCGATTAATTCCACTAATTTTGAAACTAACGACTATATAAATATCTAGTAACTATCATATTAACAAACACATGACTCAAATTTGAAATCACAAGAAAATAAATCTCTTATTTTCAATTCCTTACCATCAAATCACCTACCCATAAAAAGTCATTTGCTTACCTTCTTGTTTGCAACATGAATGGCAATCTCTTGTCATCGTTGCCATCCCAGACGTATGTGGACGAATTGTATCATCCTTGGCTACCGAACTCTGCAACTCTCTTTTGAAGGGATTGTTTGGGAGTGCGATTGCAGTAGCTTTTTAAAGTACTTTTCGTGCCGAAATACATCAAAATGATATTTTTTTTTTATTTTTTAAAAATCATTTTTGATATCAGCACGTCAAAATGATTTAAAAACATCAAACCGCCAGTTTTTAAAATGAAAAAAAAATCAATTTTTTTAGAAACGTCGGTTGCAACGCACTCCCAAACGGGTCGTCTCATGGATTTACTCCTGCTTGATCAGGAGATGAGATGATCATATAATGCCCCACCAGAAAGTCTTCATTTATACCTAATGAGGAGCGAGAACGCCATAGCCAAACAAACAGTCGAGCTTCACTCCCCAGCAAATGGATTTTTTTGAAGGAGATAGAATATATTCTACCAGAAGCTTAAAAGCAGGGTCTGCCTCATTGTTAGCAATTATATCAATCAGATTGCGTTGACCCTTCATTTTTCCAGAAAGTCAAACATGATTCTCATTCTGAACCTTCTTTCTCCTGGAACCAGACACTTATTCAAACGCGTAAATGCGAGAATTGCGTTTACAGATTGCAAGCAAGCTGTCATGTTCAATTTGAAATGATAGAGTGTTGGTGAAGGAAAACTATTACAGAGAATCCTGAATCATGGATTCAAAAAAAGATATCCCGGGTCTTGGATTCTTTCAACTGCATGCTGAATTGTATTGAGATTTTGACATTCATTGAGGTTTCTCTGTAAATTTTTAATGAAATGGATTGAGTCAGTCATGATCGGTAGTTCTTGTTTCTGGCTTCTTTTATGATCACTTTATGAGTTCATCATCCCGCCAAGAAAAAGAAAATGCCAACGCCTTCTATATATTACCAGACATGTTTTGTATTTTTTTTCCTTCTTCTTCTATAGTTGAGTTTTTGTATTTTTTTTTGAACTTGGCTCGATGAATTTTTCTTTTTTTTGTGGAGCCTAAGTTATTGGGCTCATAATGAGACACGTTAGTGTAGTTGAGAAATCCAGCTCAACGAGGGAGGGAGTAAAAAAATATATTTAGATTAAATTAATTGTTTTTATTAAAACTATGTTTTTTTAATGGTGATAGATCATTTAGATTATTAAAAACTCAATCAATCAAAGTTAACTAGGTTTCACCAAATGAAATATTTTTTAAATTTAATATAAAACTTAACTTATATCAAATTTTAAATTTATACATATTTTTGGACCAAACAATTGGGCGCTAAATCAAGTATAACTTGAACTTAATCTCTTGTTTTTATTAATGACCTTTGGTATGATTGGAGGTGTTAGTTAACTTTTTAAAATTCTTTTAGGATTAAAAGGGTGTTTGTTAGTGTGGTTGTGTTTATTTTTTAAAGTGTTTTTCATTTAGAAGTATATTAAAAAATATATATTATTTATTTTTTAAAAATAATTTTTAACATCAGCATATTAAAATAATCTAAAAATAATTTATTTAAAATAAAAACAAATTCTTTTTTTCTTTCAAAAAAACACTTTTAGAATGCTTCCTAAACGGTCCCGTAACTAATTTACAAAACCACACTAGCATTGCAACTTAAATAGAAAAAAAATTCTAATGTAAAATAATATTTTGGTTATAAAAATTTATTTTAGTATTATTATTAAACTTGATTTGTTAAATCTCATTATCTAACTCCTCCTTATCATGAGAGGTGCTCAAATATAAGTCAATTAATTCAATGCTTCCTAAACGGTCCCTAACTAATTTACAAAACCACACTAGCATTGCAACTTAAATAGACAAAAAAATTCTAATGTAAAATAATATTTTGGTTATAAAAATTTATTTTAGTATTATTATTAAACTTGATTTGTTAAATCTCATTATCTAACTCCTCCTTATCATGAGAGGTGCTCAAATATAAGTCAATTAATTCAATGGATTCAAAAACAGTATAAATAACCAATAAAAATATAGTATGTTTTTTTTTTAAAATAAGATTATATTTTTTCAATATTAAAACATTAATAAAAAAAAATATGATCTACTTGGGGGTGTTTGGGAAGCAGTCTAAAATTATTTTTCAAAAACAGTTTGATTTTGTTTTTTTTTCTTTCAATGAAAAATGTCCGTGTATTTAATTATTTTGATATGATAATGTCAAAAATAATTTTAAAAAATTATAAAATATATTTTAATATATTTCTAAATAAAAAATATTTTTTTAAAAACTCAAACACTGAATTTTTGTCTTTCCCGTGCGTGCACAAATCCGGACCTAAAAATGTTTCTCTAAATAATTTACATGAGATGAGAGTGCCGAAAACCTAATCGGAAAAGGGCTCTGCAGTCTTCACAATCTGGTCCATGGCGTTTACTTTCCAGTGGTTCAGGCTGAGGCCCAGCCCACGAGAGCTTATTATGTGGTCAGGCCCACTTCCATGTGTGTGGAAAGGATAGCCTACGTTTAACAAAAAGACGAATAAGGAGGGGGAAAAAAAGAAGGTGTCCAGTTATATTATTATTATTATAAATTCGTCTAAAAGACACGTGTTTGGTTTAACATGAAATTAATTAAAACTACTATACGTTTAATAAACTATCATATAAAATTAATTAAAAAAAATCCTCCGTAACTTGCTTGCCATGCTACCAGTTCAATTAATAATCAATAAAGCTGACTTAGCACAAGATGAATAATAAAAATGTTAGCTAGATATGATTATGATATCAAACCACTCCCCTGCCCAAATCCTCGATGGGAATACAGATTAATCATCCCTAACGGCACGCCTATACTTAGTCTGGCAATGAAAACTACCACTACAATAAAGTCAACCCACTGAAACTATTATTTGCATGAAGTAGGTTTCACCTAGTTATATAATAACACATATAGTAGAATTATTAATTAATTTTTATATAATATAGTTTATTAAATGTATAGTAGTTTTCCGTCCACCGTATCTTGGATGCCACTGGTATCAACGGTCGCACGTTGCATGCCAATAAACTAGCTTCTACGTTATGAGCAAGCCTATGCTTGCGCTCTACACCATACACTTGTGATGAGGAACTGGCTTGAGTTATTGACTCACCGGATCATTAATGTTTATTTTTAACTGGGATCTGAGTCAAACTCGGGTTTAACTACAAATTTTCTATTATTATATTTTTTTATATAAAGTATCAATCTTATCTAAAAACTTAAATTGTTAGGTTAAATTATAAAATATGTTTAATATTATTTTTTAATATTCTTTCAAGTGAAAATATTTGGGCTTGAAACTTGAAAAAACTCACATTATTTTATGCTTAATTATTATAAAATAAAATAAAAATAATAAAATTCAAACTTCGTGACTCTTAGATTAACAAGATTTTATATCATATTAAAATATTATTTTGTTAAAGAATAATATAAATTATATTCTGTGATCTCACCTAACAGCTTAAACTCTTAGAAGAGATGATTCCTTAACATGGTATCAGAGTCTTGTTGACTCAGCGGTCACGAGTTCGAATCTCACCACTCCCGTTCTATTTGATAAAAATCAAGCACATGAGTAATATAAACTCATGCAAGTTTCAAGCCCAACTGACTTTTATTTCAGGGTGTGTGTTAAAGAATAACATAAATCATATTCTGGAGTTTCATCTAACAACTTAAACTCTTAAATAAGATGGTTACTTGCACATTTCACTATTAAATAAGTAAAAAAATATAATTAATATTATTATATAACAGTTTACAACCTGTCGATGATTATTGTTTTTCAGTGAAGGGAAATGAGGCGATGAATAATGGATCGAAAACTCTTGTTGACCGTGCAAAACACCTAGAAGATCAACTTCTTGACCCGGTCAATGTGTGTGCATGTGATGGAGGGTGATGGACCGGCATAATCTATGTAAAGTTGAAAGGAAAAGCCAAATTCATCGACACACATTATTTTCCAATTTATCCACTGTCACTCGTCACGACCACCTTTCTTTCTTTTCCTGCCGGTGAAAAATACCACTCATCATTGCATCAGCATCCTATTTTTGGCTGCCCTTACGTCTTGTATCAATCAATCTAACATATACCTTAATTTATTTTTCTTGCAAGTGGTTTTAATTTAATTTATCACTTCAATTTATTAAGAAAACAATGTTACTTTGATGTTTTTTCATATGAATAATGTTAAATATTAAAAAAATGTAATAAATAAAATTAAAAATATACATCAAGTCGTTGGATTAGTGGAATGCTTCAATTTTATAATTTTTTCTTGTGATTGTTTTTTCTTAAGATATTTTTAAATGTTTTAACATTACTCTTCTAGGATGAATTCTCAATCATCCATTAAGATAGTGCTTGACACCATGTTTCAAAATGTTTTTGAAAATAAAAACAATTTTTTTTTAATATTTTTTAGTTTCTAGATTATTTTCTTGTAATAATATCAGAAACATTTTTAAAGATAAAAAAAAATATTATTTTAATATATTATTTAAAAATAATCTACTCACAAAGTCAATAAATAGTGCTGCATTCCAATAAAAAAAAGTGTCGTACAATAATTACATTAAAATCAAACTGTCACAAATACAGGGACAAAGCTCATTCCATATCGATTTCCATTAAATTCATGATTAACCCAACTACTCGCGCGTTTATTTCTTATTCGTCAAGATTCTTTGATTTTATATTTTTAAAATGCTTTTATGATAAAGTAAATATTTTTTATTTCTTTAAAATTATTATTTTATTATTTTAACGCACTGTTATAAAAAAAATATTTAAAAAAAATAAAAACCATTATTTTAATATATTTTTTTAAATAATATTTTTTTTTAAAAAAATAATTACATCCTAGTACAAAACTACTACAAAAAAATCAACTAAAATAATCACCTCAGATATTTAAAGGGCAGATAAGGCCTATTATTAATAATCTAATAGTGACTTGAAAGTTGACACACGCAAATGTCGTAGCGGCTGACGTATGACTAAGTAGGCCAGGAATGAGAAACTAAACTAAACTCACTGGGAAGGCAACAATCGCCTCCCTCACAGACCAATAAGATTGCAATAATCAGTCAGGTGACTTGCAACATCCAGTTAGCCAATCAACAGAGAAAGACCGATGTTTGTTTTTACGTTTGAAACAGCATTTTATATAATTTTTTTATGTATTTTTTGATATATTATATGTTAAAAATATTTTTTAAAAATAAAAAAATCATATTATTTTTATATACTTCCAGAAAAATAACTTTTATAATCAATATCTAAGAATAATCACAAACATTAGTTAAGAAAAAAAAGAGAGAGGAGACGTGGAACTTTCGTTGTCAAAGCTGTCATTACAAAAGTTATGTTGTCAAGGAGACCGTATAATTGAATTGAAAAGAAAGTGGGCCCACGGACAGTTCGTGTCTTCTAATTATTAAATCTCAGCCATTGATTCCGAGCTTCTGAAACACTGACTTCCGGCTCAATTCCCGATTTTCTTCTTTCCTTAACTACTCTCTTTCTTCACGAAACGAGTCCGTTCTACGCGCTCCATTTTATCTAAATTCAACACGCCGTTTTCGTGTTGTTGTTTTTTCATTCCTCTCTCTCAAATCAAAATCATTTTTTATATTAGAAAATTTAACTCGAGATATTAATTTTTTTAATCGTCATGTTATTTTTGTTAATATATTCTTGAGATTAATTCGATCATAAAAGGTTATTTACTCAAAATGATGGGCATTTATTTATAATATTTTTGTTCTTATCATTTCATATAAAATTGTATTTTTTTTTCTTTCTAAAATCCAAAAGATCTTTTTTTTTTCAATTATATATAAGATTTGCAGAGAACTTGTTAACCATTAAGATAAAATAAAAAATCCCAACTTTTTAGCTTTGGAGAAATAATATTCATATTGAGTTTATCTTTTATCTTTCAAACTCCCTTTTTATTTATCATTTTGAATGAAAACAACCCAAATATCTCATTTCTATTATCAAGAAGATACGATGTTGTAATTGTTTTTTAACATTTTTCAGTAAAAATGATTTTAAAATGAAAACAATATAAAAATTGTATAATACTACTCCAAACTTATTTTCTTTGTTTTTTTTAAAAATATTTCATAATATTTTAATATTTTTATGTAGATTATTAGTATATTGAAATTTAAAATTTAAAGTTTTTACCGGAAATAAATCAAGTCTCAACTGACTCTTAAAATAATCAAAATACACACAAGATCATCAATTTTTTTCCTAACACAATAATTAAAAATTATGTAGTTTCATCAGCTATGAGTTTTGAATAACTTTTATTTAAATGTTCAACATAGCTATCAATCATACAATCTAAAAACTTATTGATAAAATAACTTGTTTTTACTTTAATATCTTTGGCGAAGCAAAAATAAAATCTTTCTAAAAATGTTATTTTCCATTATAATTCATCAACACGATCATCTTTACTTGGGATTGATATTTAATGGAGTCATATATTTTTCGAAATAACAATTTTACAACAACCCAATCATATTTAAGATATAATTTTTTAAAATTGTATAATATCCCAACAACATTTTAAATTGAGAAATTTAAAGGAAACTAAACATAATAGTAAAAACAATTATATATTTACTAAAATCTTAATCGCGAAGCTGTAGAAACGAGTGATTCCCACTCTCTGAAATCCGCATCTAAATATCAAACCTCACCATTCCCAACACCAACACACTGCTAGTATTTCTTCTCTTCTCACACTCTTTTTGCTCCGTCGTCACACAACACTGCTTCCAAGCCGCCACAACGACCACGACCACGACCACCTGCCACCACCCCCCTCTTCTCTCTCTCCAGCCTCTAAAAAATAGCCTATCGTCTTTCTCTATAGCCTCTATAGAACGGCCACAAAAAGGTAAAAACCCTACCCCTCTCTCTCTTTTCTATCATTTCTTCCATCAACTCACCAGAAAAGCCTGCAAAAAAAACCCACCATGAAAATACCAGAAAACGACCCAATAACTCTCTCGAATGACCTTTTACACTCCCTTTTGAACCACCATATCCCTTTAATACAATCTTTCAAAGGCAAATGGGGCTTGATAAAATCCAAACTAGCTGATCTCCAAAGCCAACTCACTGATTTTTCCGAGTTCCAAACTTCACTCACTAACCCACTCTCTCTCGATCTCCTTCATTCTATTTCACAAACTCTAACTGATGCTCTCCTCTCAGCTGAAAAGTGTCAAGATACAAACTTGACAGAAGGGAAACTAAAAACTCAAAGCGATATTGATTCGATTTTAGCGAAGTTGAATCAAAATGTGAAAGATTGTGAGATTTTGATCAAAAGTGGGGTTCTTCAAGATGGGATAGTATCCGGGTCTGGCTCAAAAAGAGAGCTTGTTAGAGCTGAGTCAAGGAATTTGATAACTCGGTTGCAAATAGGGAGCCCTGAGTCTAAGAACTTGGCCATGGACTCAGTTTTGAGTTTGATTCAGGAGGATGATAAGAATGTAATGATTGCTGTGGCACAAGGTATTGTGCCTGTTCTCGTTAGATTACTTGATTGTAATAGTTCTTTTGATATCAAAGAGAAAACTGTAGCTGCAATTTCAATAATCTCAATGGTGGATAGTAGTAAACATGTTTTGATAGCAGAAGGGTTGTTGCTTTTGAATCAATTGATTAGAATTCTCGAATCAGGAAGTGGGTTTGCTAAAGAAAAAGCTTGTATTGCACTTCAAGCTTTGAGCTTTTCGAGAGAGAATGCAAGGGCAATAGGATCTAGAGGTGGGATTTGTTCATTATTAGAGATTTGTCAAGCTGGAACACCTAGTTCACAGGGTCTTGCAAGTGGGGTTTTGAGGAACTTGGCCGTGTTTGAGGAGATTAGAGAGAATTTTATAGAAGAAAATGCTGTTTTTGTTCTCATTGGGCTTGCAGCTTCGGGGACTGCGTTAGCTCAAGAAAATGCTATTGGCTGTTTGTGCAATTTGGTTAAGGATGATGAAAATTTGAAGCTTTTGATTGTCAAGGAAGGGGTTATTGAGTGTTTGAGGAATTACTGGGATTCATGTCCTCCGGTAAGGAGTCTCGAGGTTGCTGTTGAGCTGTTAAGGGGGTTGGCTTCTAGCCAAGCTATTGCTGAAGGGCTTGTTTCTGATGGGTTTGTTGTTAGGCTTGTGGCGGTGTTAAATCTTGGTGTTTTGGGTGTGAGAATTGCAGCTGCTAGAGCCGTGTCTGAGCTTAGTTGTAACACTAAAACAAGGAAAGAAATTGGTGATTTGGGGTGCATTGGTCCGTTGATTAAAATGTTGGATGGTAAAGCCGTGGAAGAGAAGGAAGCAGCATCAAAAGCGTTGTCATTACTTCTGTTGTATGCTGGTAATAGGAGAATTTTCAGAAAGGCCGAGGGAGGAATAGTGAGCACAGTTCAGCTATTGGATGCTTCGATACAGAATTTGGACAAGAAGTACCCTGTTTCTATATTGGCCTCACTTGTACATTCTAACAAGTGTAGGAAGCAAATGATTGCTGCTGGTGCTAGTGTGCACTTGAAGAAACTTGTGGATATGAATGTTGAAGGATCCAAGAAGCTCTTGGATGGGCTTGGCCGGGGTAAGATTTGGGGTGTCTTTGCCAGGCACTAGCATGGATGTAATTCTACCATTGGCGCTCCGAACTTGAACGAAGATGGCTTGTTGATCCAAATGTACATTGTCTGTGTTTACTTTTACTTTTGTTTTGTGTTGGCATTTTTGTTTCTTTTCTCTTTGTTCATATGTTTGTTAAGTTGCTTTAGGTGTAAACAGTTTTTAGCTTAGTTTGTATTGGAAAACCTCTTGTTTGTAGAGTGGAGATCTTGGTTTGTTAGACCTAACTACAATGGAGTTTATGTTCTTTATCCGAAACTGAATAACACTTCGCAATATGCTTGAGATCATACTTCTGCTATTCATTACTCATTGAATATATTGATTTCTCGTAACAGCTAATTGCAAGCAATAATTAAGGCAGAGTTAAGTTGTATTCCAAGGCAGTCTCTTTTAGAGTCTAACTCTGAGTTGTCTGATAAGCGAGCTAGTTACTTCATGATCTTCATAGAAAACTGGATACTGCACTAAACTCAGATCCTGGTGAGAATAGACTGCATTTTTTCATATAATATCTATATCCTGCTGCTTGTGAGTAGACCAGAGTTTTCTTAATCGAAGCTTGTTATCAAGTTCCTTGTTTTATAAGGAATTTTTCATATCATATCTACTCTCTTCCAGGCAGGTCAATTTGGCTAGTGTTTTGTTGGGATCCATGATTCTTAAAACTTCTGGCATTTGGCTCAAGCATATTTTTTTGTCAGAACAGATTTAAGAGCACCCAGGAGTTCGATATGGATCGCTTTGCTGATGTGTGTGGATATGGCCCTGTATTTATTCTAGGATCAGATTTACAGGGTCCCAAAATGATTTTCTTTATTGATGATATTCAGTGATTCAGATAGTTCCAAATATACCAGTCCAGTTTAAGTAGTTTGGTGGATGCTGGCTGGATGATTTCCAAATAAAAGTGGGTCTAAGCCATGTGCACTTGTTCTTGACCATGTGTATATGTTCTTGCTATATCCATTGCACTCGAGTGCTGGCAGTTAACCATTTTCAGCCTGCAACTCCATCTCCCTTGCCGTGTGAATTCATTTCCCAGTAGGGTTTTGTGTCTCGTGATCGTTTTTATTACTGGTTTTGCTTTTTAGTGCTCTGAAAGCAAATTGTTCATTTTTGTAGAAAGTGTTAGCGCCCATCCAATCGGGCTCTATTGTCTTTCTAGTGAGATAAGATTTTGAAGGCCGAGGAGTAATAATGCTAACATGTAGTAACTATCTATTTTTTTTCTATTTATTTTTATTTTAAACATATTTATTGATATGTTACATGTAATATTGATTAAATTTATGTGTATATATAAAGCTAAATATACTGAAAATGAGGTGCAAAGGATGAGTTTTTGAGATGGTAGTTGACGTTGATTTTTAAAGTATTTTATTTTTAAATTATTTCTCATATTAACACATCAAACTGATAAAATAACACAAAAATATAATTTAAAACAAAAAAAATCAAATTGTTTTAAAAATATTTTTGAAGTGGTTACAAACATCCCCGGTCAAAACTCTTCCCTATAAAATATCAAGAGACGAGTTATCATGGTTTTGCTGACGCTTCCCTTTTTAGAGAATAATATAAATCATATTATGGGGTTTTATTTATAAACTTAAACTTTTAGGTGCGATAGTTCCTTAACATGATATCAGAGCCTTGTTGACCCAGCGGTCACGAATTCGAATCTCACCACCCCCATTCTATTTAATAAAAAACTAAGCACAAGGTGATGTAGGTCTGTGCAAGTTTCAAGCCCAAAAAGCTTTTACTTGAGAGGGTGTGGTATAATATAAATCATATTATAGAGCCTTACTTATAAGTTTTTAGATGAGATAATTTCTTAACACCCTTCACAAAACTTTCACATCTTAGTTGCGGATATGGCTCTCCAAAACTTTATTTCACCTTCTTTTTCTCTCAATAATTCCCCGTACTTCATCGAAAACTTTAGCCACCACTGCAAACCTTTGAGAATTGCTACTCAAATCAAAATCCAGTTCGTGGCAGATGAGATCTCACTTTTACGTGTCCAATGCTGTTGTTAAAATATTCTATTCTTAAGGATATTTTCTATAAAAAAAAAAATATCTCCCGAGATTCAACAGGTTATTTCTAAAATTATAAACAAGGTAGCCAGAGAAAGAGAGAAATGAAGCTTGTAAGAAAATAAATTAAGAAAGAACAGGGAATTAACGTTCTGTTAGTTGAACCATTCATGTAATGCTTGGTTTATTTTATACAGATGGAAACAACGAAGAAGAAAAATACTATCCACTGCTGCATTTGATTCTCCCCTTTTCTAAGCAGGAAAAGATCATGGAGTTTGTTCATGGAGATAGAATTGATTGCTCATATTGATCAATTGCCTAATTATCTCTTTGACTTCTTTGATGGGAGGAGAAAATTGACTAATAAATTAATGAGAGGGATCCCTAATCTACCTATAAATAACAACTTGTGTACTTCATTTACGGCTACTGGTAGACATAGATCAGAAGGTTCCTCTTGTAAAAATTTCATTTTGAAGTTGTACTGTTGTTGCTGCAATGAGAAAAATTGTGTTGCTGCTGCTGCTGCTGCTGCTGCAATTAGAAATTCATTTTCGGACCTTGAGCAAAAATGACTGAAGATATTTATAATTTAAATTTCCATTGCTATATAAATTTAACATTCGATTATATAAAGTATGTATAACAGAAGAAAAGCGGAGAGAGTGGCTACACATTTACTCATTGGAACCCTTTTTAATTCACCCTTTATTTCTGACAACTCATCTGGCATTGTTTCTAAACCTGAATTTGCCTGGATTTGCTAGCAGATGTGGTGGCAATCAAACCAATGCAAATACGACACAGAAGTTGTTCCTCTATTGCATGATTTGCTGTCTACACAATCTATTTCTGACAACTCAATTGCAAGCACTCAGTTTCTAAGCTTGAATTTGCCTGGATTTGCTAGCAGATGTGATTGTAAGAATCAGCAAGCAAACCACGGAAAAGTATGAGAAAGTCACAGAAGTTGTTGCTCTATTACAGAATTTGCCAAAGTGATCACAGATTTGCATCCAGCCAGTGTGGCTATTCCCGTATTTCCCCAAGGAACCTATTGCAGTAGCAGCAGCACATCCACCAATGAGTAAACACATCAGAGCCTGTTAATTACCACAAAAAACCATAAAGAAAACATCAAATGATGAAAATGAATATTATACTGCTATAGAAGATGCTACAAAAGAGTGCTAGCAAACGAAGTATACCAAATCATGAAGGAACAGGATGAAATACTGGGTAGGATTGGAGCTTCGACGACCAACAAGAACAAGAAACAAAAAAGACATGAAAGAGAAGGCACCAACAACAATATTTGCGTAAGAAAGAAACCTGCAAAATAAAGGGTTTTCAAATCCATTACCTCTCAAATAAAATATATAGCAGAAAGAAAAAAGAAAAGCTCAAAAGATTTAGCAGTTTCTTGTCTGTATGATCTTAGTTCATCATACCTGAATTCTGGAGAGTATTTATAGTTAGCGTCGAGTACAAATCCTCCAATGTCAATGATTTGCTTGTTGGTGAGCATGAGCCATGCTGAAGCAAATGAGGTAGCAACCACCACAATTCTGAGGAAAATCTGGGCTCCTATGAAAATCTTCTGAGTTTTCAGAGGTTGGTTTTGGGACAACTTGGTCTCAATGTCTGCCATTTTTTTCCAAATCTTTCACCGAGGAAGCAAATTAAATAAGAAAGGACAGGGAGGAAAAGATTGTGAGGATAGGGGAGTTATTTATAGAAGAGAAAGTCGAGGAATATTTCAAGGAAAACAATGATCATGATGAAGCCAGTGATCCGTTCAACAGCAGAAACGACTGGGGTCTTTTTAATCTACAACACACAATGTAAAGATTTCTTGCTGAATTCTTGGGATTTTTAGAAAATGAGAGTCGTTTAGAAACGTATCATGGCCAGGGATCAAAATTCGGCTCAACATTCGGATTGATTTTAGACTAAGTTAAGGGACACCAAAACATTGTATTCCTACTTTTCTACTTCAAAAAAAATGAATGGAAAATGTGAATATTTATAATATTTTTATTTCACGAGTTCATGTGGGAAATTGAATGCTGTAACTGATAGTCTTGATGTTGTTGAATAGAACAAATTTTCAATAAAAGATGCAAACAATATTAATTAATGCTTCATGAACTTCCTTGTCTGAGATATTAGCTAAGCATGGTCAAAGTGTATGGAGTAAAAAAAAGAAGCAATACTTTTGGGCATGAAATGTAATTAAAGATTAAAGAGTCCCTCAAGAGTGGCGTGACATAATATTAAAGAGCTCGAGATCTACACAGCAAGTTTTGAGTTTGAGTCGCATCTCTTATAAGAACCTGAAATATCTGGAGTCTTACTCGCTTATCTGAGCTCATAAAATATACTTTCCGGGAATAGTTTCCTTCAAAAAAAAAAAGATTAAAGAGTTCATTATCCTAAGATTTATCTGAATTTGAATTGTTGTGTTGTATTAGCAACCTAGAATCATGTTTATGTTTATTATTGAGGGGAAATTGTTTTTTTTCTGCATTTAATTGACTATATTAAAGTTGAACATGCAATTTGCATAACGTGAGCTCTCCTACCGAGGAGAGCGAGCTAGCGGAGGCTTGACGACCTGCCCCATAAGCCACCATGCTTATTAAACGAGATTACTTTTTGTTCGATCCATGCCCTACAAAGAATTTATCATAAGAACGAGAGAGTATTAAAGGTAATTTTTGCTCATGAATTATTCAATTACTTGGATCAAACTTTTACCATTGATCAAAATTTTAGTTAAGAAATTATTATTATTTATATATATTTTAATCTTTTTTTTTGTATTAACAGTGTGTGTGTATATATATGGTAAAAGTTTGATGATATTACGAATGCAATTAATAATTCTTGATATTAACTATATAGTAGGTGAATTGATGATAAAAGCTTGAGACTAAAAGTTTATTATCCATGTAATCTCAGGTTCGAGTTATGTGATTATTAAAATAATGGTCATTAGATGTTTATATGGCCGTCAACTTCAGGACTTATGAAATTAGTCGTAATACACATAATCTGACCTGAACAATCATTTTAATTAAAAAAAAAAAAACCTGATAGTTCATACTATTTCTACTGAAGCAAATCAAAGTTACATCATTGGCGTGCTGCTGCTTCTGTCCAGTTATATCATTTGTGTAAACATTGTCGAAGTACATGTGCTTAATTTGTAAGTTTCATGTGAAAATGTTTTTGTGTTCTTTTTCATAACCTTTTTATTTATTTATTTTTGAAAAAAGGATATTTAATTCCAATAAACACACTAAATTACATGCGACGTCTTTAAGATTAAAGAAACTCCCGGACCATCACCCTATTCTAGTAGAGGTTTCAGCCAAAGACAAAGATCGCAGTACTATCAAAACAAGCCATTCAGATTTGAGGCAGCACGAATTAACATTCCAATTTTGCAGATTTCATGCAGAATAGTTGGCAGGGAGACTCAGTGAGTTCTCTTACTGGACTATCCGAAAAATTGAAAGAATAGAATAAAAATGTGTTTGGCAACATTGTTTTTCAGAAAGAAAAGAGTGCTAGCACATCTGGTTAGTGGTGTTTTATCTCTACTCGTATAAAGAAATCTCAACGCCAATAGATATCTTTTGGAGACAGAAATATATACTAAGAATTCTCATATGAAAGCAGTAACCAGTGGGTGTAGGAGGAAGACAACCTCAGAGAAATGGCAGTCGAGTTCTACTAGAAGTTGCTTGATAGAGAGGAGGGTTTTTATCAGTGTCTCTCTATTCTTGTGGTAAGAGTTTGGTACTGAATTTGGGAGTACGGGTTTGCTTTCCTTATGGTATCAGGTTCGAAACATGTGGTTGTTAATATGATGACAATCAGAAGTTTAGATGGTTGTTAACTAGGTTAATCAACAATGCCCGACAACTAACCATCTCGAGGGTGTTCTTGTGGTAAGAGTTTGGGACTAAGAGTTTGCTTTCCCGGTAGTATCAGGTTCGAACCATATGATTGTTAATATGATGACAAGACAATTCCAGCCCACATGACTTTGCAATGTTATTTTTAACAAAGATTCTCTTTAACAGGCTTACAATCCTGCTGTCACAGCTAGTCTCATTAAAATAAAAATAGCTTTTTGCTCTACTGTGGTCTCAAGTCTAAGCCTTGTGATTGTTAATATAATACTTGATATTTATATAGTCGTTAACTTCAGGATATATTGGATTGATCAAACTACACTCAAGTTGTCCCGGACACCCTATTAATAAAAAAATTAAATTAAAAATAACTTTATGTCTGGTAATCATATTACTCATAATATTATCGTGGCGTAGAAGATTACTCATTCAATGAGGGTTTTGAAAGGATAAAAGGGTTAAATAGCGATCAAAGTGGATTTGGACAAAGCTTATAATCGCCTGCGATGAGGTTTTATCTGAACTGAGGGGGGGAAATTTCAATAAAAAGTTTAATTGTTAAAACTAAAAGGACCTAAATGAAAAAAAAACAAAAAAATTAAGGACCTAAATTTTAAAGCATGCCCTCATGTGTAGGAAAAACAAATGAAAAGATGTTTTTTTTTTACTATTATTATTTCAGTGTCAAATTTAGTCCTCTAAATTCAAATTGCTCTAAGCAATAAAATTAAATTATTAGAATAAGAAATTGCTTCAAGAAAAAAATGGTCACGATCCACCGTTATCTCGATCTTGTAGTTATTTTACACCCATCCAGAATACAAACTATAATTTTGTTAAAAAATATAGAACTATAGGATAGTCCGGTAATTTTTCCAAGAAAAAATAAAGATCCATTTTCTTTCTGCAATTGTTGTGAATCAATTGTAAGAAAAGCTGAGATCTAGAGAATTTTCTGGAGAAAAAGAAACACTGAAACAGATAAGAGTTTAGAATCGCCAACCCTCTATCATTTTGATACAACATTTTCAATAAGTAGTTAGAATATGATTTATATTATTCTGTAATATATTTTTTAAAATAAAATATCTTTGGGCTTGAAACTTATATACAGACTTACATTACCTTGTACTTGATTTTTATCAAATAGAATAAGAGTAGAAAGATTCGAATTCGTGACTACTGGATCAATAAAATTCTGATACCATATCAAAAAACATCTCACTTAAAAATCTAAATTATGAGATAAAAACCCGTAATATAATTTATATTATTCTCTATCTACTACATTAATTTCAACCAGTTGGCCATCACTGCAACGTATAATAAAGCGATTACTACAATGCAGCAGCAGTACATGTTACGATAGGAAAACACAATGGATGTCTGCTGCCTTTGTTTGGTCTGAAAATTATCAATTAACTGAAAAATGCCAGGGTGGTGCAGTATCTACGAAGATTCAAGTGCAGTCCAGACACAGATACTGTTGAATATTATTAATTCCTCTGACTTATGCCTAATTATAGCTGCTCCTGTTCCTTGTTTTGGTCATTATTGTTTGTTGGACTCTTTTAACCAATCCCCTTCCTCATCTAATTATAATGTTTTACTAGGAAATAATTAGTGATGTACAAGGCTGTCTTGATTTGGTAAATGGTTTTCATTATAATTTGGCGAACAGCATGCATTTAAGCCTTGAATTTGGAATAAACACTCTGAATTGCCATATACTCTGAGTTTGACATCCAAATTACTGGAAATTCTTTTCAACTTGTAACAATTCTCTTAAAAAATTATATGAATCCAGGTTTTTGTTTCTCGTACGAGGAATGAAAATATCTGTCAAAAGAATAGAATAAAAAATAACATAAAATATAAGGATGGATTGAAAACGATAAGATAATTTCGGTAGCTCATTCGGTGTAGAACATTTTTAACCTTGTCTTGGATTAAACAATATCTGTCCGTTCATGACAATATTTTCACCCCTTCTCTGCTGTGGAGAAGGAGAAGAAAGGGTAAACAAAAACCAACTGATCATGATAATCAACAAGTTAGATCATTTTATTATCAGGAAAATGACAATTCTGTACAGATAAAAAGGGCTCACTGCCCCATCAGAGAATGACAATAAATGTACAAGAATTTTATGAACACCATTAACGTTAGAGAAGTTAACCTACAGGGAGTTTTAGATGTCAAAGTACTTGGGATCTGACGGATGATAGTATTCCACCTTTAGCTGCCATGTGAAATAGAATGCCTTGTCAGACAGAACCACAAGTGAAACAATCTGATTTCTCTTATGATTTCAGCGCAAGAATGAAGCATATGCAGCAATGTGATGGTAGTTTGTACCTCAATGGTATTATTGCAAGGGCAAGGACAGGTGAGATATCAGGTGTGAATCCCACCTTTTTTACCCCACTCATATCAATCAAAACAGAAAGAAAAAGAATGAAGCATATGCCAAAAACATGGATCAGAGTCCTAAGGTGTTTGCTTATTGTTAGGATGCTGTCACAGCAATGTCTATTTTTTTGTTAATTTTTTTTTGTCTATGTATTTAAATTAGCTAGGAAAAAAAGATTAGGATAGACGAAACAGCATAGTTGAATCATATGGGGCATCAAGATCATGAAACTAAAATGCATGCCCGTTAACGTTTACCACCAGAAGTATCATTGATGACAACAAACAATAAGCAGATCACAGCATGCATTTCACAGGAATAAGATTTTTACTCATTAAAGGACAATAAAAACTCCAACAGAATATACCTTGCCCTCATCTGAATCAGAATGGCGTTGGGGGAAGACTACCCTCATGTTGCTATATAAGTAGAAGTGTCGATCACTGCCAATGTCCACCTTGCTTGATGCTGGTACAGAGGAAGGATCAGATTTGCACCTTTGGAGTGACCTCGAACTTTTCTTGGGAAGCGGACACATAAATTGGAGCTGAAGAGCATAACGTAGAGCACCAGTTCCAGTGGTATTCTCATTGACCTTTGATGAACTACGTACAGATTTGCTTATGCACAAATGAGATGTATTTGGAGGGCTGCAGTCCTTCACACCAGTTAATTTACATTCACTGTTACCGAATCTATTTTGGTCAAGGAATTTTTGTATTATGTACAGCTTCAAGTGGATTTGATTTGGTAGCATCTCTCCCATGAGGAAAAGAATGACTAGTCTTTGGGACTGCAGATGGCTCTGCATCAGTTTCCATCTCAGACTCTCTGTTTCTTCCATTCACAGACAAAGAAGCCGGTGCTGATGAGGATAGTGTGATCTTTTGGCGCAGACATGTCTATTAAGAAATGCATAGAAGCAAAGAGGAAAAGGGGAAAAAAAAAGTCACTTTGGGAATTTCAATGCACTGTGGTCAAATGAATTAAACAACGCAAGACACAAATAGTTAATACAGAATGACTATAGAAATGGAATTTGGTGCTGAGTTAATCATCAACTGCTTTATGCACCATTTTCATAAGAACATCCCAACCACTGTTCATAGGCAGAAGGAAATCATGATATAATCTTCAACCCTAGGGGTTTCTCATGATCTCAATCTGGCACGCAAAACATCTTCCACCTTATCTCTATAACCCCGTACTCTTCAGATTATATGATATTATATGCATTCTAAATGATCAACAGATTACCAGGATAGCGCAGCTGGTAAGAAATTCACCTCAAGCAAGGATTTCAGGTCCTTATCTTCACAAAAAAAATAGAGTTGTGGAGAGCATCACATCATACAAGCATAATAACATCATAAATCAGCTCATGTAGTAGAACACATCATAAAACTGAGTGTTCATGAATAAAATTTATGAAGTTAATTATCCGTCTCTTAGTGATACCTTAATCCAGAACCAATCTTATAACCATGTATATTTTATCCTCAGTTACCTTGGTACCAGATGGCATGTCACTTAAGTCATAACTACAAAAGAAAGTGTGAATAGGTGTCTTTTCTGGATTGCTGAGAACCTGCCAAAAACCGTTTTAGTCTGTGAGGTCGTCTCTTTGGCTAAAGAACCGACAGACATATACATGCATGTAATAAAAGCTTCTGCCAATAATGCAACAAAGTTCAGAAGTGTTAGCACCATACTTCCCCAGATTCTATTTTGTTGACAAGCAATTGAAGTATGAGTGCAGTGACATCATGTCAGCAGTCCCACCAGAAATATGATCTTACTCTAAAAAATAATTGCATCATTTTTTTTAAAACCACAATATATACATGCATGTAATGTACCTGTACCTGTATTACACCGCCTAATTTATTACATGTATATTTTTGGGCAGATTGCCATTGTATGGCAAAGGCACAAAAATCATTCATGATAAACATAAATAAAAAGCATTGTTCTTTGGAGAAAGAATAAAGTTGGAGTTCTAATTCGATTAACATACAAACTTGGAAGAAAGAAGGATAAGTTACCAACTGTATTCGCCCTTTCATTGGTATCCGTAGCCTGCTTCTTTCAGATCGTGAATCATCAATGCTAAAACTCCTTCTCATATTTTGGTCACTATACTTGTTTGCTTGCATATTCCCTGCTAGGCCTATTGATGCATAGTAGAGTAAGTAGCTATTTCCATCCATGCTAGTTACTGTGAAGGGAAGTTTTTGTGTCTTCGGAGAGAAATTTCCTCCAGTGATATTTAGAACAGCAAGGAACCCATCAATTCTCTGAACATTATAAATGATAGGGAGTTAAAAGTTAAAATTTAC
Source organism: Salix viminalis (assembly GCA_029228465.1). Lineage (NCBI taxonomy): Eukaryota > Viridiplantae > Streptophyta > Magnoliopsida > Malpighiales > Salicaceae > Salix > Salix viminalis. The sequence continues at coordinate 2,467,410 of CM055437.1, forward strand.
TCTGATAGAATACCTTATCTGAATCAAATAAACAAAAAGGACCTTCTAGCATAGGTTTGAGATGCTAACCTGACTAACTTTACCAGATGATAAATGCCCGGATATCAGAGACTCCTCAAACGAACCAACCAAAGACCTTCTAACAGGCACTCCAGTAAAACTTCTGCATGATCTGACATTTAGGGGACCAAGATTTGAATCCTCACACCAAGGCTGTTCAATGCCACTGGCAATCTCAGGAGTAAACACATCAAATTTTGTGCGCAAATTATCAAAATTATCTAATGATTCATCTAGCATTTTAAAACCCCCATCCTTCCGGGATAAAATGCCAGAGACTGTTCCATTAAGTGACTGTTCTATATCCGTGAAGGTTAGATAATCATCATCAAACTCTTTGGTGATATTGCTGCCCGCACCTGGAGATTTTTTTCCTCCAGAGAGTTTTGGACCAAGAGGCGACAGTGACAAGGGAGGTGATGCTGCTTTCATTAAGGGAATTGCAATTGCGCTGATTTGATGCTTTACCTTTGTTGTTTCTTCAAAATAATTAAGTCCATGTGGATAAAAAAAAATGATCAGGAAGCTTGAGATCTGTCTCAAGCACAGGGCCATCAGAAAAGAAAAGGGAATTTTCCCTACAAGTATATCATCAGGTGAATTCTTCCATTCTGGAAGACAAGATGCAGACCAGTTTGAATAACTGGAATTTCCAATATGAGCCTTCTTATGTTCTTGTGACATAGAAACCTTATAATTGTCCTTACTAGCCCAAAGATTACTCTTACAAATACCATCTCCAATATCTAGGGCAGCACCGTTAAATTGATCAGGGTGAAGCATCCTACTCAGAGGTGATAATAACCGCTTCTTGTCTGACCCACTGGACTCAACTGCTTTACTGCTGATAGTAACTACAGTAGCAGCAGTTTGGTTTCTATTAAATACACCAACAGGAGAATCCAACCCCCTTGATTCAAAACCAATGATCCTAGGAACAGGTGTCTGGACATTCTGTCCACTTTTATGGCTTAACAAGCCATCCTTATTCTCGACAATGGTTTTCCTTTGCGAATCTGTAAAAGAATTCCAGGGCATTTCTATCTGCCTTCGATGTCCAAGGTTTCCTCCATGAATCCCACTCAAATCGCAACTGCTCACACCAACAATTTGAGGTGAAGCTTGCACAATTGTGCTAAAAGATGTGGCAACTTCCTCGGCAATGCTGCTGGAGGATAACTGAGGCAAGCCCATCCTGTCTGTTGTCCTACTAAATGGTAATAGGATCTTCTTTTAGATACTTTATCCACCGTACCCTATTCTAGCATTCCTCACTTTCTTCTGAACACACACATAGATAAACATCAAAACGAAGAATGTATCATGCTCAAAAGCAAACCAATGCAATGCAAGTCCTTCAACCCCACCAGTGGCATTAAAGAACATCAAACCTTCAAGATTGCACCTTCTCAGGTATCAAAGAAACAACTTTAACTTGTATGACCATCACAAGTTCACAACTGCTCCCCTGTCACCAAAAGCAGCTCCATTTCAACTACGATCGTTCCATTATATGGCGTTGGAAAAAACAAATTCAGATATCCAACATATTCGACAACAATCAATCCCTGGAACAGCATGTAACAGTACATTAGCTGTATAAAACTATTATGGTCCGAGATAATACAGAAGCAAGACATTAACATCTGCAGATGGCTCAAAAATACCAGAATAACCGAACAGAATGATAGAAATAAACTTCAAAACATCAAAAGTGTTCGGATTCATTCATAAATGATCAAGCCCATGTGAAATTCATTTTCTACTTCACAACCAGGACAAGAAGAAGCTTAATACCCGATTCTTAATTCCATTTTCCACCTCCATTCATTTTCCAGGCAACCAACCAAACAAAGAAAAGCAAACCAAAACTATGAAAAGATCACAACTTTTACACTTGGTATTGCAGCTACAAAAGCTAATACTCAAAATTCCAATACAAAAATCAATATATATATATATATCCATGATCATGGTAACTTACTTAAAAAATCATCAACTGATCAAACCCGCAAGCATCAAATTCTCTGACAGTCAATGAAGCAACAAAGCACACAAACAATCAAAAACCCAATTCTTTACACTGTAAAAAAAAAAAATCGCCTCCTCGGAGTCTCTTCCCTTCCCTTTGGATTCCTCTGGTTTCTATTATATCTCCTCCTCTCTCTCTCTCTCTCTCTCTCAATTAATCAAATGGGTTCCTTTTTTTCTTTTTTTTTTTTAGTCAGTGCTTTCCTTAATTATCCAGAAATTTCTGGCTGGTTGAAATTTTTGTGATGTACTTTTCTGAAAACCACAACTTGCCTAATAAAACCACACGTCTGTGTTGCTCTGTTCTTGTCTGCCATGTATATGCGGTTTCTTTTCCCTCTCTCTCTCTGTTTTTTTTTCACGTGAAAGCAATAGATTTCTTCATATGCTATTGCTCAAGGTAGAGTCTTTAAATTCAGACCAACTTATAGTTGGATCCAAGCTTAGGTTATAAGTTAAGTAAATTAAATAGGGTTAATTTAAAATAATATTTTTAAAAAATTAATACAATATTTTTTTTTTAAATCAAAACATATTTTATTTTAATAGCTAGATTGAAATTAACTTGGAGCAAATCGATTGGATAAACCTAGCTAACTTCAACATTATAGAATATGTTAATATATTTTTCCCATCTTGTCAAATATTAGATTTTATTTCAAAGTTAGGCATGAATTCTTACCATGTAGAACCATTGACATATACATATTCTTATGGTTTATTGATTTATTGTAGTAAGAAAATTTCATCTTTGACTATATTAATAGTTGATAAAAATAAATAAATAAATAAATATAACAAACAAGAAAGAAAACCATGAAAATAACTTAATAATACAAATAAATAGAAAAAAAGATATCACGAAATGATGAAAACAATGTGTCATTAACGCACAAATTAATAATTAGTTAATGCATTTTCTTCATTGAATGGTATACTCTAAATAGGTAGGATACACTTTCTTGTTGGAAGGTCTTTTCCAAATTGTCTCCAGGGGATATGACATAGTGTCAAAAGATTTAAGATCTGTACTATTGGTTTCGGGTCTGAATCAAAACGTGTTTATTTTTATAAAAATTTGAGACAGTCGGGGTATTACTCGTTTAACCCAGACCCACAAAGAATATCTAAAGAAGAGTGGAGTTTGCTTTCGAATAAAAAAAAAATCAAATTTAATGTAGTGATGATGGATAGAAAAATATATAATTATTTATATAAATCCCCCTTGTCTAGCTCTTTAAATGTGGACCGACTGAAAAATTAGTGCATGGATACTTATATTTTATTAAAAAAGTAAAAATATGATAATTTGTAATATTTTTTTTAATTTTTGATTTTTTATTCATATCTATAAGCCTTTTATAGTCAAAACAAAGTGCTAACATATTTGATAATTATTATTAATAACAATTAAAACCTTTTAAGTATTGATGATTAATAAAACTTATTGATAAATATATTTTATACATATGGTCATGGATTTTGTGTAGAATATCTTGTTATAATTTTCTAGGAGAATTTAGGCCTCTAGATTAGTGTATATTTAGAAATGTTGTTGATATTGTTTTTTATAGTATTTTTATTTAGAATTGTATTAAAATGATATTTTTTATTTTTTAAAAAATTATTTTTGATATCAGCAAATGAAAATGATTTAAAACACTAAAAATTTTAATTTAAAATAAAATAATTTTTTTTTTAAAAAAAAAAAAACTTTGAGAGGGTGCAAAACACATTTAAAGATAATTGTCATCGAAAGCAGCCAGAGTTTCTACTTGCCAGGAGAGACCTGACCCTCGACCTTACACAGACCACATTTATTTATCAAGGCAAGCAGTGCGTGTACAATGACACAAACCACCACCATACATGGACCCTATCGAGCCTACGGTTGAGCCAACTGCCACCCACCACAAATAATTATAGCCTCCGGGGAGGAAAGGTCGTCGTGTGTAAGGTCACCTTTCCCAAACTAACAGCGGAGCCACCGCGCTTCGGCTGCGCCACTCCGCTTTGTTGTGTTTTGAGTGTCATGCTGTCAAGAAATTAAAAATCAGAGAGAAGGGAAGGAGGCATCATCCATCAATCAGAGAGATGAAGAGAGGGAAAGAAAGCAGTAGTCTTTATGTTTTATATTTATCCATTCTCTTCTCTTACTGTTTGTGTTTGAAAAACAATGATCGAATTTTCTTCAATAGGTTTATGTATCTGTTTGCTTCAATAGGTTCTGTTTGTTTTTGATTGATGTAATTTATAAATGCTGCTGTAGTTTTTTGTTTGGGCATATATCTTGGCTCGTGTTGCTTCAAATCCCAGAATTTCCCTTTTCTCATGGAACTGGATTGAATTCCTGTCTTCATTTTCCATCATATCTTTCAAAAGCTACACTTAGTAAGCAAAGATTCAACTAGTTTTGTTCATTCCATGCTCTTAAATTATAGGTGATTTGCAGTCAATTGGCTACCACGACCTCTTCTTTTTTCATTAAATGTTAAATGGCCTTGTGGAAAACTCATTTGAACCAAGGTTTTACTTGCCAGTATTTAGGTGGGCATGCCGGGGACGTGTGATTGAGGTGAACCATGATGTTAATTAAGACCAACAGGTTGAAGTGTTGTTTCAAAATTGCTTTTTTTTTTTTTAAATGTTTTTTTTATTTTTTTTGTTATGTATGTTTTTAAATATTTTGATATACTGATATTAAAAATAATTTTTTTTTAAAATATCATTCTAATATTTTATTTTAAACTAACATTCGGATATTATTAGTGTGTTTTTAAAATTGTTCATTTTTACAGCGAAAAAACAGATATTTTTAATATATTTTAATTTATGGGAAAAAGAAGAGCAGGTTTCCTTCATTTTCACTAATTCATTTATTATTGAATTTTAATTTCCATCCGCTTTTTGACTGGTTCATAAATTATTTAACCCTTTAGCTATGTATACTTTCTTTTCAGAATTTGATGCAACATTTTTGTTTTTTCATGTTCGACGACAAAACCGTGTTAGACATCTGTTGTGTTTTGTGCTCTATGTTGTTTTTGTAAGGTGTAATTTATCGCAAGTTTGTTAATTCCTTCTGTTGGTGTTTTATTTTTTTTAATAGAAACAAAATATTTTGTTTTTGAAGTTTTTCAACGTTTCATTTCGGAGTATATATATATATATATATATATATATATATATATATATATATATATATATATATATATATATATATATATATATATATAAATTAAAAAAATAGTTCAAATTTAAAAATAAAATTATTTAGAATTGTGCAATTTAATATAAAAAAGACACAATAAAATAATTTTTTGAACAAAATTATGAACATGTATAATATTACGAGAATATCATCATCAATCTCGCAAGCCCATTACATTCTCTGTTTATTCTGAAATTTTAATATAATATATATAAATATGTCAAGAGACTCTTCATAATATTTTATCTCTCAAACTGTTCTAAAATTTTAACATAATATATATTAATATTTCAAGAGAGTCGTAATATTTTATCTCAATCTAATAGTCGAATTAAGAGATATGCTTGATATTGTAAAAAATTTATATTTAAAAAAAAACACTGTTTACCCGAAACAAAAGGGAAGAAACGAAACCGGAACGTTCCAGTCAAAATTTCCGGAACGGTCTAAAATTTTAAACGAGATAAAAACTATTTTGTTTTATCTCGTTTTCTTAACTAGTGTAAAATGTTTCGTCCGAAACGAAATGAAATCAACTGCACTAATTTATCAAATCAATTTAAAAATGTATATGGGTATTTTGATTTGAACTATATGAAATCACAAAATAGATTTGCATGTGGGATGTGTTCATGATAGAAAAACTAAGCAAATGCTAGATAAGAAAGAAGAAAATGGCAGCAGACTTTTCAGCTCTATGAGGTATTGCCTTGCCTAGCTTAGCATGTTTTTCTTTGTTCTAGGAAGAATCTTCCTTGACTTTTCACCTTCTCTTTTGATGAAAAAACAATGTAGATCGTGCTGCTTTGGATTGAGGGTTTCATAATGTATGAGTAGAAACGGATTAAAAAATAATATAAAATATATTTTTAATTTTTATCTATTTTTAAGTAAGATGATTCTTTGATATGGTAACTTAGTGATAACAAATTCAAATCTCATCATCCTTGTTTTATTTGATAAAAATCAATTATCAGATAATATGGATTTGTATATAAATTTCAAGCCCAAAAATTTTTTATTAAAAAAATATATTAGAAAATAATACAAATTACATTTACGAGTATCACCGATCAACTTAAATTTTTAGATAAAATAATTACTATAAGTCTCCGGCGCGCCAGTTCCTTGCGTGATGGGGGCATCAATGTCAACCTCTTCGCACTCTCTGAGAAGGAAATATGTGTGGAGATTTTTATTTTTTATTTTTTTACTCGCGGCTTGGCTCTTCTCAGGATATTTTTTTAGAGCTGTAATGTAAGATAAAGCCTTCGCTAGTATATAATAAATATAAGTTCAGTTAATTTATTATTAATAATTTTCTTATGTTTGCTCCCTCTCTCATGCCAGGGGATGTTTCGGAATAAAAAACATTTTCATATTTTTAAATATTTTCAGATCATTTTTAGATTTTCTTCAAATATCGTCACCATAGTTCCAGGGAGCTTAGACTATACATGCATGCATGCATTCATATTGAAAAACTTGAACATTGAAGGAAAAGGAGTGGTAGAAGAAGAGAAATGTCAGGTCATGGAAGGAGGCCGTATTGAATAAGGGGAATGGACTTGCATATTCAACACGTTCAAACTAACGTGTTTTTAGGTGCTCACTAAACTCCATATTTTTTTAGTCAATTTTTGTACATCTGAATTAAACGAGTAAAATCCTAGTTATCTGAGACTTTTATAAGATGAGTATGTTCTAGCTCGAATTCAAGATCTGCAAAACAAATTTTAATTTTTTTTTGTCACTACATTACGCAACTTGCTCTTACAAGATGAGTATGTGTAATTCAAACTCAAGATTTGCAAAATAAATTTCAAGTTCTTTGACACCACACAACGCAACTTGCTCTTACAAGATAAATATGCCCTGACTAGAATTCATGATCTGCAAAATAAAATAAATATCCAGTTCTTTGTCACCATACCACACAACTTGCTCTTACAAGATGAGTATTTCGAACCCAAAATCTGCAAAAAAAATCTCAAGTTATTTACCACTACACAACGCAACTTGCTTTTACAAGATGAGCAAATCCTGATTTGAACCAAAAATCTGCAAAACAAATCTCAAGTTTTTTGCTACCACACCACGCAATTTGCTCTTACAAAATGAGTATGCCCTGACTTGAACTCAAGATCTGCAAAACAAATCTCCAGTTTTTTGTCACCACACCACACAACTTCCTTTTACAAGATGAGTATGCCCTGACTCGAACTCAAGATTTGCAAAACAAATCTCTAGTTTTTTGTCACCACACCACGCAACTTGCTCTTACAAGATGAGTAATTCGAACCCAAAATCTGCAAAACAAATCTCAAGTTATTTACCACCACACCACTCAACTTACTCTTACAAGATGAGTAAGTCCCGATTCAAATCAAAATCTGCAAAACAAATCTCAAGTTCTTTACCATCATACAACGCTAACTTTAAAACTTTGACCGATTGACTTGTGTTTGCTGTAGGAGTCTTCCTCCTAAATCAAACTCTCCCTGTCATTCTCCCTTCAATTTTGCTGTAGCCGCCATACTTCCTCACGACATTCTTCGTTTTTATATGTATATATATCTTTCAAAGTCACTCTCTTCATCCATTATTCAAACTGTGCCACCTACTTTGGCCTAGTTTTACTTGGTCAACTCATCATCGACCTGTGACGGCAGAAGTTCTTAAGCCCTACTGTAAGCTTGCGAAGACAAGTCCTTAATTAGAGCTTAATTAATCACAAGTCCTTAATTAGAGCTTAATTAATCAGACCATTAAGCATTAAATGCTTTGCAATCACTTCACTTGGACAGGAGATTAGAATAATTAATCTGCCCATGAAAGATTCCCTGGGTAAATCTAAGCAAGGAATCAGTACTTCATAAATGAAATAAAAATACAAAAGCAGCAGAATCAGTACTTCACCTAGTGGACGATAGTATCTCTCTATTTACACGTTATCATAAACTACTTCGTGTGGGAAAAATGAAAATCACTCACCACGCAAGAGAAGTATTATTTATTACCAAAAAAACCTTTGAGGTCCTTATATATAAATATATTAAATAAAAAAATATAATTAATGTGAAGGCCTCGAACACCGCACTTTTTAGCTATGTGCAATAAAATTCACTCCACGATATTAAGATATTATTTTAAATTACGTTTTAAAAGCTTTTTTGAAATTTTATTATTTATTTTAAATTAAAATTTTTGATATTTTTAGATTATTTATATCAAAAATAATTTTAAAAAATAAAAAAAATATCATTTTGATACATTTATAAACAAAAAAAATTTAAAAGCAATTTCAACTACAATGCCAAAAAATAATTAAATATCCCAGCTGCCGGTTCAATTCAAAATTAATGATATTAGAAGTTGTTTTTGAAAGTTTTTATATATAATATATTAAAGAATATATTTTTTAAAAAATATTTTTAACTTTAGCACATCAAAACAATTCATAAAAACTAAAATAACTTTTTTATTTAAAATAAAATCTTGCTATCTTTTTTTTATTTTTTTATAACTATTTCTTTAAAATAAAATCTTACTGTCTTTTTTAAATTTTTTTTATAAGATATTAAACCGTGAATTTCATAATGGACAAGAACAGTATTTTCCAACCAAGAAAAACCCGCATAAATCCAATAAAATGGAACAGCATTTATTCACTTTTGGGGAGACCAACCAGGTGCCTAAAGGCAGAAAGGTCCCATACTTTTATGCCCTTAAATTTTATTTTTTCACTCAATCATGCCCCTACCTTTTCAAATCCTGTGATGTAGAGCCCATAAACAAAACACCAGTTATTGATCCCGTCCCGGTCCCGGTTCCGGATTTGTGTTTGGAGCAGGGGCGTCCGGTTCGATACCGTTCAGGGATACCAGTTCCGGTTTTGTCTTTGTTCATTTTTATTTAATTATATATATGAAAAAAAATAAAATATTAATTTAACAAGTATAATTTAAATTCAAGATAAATGAAATTTAAATTATACAATACAAACATAATCTCAAAATTAGAAACATCTTTGAAATTCCAAAATATTATGAAAGTAAAATGTTCTAAAATAAAAGAAAAAATACATCAAACATCCTCTACTACATCATTAATATAAATGTAAGGATCTTGATCAGGGCTGTGGAACATAAGGAAAAGTCGTCAACAAGACATTCCAATAGCTGGTCATCTCCACCAAGCTCATTCTCCTCATTTACACATGTCTCTTCATCATCTAAATTTAAAGTAGCGAAAGGTGCTTCGATACTCTCCCAACTTATGTCATCTCCATCAAGAAGACCGGGTTCTTCACAAATCCATTCATTCAATAGATCAATGTTGTCAAGGCTAATGGGATCTAAAGCATCTCTTGTTCTGCTCATATTCCTACAAAGAATAAACACGAAAGAAATTAAAAAAGCATACACTGCACTCATTTCAAGAGTTCATATGTTCATAATGCAGCTTCGGCAGCGAGTCACAATTTGCCGCGAAATACACAATTCGGCACACAATACTTTAACCGAATTCCAGTCCAAACACTCATGCAAATTCTCATAAAAATACCCATGCATTTCAGCATAGATTTTCAGTTCAACACACAAAATCTTCCATTATAATTCACAAGCTAAAAACATACATTTTCTACCCGAACTTTTCGACAAGTTTTGGCCTAAACCCATTTTAAACTTTCAACCAAATATACACCAATTTAAGCATAAAAACAGCATGCATTGCTGGTTCAAAACACACAATCTTCCATCATAATTCACAAGCTGAAAACATACATTTTCTATCCGAACTTTTCAACAAGTTTCGGCCTAAACCCATTTTAAACTTTCAACCAAATATACACCAATTTAAGCATAAAAACAGCATGCATTGCTGGTTCAAAACACACAAAAACAATGCTGCCAAAACAGCACCCAGAAAATGCAGTTCAGATTCTACAATCTCTACAGCTTTTTATTTTCCTTCTTAAAACAGAATCAACAGATTTTTCGATCTAGCAAACAAAAAGCAGGTCAGATTTTACAGTATCACTATCACAGCATCAAAGCTACTTCAAAAAATCAAACGCAGCTCAAATCGGCTATAAATCAGTATCACAGTAAAATTCGAAAAATTTACAAATCCGTTTTCGAAAATGAACTGAAATTTGAACCGAGATTCAAACTGACATTCATTACTCAATAACAATTAGCTCATCTAAAGTTCTAAACTGTCGAAAATTTATTTCTCCATTCAGCTCATCTAAAGTTCTAAACTGTCGAAAATTTTTCAATAAATTAAAGGATTTGGTTCCTCAAATGTGTACCTTTAACTGGAGATTTGGGGAAGAAGAACTACTGAAGATTTTGTGCCGCCGTGTAGAAGAAATTGCGCCGCCGTGTGGAAGAAATTGTGCCGCCGAGATTTTGATTTTTGATTTAGGGTTTCAGAAATTGAGCTGATTTTGGGGTTGAGGATTACAAATTGAGCTTTACAAGTGAGGGATTTCTGGTTTATGAATCGAAAACAAGGGATTTCTGGATTAATTTGAGATTGGGAGAAATCGGGAATAGATTGGGGGAAAAATTCGTTAGTCTGGGACTGGGAGCGGGAAGAAGAAAGGGTGATTTGTTTGCCCGTGTATTGGCTAAACGACGTCGTTTGTTGCTTATCAAAACGACGTCGTTTTAGTCCGTACCGGAACGGAACGCCCGGTACGGAACCGGGGCGTTCCGGCCGGAATTCGCCCGGTTTTTCCGGGACAGGCCGGGATTCTACCCGGGACAAAAACGTCGCCGTTTTGTCCCGGATTTTGCAACGGGACGGGGCGTCCCGCCCGTTCCGGCCGGAACGGGACGGGATCAATAACTCTGCCACTTTCCTCTCCTCCTAATTTCAGTCTCCCAAAAGCAACTTTATACGAGGTGTCTGACTGTCTGTTATGGTTGTTATGGTTATTTTTTAAATTATTTTTTTATTTAACATTATATTTTTTTTATATTATATATTATCATCATATATATAAATGATCTAAAAATATTTTTTTTATTTAAATAAAAATAAATAAAAATCAAATTTATTAAAAAAAACATATTTTGAGTGCTTACATACTTATATCCCTACCTTAAATTTAGTAAAAAAAAAAAAAGGGGTTTAAAAGTATTATTTTACATGGTATATCAAGAATAAAAAAGAAACATAAAAGTAGAAGCTTAAGACAAACATAGCTTTATTTAGGTAGTGCTTTTACGCGCGTAGCACCATTTTTTTTTAATTTCTTTTATTCTTTATTAACTTTGAATTAATTTTTTTATTTTGATGTTTTCAGATTAACTTGTTTATACATTGAATTATATATTTTTTTATTTCAAATTAATTTATTTTTTTAGATTATTGTAATATATTATTGTTAATAATAAAAAACTATTTTAATGTATTTTTAAACAAATAATATTTTAAAAATAATAGCATGTTTTTAAAGAGAACAAATAATAATAAAAAAGAAAACAAAAACCTGTCCACCTGAAAACTGACAATTGGCAACTCATTCGCTTCTTAGTGGCCTTCCTGTAAATATTTCAAACTCCATGTCTTAGTTTTTCGATCTATTTCTCAGTATCTGCACTGTCTCTCCAAAAAATATAAGCTTACTTAACTTCTTCGCGGGCTTAAAAATTCTCCGTCCCCCTCTCTCCCTCTCTAGATTTCCCCGTTCACGCTCGGTTCTTTCTCCGATATGTAATACTAATGATGTTTTCTTTTCTTTTCATTTATTAATTTACACAACGCTGTTGTTTCGAATGCTGAAATTTTAACAGAATCTCAGTCTGCCGTTACCGGAAAATCACTCCGTTCCAATTCCTGATGTACAGAACCTAAACCAATGGGCTGTGTTCTCAGCATGTACAACGCCAGGCGTCTCCAGAGTCGTGGAGGACCCTCTGATCATGGCCGGAGCTCCGATGAACAAACCGTCACCGATGCCGATAACGCCGAAGTGAGGGTTAAGAGGGAGAAAACAGCAACGATGAATACAACATCAACAACAACGCAGAGGCGGAAGGCAACAAGGGACACCGGCGATTTCCAGGTGAAGGATGTTCAGGGGAAGCCGGAACGCCGGGGACCACCCCCTGAAGCTAGTTTGAGGTGTCAGCAAGGGTGGCCGTCGTGGTTAATGGCGGTCGCCGGTGATGCCGTCGGCGATTGGACACCTCGCCGAGCCAACACGTTTGAGAAACTTGATAAGGTAAATAAAGAAACTTAAACCCATGTTTAATTATTTTAATTGCATTTATTGAATTATTAACATTTTTTTTAATCTTTTTTGAAAATTTTAGATTGGGCAAGGGACGTATAGCAATGTGTATAAAGCAAGGGATTTAATAACAGGAAAGATAGTGGCTTTAAAGAAAGTGAGGTTTGATGATTTAGAGCCAGAGAGTGTTAAATTTATGGCAAGAGAGATTCTTGTTTTACGAAGATTAGATCATCCAAACGTGCTTAAGCTTGAAGGTTTGGTTACGTCAAGAATGTCATGTAGTCTGTACTTGGTTTTTGAGTACATGGAACATGATCTTGCCGGGCTGGTGGCACGCCAAGGGGTCAAGTTCACTGAGCCTCAGGTACATTGTTTGCTAATTTAAGATTGTGATATTTTGTGTCGGTTGTTTCAACTTTGCTGTAGTTTGTTGTGTAATGTGAGAATTAATGGGATTTATGGGTGGTTTGGTGTTGATGGAATTGGCTTTATGAGGCTATTGGAATGTTTTGGGTTGTTTTTTAGCTTTTGGGCGTGTTGTACTTTATTGTTCTTGTATGCTTAACTACTTGTGGATATGCTTGCCTCTTTTTTTTTCTTTTTCTTTTTAATTTGCCTGTGAGCTCTGATGTTACTTCAATCCATCTCCAAGGCTATGGGGTCCCATTATCTAGTAGCTTGCATGTCTAACTTTGTTTATTTGTGATGTTATGGTGCATAGAGCCTTCATATGATTAACATGATGTTTTGTATTATTTTGGAGCTTGAAGATTCCTGGAAAGTTCAAACTTTTCATCGCCACATGAAAGAATACAGAAATTCCCCTTCTTAATTGACTTCTCATTTTTTGAGAGGACCGATTGACTTTTCATCTTTAAAAGTGAACAAACGCAAAAAGAAAAATTAACTCCAAGATTTGCTACTTTTTGTGGCATTGGATAATTTGATCGTTTAGCCACTCTGCTAATACTGAACACTTCGGCTTTGTTTAGTTGGATTTTAATTTCTGGAGGCTCAGTGGGAAAATGAATGTGAATGCCAATCTTCATGTAGCTGTCAATGTCAAAAGTATTAATCAAAACCAACTGATTAAAGTTTATGGATGCTGAACAAAAAATAGCAACCCAGGATTATTTTTTTTCATGCAATAAATCTTTTTGCTATTTAAATTAGGAAAGATCCAGTGCTTCTTATTTTTAGCAGAAATGCAAGCCCAATTGAGATGCTTTTAACTGACCAGTACATTTCTTGATTTATTCCCTGCGCAGGTCAAGTGCTACATGAAGCAGTTGTTATCTGGGCTTGAGCATTGCCACAACCATGGTGTTTTGCACCGGGATATCAAGGGTTCCAATCTGCTTATTGACAATGAAGGAGTTTTAAAAATTGCTGATTTTGGACTGGCTACTTTTTATGATCCAGATCGCAAGGTTCCTTTGACCAGTCGAGTTGTCACCCTCTGGTACCGCCCCCCTGAACTTCTTCTTGGGGCCACTAATTATGGTGTTGGTGTTGACCTCTGGAGTGCTGGATGCATTTTGGCTGAGCTACTTGCTGGAAAGCCAATAATGCCTGGACGGACAGAGGTATTGTTTCTCTCTCTCTCTCTAGCATACTAGGTTAAAGATTTGAATGCAAATTCATTTGTTTTGCTTGAATGATGGATTTGTCACAACTGGAATCTTCCCACAATATTTTAGGGTTTCTGCTAATGATTAGTGTAGATGTGCATCTATGCCCCTAATTAATATGAGGTTGTGATGTCGAGTCATATGCTCAAACATGGAAGCTAGGTTTGAGATAGTAGGAATAGTAAGACGTGAGGAATAGCCCCTACCTTTATTAATCTTCTAATGCTGTTAGTATTACAGAATAGCTTGGTCTACTGGATTATGTTATGTAGATGTTGAACTTTGTCAGGGAAATTGATTGCACCAAACCAGGTAATCTGATGCCTGGAGAAATCTTCAGTCGTCTGAGCTCCCAACCATGGAATGTTCTGTTATCAAGAAACGTCAGGCATAGTAGGTTAAATCAGTACACCTTCAATGATTGTATCTTGCATTATATTGGTTTTGGAGCTTGTATAGCTTTTAGTAACTTGGCAGTATTATCTCAACCATTCTTCATTGTTTCTATAGATGATATTGTTGCATTAGTTACTCTCTTTAAGCTGGCAGGTTCACTGTTCACAGTTGAGATTTACTTTTCAATTCTTTCTCTGTTTAGGTCGAACAACTACATATGATATTTAAGTTATGTGGCTCTCCATCCGAGGAATATTGGAAGAAATCCAAATTGCCAAATGCTACACTTTTTAAACCACAGCAGCCATACAAACGATGTATAGCAGAAACCTTCAAGGATTTCCCCGCTTCTTCTCTTCCTTTAATTGAAACTCTTCTTTCGATAGATCCTGATGATCGAGTCACTGCCACTGCATCTCTAAATAGTGAAGTGAGTAATTTTAACATAATTATTTTCCAAGCTAGTGTATATCTATTTGCTTTATATTCTGTGAACTTTCAAATTAATATTTATTGTTTAACACAAGGACTTGGGTGATGTATTTTTGCTACCCTTTACTTTTTCATAATTTTTAGTTTCCCAGAGCTTATTTCTGGATTCATATTATGCAATATAAAGTGTAATCTTGTCATTTGTTTTCTAACTGTAGTTCTTCACCACCAAACCTTATGCGTGTGAGCCGTCGAGTTTGCCTAAGTATCCACCCAGTAAAGAATTGGATGTGAAGTTGAGAGATGAAGAGGCAAGAAGGTTAGTTTATTTGTCTTTCTTGCCTACCATATTTATGTGCTGAAAGATGATCTTTAATTATCTATTTTCCTTCTCAGGCAAAGGGGCCCAGGTGGAAAAGCTAATGCTGTTGATGGTGCCAGAAGAGTAAAAATACGTGATCGGCCTGCTCGGGCAATCCCAGCTCCAGAGGCCAATGCAGAGAATCCAGCAAGCTTAGATGTATGTAAAAGACTATCTTGTTACCTTTATAGTACTTGTTTCTTTATTTAGCTCCTTTTGCTGCAAGATGCAGGAACCTAGCCACCCCTGAATCCATCCATCTTTACATCTTGTTCATTCCGTGTCATTTCATTCTTGATTAGTTTCTAGGTAGATATTTAATTGGTTGTCTTGTAGACTTTTTGTGCAAGTCTAATTTTGAGGTTGCTTTTGTGATATCCCTTCTTGATCTCTTTTAGGTTACCACACTTTTCCTATCGCTAAAAAACCATTGTCAATCACAGGTCTTTGTTATATGATGACATCCACTTTGGTCTAGGCATCTTAGGTCAGCTGTCAAATCATATTGTCAGAATTGTCAACTGGTTAGGTCCTATACTTCATGATCTGCAGATGCCATTCGTTCTTTACCCTTCTTGGTTTTCCAAAGTAGATTGTGACTTGAAATTCTCATCTGCTTGATTCTTTCCAGAGATGGAGAGCCATGACACAAGCAAACGCCAAGAGCAGGAGTGAGAAATTTCCACCTCCTCATCAGGATGCAGAAGTTGGACATCCCAAGGAAGCATCACATAAAGGTGGCCCTGTTTCATTTGGCCCATCAGAATCTTCCTTCAGTTCATCAGTATTCGATTCAAAATCATCATCTATTAAAAATGCTGGAGCCATTGGAGGTCCTTCCAGGAGAACGAAAACCAATAAAGAAGACCTCCAGATGGCTCAATCTCAAAAATCTACCCGTCCGTTTAATCCATCATCAGTAGGGCTATCAATGAATCAGTTATTCAAGGGTAAATCTGTAGTTTTGGGCAATCAGAGGTAGCAAAAAATATGACTTGAAAGTTTTCCTTTTGGATTAGGTGTTTTAGTTTCCATTTTGGTTCTTAATTGTCTTTTGTTTTTGTTTAACAATTATTGCTTCCATTCATTTTGACCTCATCATATAAAGTGTATAATCTACACAACAGAGGCCATGGTGAGCCAGTGTATAATCCACTCCACTTTTTTTGTACAGTTGTTGGAATTGGACGCTTTCTAAATTAAGATTACAAGTGTTCTTCCTCATTCATCTTGACTGACTGTAAACCTTGATTCATTCATAGATATTCTGCGCCTTTGAACTTGACAGTGTTACCCTAGCTGGATTCAGATTGTGTTTTGTTCATGAGGCGCCAAGAATAAGAAATACCCTAATACCTGAGATGATTAAAGAAATTGCTCTGGTACCGATTCAGGAAGGATTTTTTATGAGAATTTTGGTGGATTTGTCATGAGCCTTTTCGATATCAATATTCAAATTAAAGAAACCATTAGAATATCTCTCTCTTTGTGTGCTGTGATTTGGATTAGAGGCTGTAAAATTGCATTCCCAATTATGTACTACGCTTCTGAAACGTTGGTAGCCTGACAGTGAAACTTCAAAAAGAATTTGGATCCTAATTCCATCAAACAGTATTGCCTCCATCCTGACATGATTCTATAAGCAATTTTGGTTTGTGAATATTTTGATTTCGGAGTGATTCGGAGTATTGTTTCGAGATTGTACTATATATATATATATATATATATATATATATATATATATATATATATATATATATTAATTTTTTAAAAAATTAGTTCAAATCTAAAAATAAAATTATTTAGAATTGTGCAATTTAATATAAAAAAACACAATAAAATGATTTTTCTGAACAAAATTATGAAAATGTATAATATTACGAGAATATCATCATTAATTTTGCAAGGTTATTACATTCTCTGATTGCTCTGAAATATATATATATATATATATATATATATATATATATATATATATATATTTCATCTCAATCTAATGTTCCGATTAAGAGATATGATTGATATTGTAAAATTATTTATTATTTAAAAAAATCATTATTTGGTTGAAACAGAATGGACGAAACAAAACCGAAACGTTTCGGTTGATATTTGGCCACAAAATCCGGAATGGGCTAAAATTTAAACCAAAGTAAAAACGATATCATTTTATCTCGTTTTCTTAATTGATACAAAACATTTCTGCCGTTTCAGCCAAAACAAAACGAAACAGACAACCTACTTCAATCAGCTATCTGGATAGGTGTGTGTGTGTGTTATGAAGTCACCAAGCTCAACCTTTTTCTGAATATCCTAAAAAGGATTCTTCAGTTAACTTCATTGATATTGTGTTTGAAATGAAACCGATTACTGTAAAACTACGTTGTTTTTATCCTCAGGAAAATCGTGAATAATAGAGGAGGGAAAACAGTATGGTAGGACAGGGAGGCGTAGATTTCCAACCCAAAAAACATAGGGTTTGACCTTTGAAAAAGGGCTTGGATCATCAGGTTACAGCTTCAATTCATGGTCAACAGGTCTATATATATATATGTAGTTCGGTTGTGCTGAAAAAAACTAGCCCAAGTAGGTCAGCTGCGAGCTCAAAATTAATTTGTGTGTGTGTTGTGTTATCGTCTTCCTTAGTTGTTAGGTAAAGGAATCAAATGTCTTAGTAAAAGGAATATGAAAAATTACAGTTAATTTATCTCTTCTCTTGAGGAATAAATTAATTCCAAAGTATAGGTTAAGAGAAAATAAGTTCGAGCAGAGAAAATTATCTGTATACTTAGCTGCTTCGCACGGAAGTGATGGAAAATGTTTCCTTCTTGCTTTTCTCTTAAACATTTGAGTGATGTATTTTTTTTATTATTAATATTGGTATATAGGTTAGTTTGTGCGCATCTCGACTAATCTCACAGGTCCTGAAATTAATGAGCATATAAACCTCAGTAACCATAATAATAACAACTACATAACTTGATCCTAAAACCATAAGAAAAAGAAACTTTTTAATTTCAAATTCTTTACCACTATACCATCTAGATTTGAGTGATGTTTTGTTTCGATAGCAACATTCATAACAAGTCTCTAAGGGACGTGACGTGATGATAAAAAATTTGAGATCTGCATAACAGGTCTCGAGTTTGAGTCAGAGTATACACCTCTTGTAGAAATCTGAGATAATCGAGATTTTATTTGCTTACATAGACCTATAAAATACACTTTTTGTGGATGAGATTCCCTCAAATAAAAAAACATTCATAACAAAATATTAAAAAAATGGACAATGACAACCTTTTATTCTTGTCTCCTTTCTTTAAGAGAATGGTCCTTTTATCAGTAATTTCTTATTCCATGGTTTAATAAAGTTATTATTGAAATCTCAAAATATATGCAAAAACCAAAAAATAACTTATTTTATGCTAAAACATGAATTTATTCTTAAGTTATTTGGTCATATGCAACACACAACAACGATAACAAAAATATTTTGATATAATTATTTTATTTCAATTTTTGTAAAAAACATGTCTAACAAAATACTGAAAAAAGAAGAAGTAAAAAACTAAAAAAAAAATATAAAGGTCCTTAACCTGAGTGTTGGGCTGGATGGGCTTAGTCCACTGTCAGCCTGGTTTTGGTTTAGTTGGGCCGACTAAAGACCTACATATTTTTTTTTTTAAAAAAAAATACATGGGCTGGACCCTCAGCTCAGCCTGTTGGCAGCATTTGCCAGCGGTCGCAAGACGTGAAATCTTGCATATGAAAATAAAGTAACAGAAGATGATGAGTGCTAATTTATTTATTTAATTATATATATATATATATATATATATATATATATATATATATATATATATATTAAAAGCATCATTTAATACACGAGACTTGAAGAATAGAATAGATGACGTGCTCCATGAAAGAGTCAATTAGATGAGACATGTTGTGGTCAACATCATGCTCTCTTTGCATCACGAAAGATTTCAAGAAGTTTAGGAGATTGGGCATCTTAAAACGGCATTAATGGATATTTAAGGGTGTTTGACACTGTAATTTAAAATATTTTTAAAATAATTGATTTTTTATTATTTTAAATTTATTTTTTTAATATTTTTAAATTATTTTGATATATTTTTAAATAAAAAATATTTTAATAAATAACCTTAACAATACTCTCAAATTAATTTTGTTTGATTATGAATTGAGTTGAAATAAAATTAAATTAAAGGCCTAAAAAAAAAAATCCAAGATACATCGAAGACTTGTGCGGTGGAACCAGTCCAAAGGTCGCATTAAATATTTATTTTCGTACAAAGAGGACTAACGATTCCTCTTTTCGATGTCTTTAAAGCCCTTTTCAACCATATAACTACTTCTTGACTACGTTTTCTACCTTCCACCACAACTTCTCTTTTCCTAGTACAATCATGGATCAATCGATGTCTGTTATTAAAATTATATATTTTTTTATTTTTTAAAAATTATTTTTAATATTATACATAAAAATATAAAAAATATTTAATTTAAAATAAAAAATAAAATAAAAATATTTAATTTTTATTAATTTTTTTTCAAAAGCCATTTAAAAACTACTGAATATATAAGGTACCGTTTTTCTTATAAGTTTTAGTTTAATAAATAATTCTTCCAATGTTTGTACAGGGAACAATCAGAAACATATTTTAAAATTTATTTTTTTGTTAATTAAGAAAATATAAAGTCTCTGTCGGGTTGAAATAGATCTTGTAGATTATATTAAGGTCTTTATGGGCCAACTATAAACCTGATTTTCATCGTTTTTTTGACCCGGCTAAGGCTTTAGGTCAACCCGTCAAGCTAGATGAAGTCGAATAAATAGATCTTGAGTTGAACCTGTAGAGCATTCGGGTCTTTATGGGCTAACTATAATTGTTGTTTTCATTATTTTTTGACCCGACTGAGGTCCTAGATCAACCCGCCAGGCTAGATCAGATCGAATAATTATAGTTATAAGAATTTTCTATGCTAAAAATAATCTAATTTGCTTAAAAATAACAGTTGACATAAATATTTAAGTATAATTAAAAGAGAAGGATAAGTCTATTTTTCACGTTTTTTTTCCTTTTTTTTTTCTTTTGTTATTATTATTATTACAAGTTTCCTTCCGTGAAGGAGTCTTTATAGTCTTCTTCCTCTCCCACTTCACTGATCACTGCTACCACCACTACTAGCAAACTCCTCTTTCCTTCAAAACCTCCCACTTTCTTCCTTCTGTAACCACTCAGCTTCTTGTTTTTGTTTTTTTTCTTTCTGTTTTCAAGAGCAAACATGGAAACTCCTGAAGAACACACAGAGCGCTTAAGAGCATCGACATTCTCAATCGGACGAGAGAGAAACCCTCTGGCTGCCATGCTTGATCAGGCTGTCAAGTATCTCTCCGCTGAACTTTACGCCAAAGATGTTCACTTTCTCATGGAACTCATTCAGGTTTCTTCCTCCTTTCACTCCCTTTTTGTTTACTGTTTTTCTTCGTCTTCTTATGTTTTTGTTTTCGTTTCATGATGACAGAGATGTTTACTGTGCTGAATGTTCTCCTTTAATTGTTTTCTTTTTCGCTGACCTATTTTCTCTCTCTCTCTCTCTCTTGTATTGGCTGATTTCTATGGTTGAACCATGCACTTTACTTTCGTGTTAAATTCTGGATCTTCTAACACGAAGGTGAACTTTTCCTGCACAGAATGCTGAAGACAATGAATACCTGGAAGGGGTGGATCCTTCACTGGAGTTTGTTTTAACATCTCGTGATATAACAAACACCGGCGCGCCTGCTACTTTGCTGGTGTTCAATAATGAGAAGGGCTTTTCTGCAGAGAATATCAACTCGATTTGCGCTGTTGGAAATTCCACCAAGAAAGGGAATCGGAAGCGCGGTTATATTGGGGAGAAAGGTGCTTTTTTTCTTGCTCTATTAATGCTTTTGAAGTGTATTTTGTTTGCTTGCAGCTTGTGGGATGCGTATCTAACGTAGAAACCTAATTAAAGCATGAAATTGGAAAATTAATCTCACTGAATAAGAGAATTTTAAATTACAAGGAGATCGAGTACAAGTCTTTGTTTGGGAATGCGCTTATATATATATATATATATATATATATATTATTTTTAATTTTTTTTTAATTTTTTTAGATTATTTTAATGTGATTTTTAATATATTTTTAAATAAAAAATATTTTAAAAATCAACGGAAACTATATTATCAAAATAGACTAGTGGTCCATCCACCATCTACCGTCTGTTTTGTTCTTTTCAGCAACTCTTTTATCCGTGGTAAAAATCGGCTCCTAGTTGCATCGCATGATGCTTGTAATCAAGGTATTTAAAATCACTTTTTTCGACTGTCTAAATATAATATAAATTTAAATTATAAAATTATAAGTAAAATATTTTTATAAAAAAATTATATTTTTATAGATTTTTTTAAAATTATAAGTAAATATTTAAAAATATAAATAATACAATTATGTCCATGAAACTTTATTAGTTAAGGTTCATATATAATTTAAAAATACAATACAAATAATACAATCATGTCCATAAAACTTTATTAATTAAAGTTTATATATGATTTAAAATAATTTAAAAATACAATACAAAAATGAAAGCACCTGATTTTTTATATTGTGAAAAAAATTAACAAAATAGCATATGAAGGCTATCAAAATAAAACCAGTTTATGATTTGAAATTGCAATGAAAAAAAACCTAATGTAAAGCTTAAAAAATGCTAATGCCACTGTTTTGAAGCTAGTGTTGTTAATCCTTGAGCATACGATAAATTTATAATAAATGCTATGGAATTAGAAGGGTTATTGGCTTCTAAATCAACAAG